>CM076569.1:117399597-117591808 GCA_034641835.2 Pinus albicaulis
CTGTGTAAAAAGTGAAGGAGGTTTTTCTTCCTTGGCATGTTTTGGACAAAAACCTCTCTCAGTTTTCTAAAATTCATCTTTTATTGCTCTGAAACATCATTTGAGTGAAACTTATCCCGATGTGTGAAACAAGGGATTTTGTCGAAATGAAGCGAAATGAAGGGGATAAGGGGCTTCTAAATTCTTGGGAAAATTTTGGGAAGTAGGGAGGGATGTTAGGAAGCAGGGGAAAGTGGAATCTCAGAGATCGAGTGAGGGGAAGGGGTCCAAAAGGGCAAAACACAGGCCTAGCCTAGAAAATTGCCAAGTTGTGGCAAGAAACTAGGGTTTGTGGAAAAATGAGGAATTTGGGGGATCTCAGTGATGGGAAGTGTTTAATGAGGTAAATTAAGGATAGGGGAAGGTGTGTGAGCATCAGGATACAAGTTTTTTCGATGATTTGACCATCCAAGAAAAATTACCTCCAAAACCCTAGGAGAGGGAAATGGACCTTACCTAGGCACAACCAAAGCATGAACAAGTTGTAAAATGACCCAATGGAACTTGACATGATGATGAAAACCCTCTGAATGATGGGACACTCAGCTGAATGGTGACATGGACCGACATTTGGACCGCTTTGGAAGGAATGAAAGCAAACCTTAGACCTAATGCCTAGTGACCAAATTTTGCTTGAAGACTGATTGAAATGACAAAATCCTCTTAGAGGATGTGGTTCATCATCTCACAAAAATCTCCAAACAAAAGGATGCTTCCAGTGGAAAAAGAAGGTGAACAAATGTGACCTGGCTCTAACTGCTCAAGACCTGAAAAGCCAATGGTATTTGGATAGTGGCTGCTCAAAACATATGACTGGAGACAGAAGAAAATTTATAACTTTTGATGAAAAGAAATCTGGAAATGTTACTTTTGGCAATGATAAATTAGAAAAAATCAAAGGAAAAGGCTCAGTCAGCCTAGATAATGGCAGAGGAAAGGCCCAAGATGTATTATTTGTAGATGGGCTGCGAGAAAACTTGTTGAGTGTTAGTCAAATGTGTGATAAAGGCTATGAATTTCTTTTTAGAGCACAAGACTGTGAATTCAGATCAAGCACCACAAGTAAAACTCTGCTCAAAGGTGTTCGAACAGAGAGTAATGTTTACATAGTGAAAGAGGAAGATGAAACAGCCACCTTAGAAAACTTGAGGAGTCATGGCTATGGCATAGGAGATTGGGACATCTTAGCTTCGAACATATCATCAAACTGAGCAAGAAGAAAGCTATCAGAGACATGCTAGAAATAAAAAGGCCCTCTAATACCATATGCAAATCTTTTCAATTGGGAAAATAGACCCGCACATCCTTTAAGGCCAAAGATGAGTTATTAACAAGAAGACCACTCCAGCTTGTGCACATGGACCTGTGTATTCCTGCAAGAACTAAAACACGAAGTGGAGAATCCTACTTCATGCCGATAATAGATGATTTCTCCAAAATGACATGGGTTTCATTCCTCAAGAATAAATCATAAGCTTTGGAAAAATTCAAGATATTGAAAGCATTACTATAAAATCAAACAGGATGCAAGCTAAAATGCATTAGATCAGACAGAGGAGGTGAATTCACAGATTATGACTTTGCAGACCTATCCAATGAACATGGGATAAAGCAAAAATTTACTATTGCAGGGAAACCTCAACAGAATGGAGTAGCAGAGAGACAAAATAGGTCTGTACAACAAATTTACATAGCCATGATGCAAGAGAGTAATATTCCTCAAACCTTCTGGGCAAAAGAAGTACACACAACCGTGCATATCCTGAACAAAGCTCATTTAAGGCCAAGCAGTGACAAGACTCCCTATGAACTATGGCATGGTAAAACAGCTTCAATCAAGCACTTTAGAATTTTTGGAAGCAAGTGTTACATAAAGAATAATGATGAAAATCTGGGGAAATTTGATGCAAGAGCAGATGAAGGGATATTTCTAGGATATGCATCCAAGAGTAAAGGGTACAGGTGCTACAACAAGACTCTTCGAAAAATTGTAGAAAGCATTGATGTAAGATTTGATGAAGAACTTAGAAACAATATAAGAAGTACAGACTATAGCAGTCCTTCAAACAATCATGAAGAAGAAAACCAAGATGATGATGAGAAAATCAAGACAACAGAAGATGCTGAACTGAGCTCGAAGGCCCCCTCAAGATACACTTAAAAGAACCATCTAGAAGATCATATCATTGGAGACAAGAGAGTAGAGGTCCAGACAAGAAGGAAGCTAACTGAACATATAGAAGATGTATACATAGCCATGTTATCACAAATAGAGCCAAAGAAGTTTGAAGAAGCCAACAAGGACAAGTACTGGGCGAGTGCTATGAATGAAGAATTGGACCATATTGAGAAGAAAAATACCTAGGAATTAGTTCCTAGACCCACTGAGAAAAATTTCATAGGCTCAAAATGGGTATTCAAAAATAAAATGAATGAGAAAGGACAGGTAATCAGGAATAAATCTAGACTTGTTTGCAAATGATATTCACAAATCGAAGCACTTGATTAAGATGAAACATTTTCCCCTGTAGCCGTAATGGAAGCTATTAGAATGTTTCTGGCCTTTGCATGCTACCAAGACTTCAAGGTATATCAAATGGATGTGAAATCTGCATTTCTGAATGGAGATATAGAAGAAGAAGTCTAGATGGAACAACCAGAAGGTTGCTCTTTAACAGATAAAGAAGACTATGTGTGCAGACTAAAGAAGGCTCTATATGGACTAAAACAAGTTCCTCGTGCTTGGTACTCAAGGCTTGATAAGTACTTGCAAAAACAAGGCTTTAAAAGAGGAGTAGATAGCAATCTACAGATAAAAGCCCATGAAAATGAACTCCTGATTGTTGTAGTATATGTTGATGACATTATGTTTGGAAGCAACCAAGATGAGCTAGCAAAAGGATTTGCTGAAGAGTTGAAATCAAATTTTGAGATGTCTATGATTGGAGAGCTCACCTTCTACTTAGGACTTCAAATTTAGCAAAAGAACACAGGTACATTCATCTCAAAGGAAAAATACTTAAAAAAGATGTTGAAAAATTTCAAAATGGAAGATTGCAAACCTGTGTCAACCCCCATGATCACTGGATGCAAGCTATGTGCTGATGAAGGATCTGCTGATATAGATCAATGAATCTACATATCCATGATAGGAAGTTTGTTGTACCTAACAGCATCAAGACCATACATCATGTTGGTAGTAGGAATTGTGGCTAGATATCAAGCAAGACCTAAACAAAATCACCTTCTAGCAGTCAAAATAATACTCAGATATCTACAAGGAACTGCACAGTATGGACTATGGTATCCAAAAGGAAAAAAATTCACTCTGAAAGCATACATAGATGCAGATTGGGCCAGCTATTTGGATGATAGGAAAAGCACAAGTGGAGGTGCATTCTATCTAGGAGCAAGTATGGTGGCATGGCTAAGCAAGAAACAAACATCTATCTCCCTATCTACAGCAGAAGCAGAGTACATAGCACCAGCAACATGCTGCACACAAGTCATGTGGATGAAGCAAACCCTCCAAGACATGAAGGTAAGCATTGATGAACCTATCTCTATCAAATGTGATAAGACAAGTGCTATAAGCATATCAAAAAATCTTGTTCTTCATTAAAAAACTAAACACATTCCAATCAAGTATCATTTTATTCGAGAACAAGTAGCTCAGAAGGTAGTGAAGCTAGAATATGTGCCAACAAAATAAAAAACAGCAGATATATTTACCAAACCTCTTGCTAGAGAACCATTTGAGTATTGAAGAGATAGACTAGGGGTAGTATCTGTAGATGCTACTCTCTGATATGAAGAGAAAGCATCGCTTCAGGGGGAGAACAGAAACGAAAATATCTTTCCAGGGGGAGATTAGTTAGCAAGGAAAGCATGAAACAGGTCCTCAAGATCATAGCAACATGGAAGAGATTTAAAAGAACACTGGGAATGAGCAACCCCCTTGCCATTGATGTCAAAGGGGGAGGAAGAGCAAGCAACAGAAGAAAGGGTCCTAAAATACAAGCAGAGGAAGCGTATTGCCATCAATGCCAATGGGGGAGACTCTTAGAAGTGTTTTCATTGATGGTAAAGGACAGCGGCAGAAGCAAAGGAGAAGACAACAGGTAACATTTACAGGGAGCATGAGAAGAACAGAGGGAGAGTTTATTTACAGAGACAGGGCAGCAAAAACAGAGGCAGAGACAGAGAAAGGAGGTAGAACCAAAAGAGGCAGAGCAGCAGAGGCAAAGGTAGAGAATACAAAGGGAGAGATGAAACAGTCGAGCAGTAGAGGCAGAGGCAGAGCCATTAACAAATAGTGAAATGATCAAGCAGAGACAGAAGCCCGTGGGAAATGGAACCAAGTATTTAGCAGTAAAAATCTAATGAAGTCGGGTATTAAACCTTATGGTAGCATTGAATTAACATATTAATGAAACAAGGTTCATATATTAAAGCACTGACGAAATAAGAAATAAACCTTGAACAAAGTTTATATGTATATATGCATATAACGAAGGCGTGAAGTTGGTGTTGGCGTGTAACCATGACTATAAGCGGAACCCCAAACATGAACAGTAAAACCAAAGGGCCACAAAACTAGTGGGTTCATGCATTGGTTGAAGTGGTAAGCTGTATTGCCCAAATGAACGCGATATATGTCATTGAAGGACACGTGTCCTCAGGCGGTTTTGTAAAAAAACGTTTTTCGCGCAAATTTGAAGTGGTAAAACATGGCTCAATAAAAAACGCGATATGGTATGACATCCGTTGGATCATTGGAGTCGATGCGATAAACTATCTGTCGTCGGATGCAAGAGGCGTGTTAATGGAGGTGGGCCTTGGGAATGTATATGTGCTAAAATATGTATTGGGTTTGATATCCATTGAAATATTGGATATATATTAAAATTGAGTGCACATATAAGAATGGGGTATACACGGAGTATATATTTGTTGCAAGTTAATACATTATGTTATGCCATGGTCGAAGATAAGATTTGGTTAGTATATATATATATATATATATATATATATATATATATATATATATATATATATATATATATATATATATATATATATATATATATGTTCAAAAGGGGCTTTCAGTTGGAACGCACTAAAACTGCAGAGTTTATCAAACACATGTGGGCCCAAAAGGTCACTACTGCTATATATATTAGTGCGATGGTTTAACCAAAGTGTAGAAGATGATGCGACCGACTATGTGTTAACAAGTGCATATGAATACTATTCAAATATGAAGTGATAAGTGTTGTGTGAAATATTTTGTGCCAGAGAAACCTTAGTACTTATTTGGAAATGAAAATGTGAGCGTTAATATGGTAATATGAGTGGAGAAGGCGCTGGGGCCCAGCTGAAAGTACGTTGAATGATCGGAGCTCAAATATGAAATAAAATAAGAATGGAGACTTTGGATTAACAGACTCCTCTGTATATATATATATACATAGCCGTATATTGAGAAAACTGAATTCTTTATATGGAGACTAATGACCAAAAACCTTATGTTAAGGCTTGCATATAAACCAAAGTTAATACACAAGTGGGACTCCTACATAAAATTCTGAGAATCATATCCCAAGCTGGAGGATACATAAAGACTAAAGCGGAAAAGTATACATATATATGGAGCACTTTATAAACAAGGGGCCAAAGTATATATATATACATATATGTAAAGCGCTCTATTGTTCGGGCATAATATAAACAAAGTCTTATGTTTTGGGACCCTCACTAATTGCATCGGAGAAACTTGGTAGCGGAACATGTTAACAAAAAGTTTTGATTGCGATTTAGTTCCGGACTCGATGGGTATATGAACTATGATTCATACATGTTTAAGTTCTGGCATCAAAGTAGGCCATCACATCGGAAAGAAGCAGAACATCGGAGCACTATATTGAAAGTTGCGAGTGCGATGATCGCATCGCGTCCTTCGCAAATGCATCAATTGCAATCGGAAGTATTCAATTGTGATTAATCGCATTGGCAAAGTAAAGTGCAGTGAACAGTGAATCATCAGATCCGAGTGATCGCATCAGAGCATCGGAGCATCAGAGCATCGTAACTCACAAGTAGAAGTTGCGATTGCGATTAATCGCAATCGGAAGAATTGAGGAGGTGACTCATCGTATCAGAGAATAAAACAAGCTTGGCGAGTGGACCTGAAAGGGAATTTTAAGTATTAAAAAGTTTTTGATTTAAGTTCTCTGTGAGTTGATTTGTGTTACATAAAGGGGCAGTATATATGTTAAAAACACTTCATTATCATGCTGAGAGTTGAATTGCAATATATGAAAAGTGCAGTTACATATGTACGGCAGTTACACTGCGACAGTGAACAGGAAATCAAACAGAGCCGAAAGGGACAAACACAGTCAAAGAAAAGACAAACACAGTGATCCAAAACTGAATAAGTTGATTTGTAATCCTCATTGTAACTGAATGTATACGTTTTTTATTGTTTTATATTGTTTGTGATGCATTGGCAAGTCTCTGGAAGAATACAAAATTCCCACTGTAATATTAAAATTTAGTACATACAGCTATATTTTTCTGAGTGAGCTGGAAAAGAAATGAGAAGGTAGAAGGCTAAGAGGTATGGCTATCCATTTCAAATTCCTTGAGGAAAACAAACAGTCATAAGGAAATATCTATAAATAATATCATCTTGATATGCATAGGGAGGTTAGAGAGAGGTAGGATAGAGAATGCAGAGTATGGAAAATTGAGGCAAAGAAGATAAGGAATAGAGGAGTAGAAAGAGATGCTACAGAACAAAGCTGATATCTGAGGTAAATCAACAAACATTTCTTTTTATAAATTGAGGAAGTTGGAGCTTCCCTATCAAGTTGAAGCTTGATAGTTGTCAATTGTAGTTGATTGAGGTTGGAGCCTCCTGTAGGTTGGAGCCTCCTAAGAGGGAGTTGGAGCTTGCCTTTGCATCACAACAATAATAAGATGTGGTTTTCTCCCTTTATGGGTTTGCACTTATATCTGCTGTCTCTATGTATGTTGCCTATGTGTTGATATGATCTACCCAATCTGCTTAATGTTTGCTGCTCTCATAATAAGTTTTGTGTCACAATAATTTAATACTTGCTGCAACATATTAAGACTGTTCACATATTAAAGTTGGTTATAAAACTAAGCTGTAAATAATTTGATGATTTTTTTATTTTTAAAAAGCTTATGTATGTGTTAAACTGATTCAACCCCCTCCCTCTCAGTTTAACTAAGGATTCAACATTGCCATGATCATGATTTGTGAAGCTCCACATTGATAATAACTCAGATTATTCCCAATAGTGTATTTGTTCCCATTTTGGGATATTACATGGGTACCCTCATTAGTCTTCCCATCACTATGAGGGTCATTTCTTTATTCACTAGGTGAGTTCCTTTGGATGATCTCTCCTTCACTGCCCTTCTCATTATCTTCATTAATTGGCCCTTTTTCATCATTTTCTTGCCTACGGAAAACAACTTCAAACTTTGTTTCTTCACTGTCTTTTCCATTATTGTCACTGTCATTTTTGTTTTCTTCATTGCTTTCATATGCCTCCTCCCCACTATCTTCATATGTATTTTCAGTGTCATTTTCTTCATCATAAGAGCCATTGTTTTGGCTCTTTTGCTCATTATGGGTCTCACCAATTTCAACTCTATTTTGTTCTTTATCAGACACTCATATTTTTCACTGGTTTTGTTAATTTATTCTTGGCTATCTCCCTCTCTACCACGTTCCTCTTCTTCAATTTTTTCTTCTTTTTCATCATCGTTTCCCTCACTGTTTTCTTCTTTTTTCATCACCCTTTCCCTCATTATTTTATTCTTTTTCATCACTGCTTTCTTCATGGCCATCACTGCTTTCTTCTTGGCCATCACTGCTTTCTTTTTGGCCATCACTGCTTTCTTCATTTTCTAATTTCTTAGGGGAAGGTGAATGAGGAAAGTCTATTTGAGGAGATGATTCATGTGAATAAGATGAACCAAGGTCAATGGAAGGTGATGGAGGTGTGTGAGGAGGATTTTGAGATCATGATGGCAAACGTTTTAGAGAAGTGGGCTGTGGAGTTCTAAAATCATCGTGGGCGATGAAAACCTCCCAAGGGATGCCTTGTTGTTCTAGTTGGTGTGTGACAATCACTTTGATGAGGGAATGATGAAAAAGGCTTCACATTTGTTGGGATGGAGGCCTTTTCTTCATTATGGAAGACATTTTCTCAATAATTTTGAAAATATAGTAGGGCATCTGTAGCATATTGGTTTTGGTGTAGTGCATGAGGAGCCTTATGTGGTATGAATAGACTCTGGAGAACCTACTCTCACAGATGAAGTATTTCATGATGATCTTCATTAGGAGAGCATATCTATCCAATAGATGAGAGAATGGGAAAATATTTTTACAGTCAGCTTGACAAATCGGTTTCAAGAATGGGCGACAGTGGCTTAGGTCCAAATGCTTTTGTTTGAACCACCTTTCTCCTATGCAAGGCATTCTAGTGGCCCTAGAGATGGCATAGGTGGTCAACTAAACTTTTACCCCGGCTAAGTGTACTTGATGCTTACAAAGGTTTAGGGAAAATATCTTGGGAAAATAAGGGTGAGTCTGGAGCTCTTGTACCTTTTTACAGAATTCATAGTAGCCCAACTCTTGAAATGTAATATTCCAAAATTTTCACATAAGCAAATTGGAATATTAGATTTTGCTACTTTCACCTAGGAGAGGAATAAATGGGTAAGGAGGCCCATGAACAATAAAATATGAATAAATTCCACCGTAGTAAGGGAAGAGATCACCTTAGGAGATGGTTTTACACTTCCAAGTGTGAACAATGACATTTTAGATGGAGACATAGTCAAGTTTGACTAAGTCAACAACCATTCTTGAGGAGGAAGAAATACTCATGTAAACTAGCTCAATGTGAACAAGGATCAGCCTAAGACACATATGTAAACTAGATTGAAGATATCTAGTGTGAAAAGAGGCATTGGAGGTGGATTATTTGACCAAGTCAATAACGCAGCCACAAGAGGAGGGAAGCAAGCTAGGGTAGCACAGTTTTGAAAGAGGAAGCTTCATGAAGAAGTCACCTCAACATTGTGTGGGGTCTGGGGTGAGGAGGCTCACCAAAGATAAAATGAAGGCATAGCATCAAAGGGAGATCATTCATGTATTCATATATTTTGGTCTTGAGACCACTTGCATGCTTCAGCTGTTTAGCCGGAGTTGCTGCACTGCTTAATGCAAGGAATTCCTATGCGAGAATTCCATCCTCTCTTTCGATCAGCTTTCTTAAGGGATAAAAGGGGAGTGATTTGAGCTTCATATCAATATTTGGATTGGGGCCATTCATCTACATTTAGCCACAATTCAATTTACTTCAGAACTGTGTCCTTTTCTGCAGAAGCATTGTTGCTGGGTTAAACATTGCCTTTGTGTGCTAGTATTGGAGGAGGAGGTGTTCATTTCCCTCCGGGAGCTCAATTAAGAAGGCCTAGGGCCTTTTCTTTGTATTATTCTGTTATCTCATATCATATTCAGCCATTTATAATACAGAGATGCAGTAACTGCGTTATTTCTGTAGTGTTGTTTGTTATTCAAGCATTTTGCCAAGATCCCTTGTCGGGTGTCTTGTTTTTACTGTATAAGTGATTAAACCTCCATTTATTTGTTGTATTAATAATATAAAATTATTATCAGACTTATTCCATCATTTTATATAGAATCCCTCATGAAAATTACGCTCTCACTATATTCAAAAATTTTTGTTTAGTAAAATCATGGGAAATCAGTGTTTTCTAGCCTAGTCGGGAAAGGAGGAGTTGTTTAATATAGCTAGAAGCATTAGTTTGAGCTGAAATTCAGAGCATAGGCCCCTCATCACCTAAGATATCATATGGAAAAAACTACCTTTTTAGGGCATAAAATCCCCTTTTTCCCCACTTTCCGGATCATGAAACAAAGTGCAAGTTTTTTCTATAGCTAAAAATGCTTTCTATGTGTTTCTTATATATATTTTAAGCTTATTCATCATAAAAGGACCGTTATACAACTTATTCATTGCTGAGATCCAAATTTGGGATATTACAGTGGTATCAAAGCATGATCTCTGGCACAGCCTGTGAGATCAAGCTATCGGAGGAGTAAAGAGGATAAGTAGAGATCAGAATTATGAGGAGGATGAGCTTACTCTCATCCATTTTCAGATCTAAGAATAAAGAAGAAGAGAAATGCATTGAAACTCCAAGAGTGTTTCAAGGAGGAGAGAATTGCAGTGAGACCTCTAGAGGGTTTCAAGAAGCAGAAAAAGATGCGTGTAGTTCCTATTCTCATAGAGGAAGTGGAGAGCAAGGAGAACACTTAGAACATGAAATATTGAGTGGATATTTGGCAAAATACAAGTGCCAACTTAGGGCTTTCAAAGAGACCCTAGATTTTCCTCAGTTTACTCAACTGAGAGAAGAGAGAAGAGCTTGCAGCAAAGGAGGGATTGAAGGAAATAGATTCCCATTGTCCAAATTTGATGGGTCAACTACAAAAATATCTTGGGAAAGAAATCTTGAGCATTCTTCCTAATTCATCTAGTGGAAGAGAGGGAGGCGACAGAAATTGCAGCGCTGCACTTGGAGGGTGAAGCCAATACTTGGTGGTGCAATTAGTTAAGCCACACAAGAGTGACTTCTTTTTTTGAGTTCACTCAAGAGCTGATCAGAACTTTTGATGAAGAGAGATCAGAGGAGAGAGGGTCCACACCACCATGGGAAGAGACAAGTACCAGCATTGTCATAGCCTTGGAAGAGAATCTTTCTACATCAGCAGTTGGGGTAGCCATTACATTAGAGGGATGAGCCTTTGCAGCTCTACAAGAGGTTCCCACATCTCACCAAGGTATGGGAAGATTTCCACTTTTACTTATTACAACAAATATTTCTAAAAGTTGTGGAAATATGTTTTCATATGGCCCAGGATCAAACATTGTTGCTAGGGTAGAGCAGCACTATTGCACTGTGCTATGCAGACTTGAATGGTTCAAGACACAAATGAGCCATCATCCTCTTGGACCCTTGTTGAGTTGCACTCAACCCTTGAGGTTGAAGTGTGATCTTTTGGGGGCAGTCATGATCATTCTTGAGTCAAGATATGAGACAGCTTGTACACCATGGAGGATTTATACAACGTTGTCAAGAGATAGCAGTAAGAGGGTTTTTCCTTCTTCACATTTGGATCCTTATGGATTCAAGAAGATTTTATACATGAGATGTTCTCTAAGAGATCTCCAAGGAGATGCCTTTCAGCACTTCATGAGAGGCAAGTAAAGGAAACTGTTTGTGGAGGATGCCAGATCTCATTGGAGAAATGCCAAGATGCAGAATGATGAGAAGCATCCACAAGGAGTTGAGTGGATGTGGATGGGAGGAAAGAGGATTTTAAACCACTTGCAATTCTATGGCACTAGGCAGCAAGAGGAAATGTTGCATTGGCTACTCTTGAGAGAGTTTGGTCAACCTATGACATGTCCTTTTCCATGGGGTGAGAAGAGGAAGGAATATTGGCAGGATACTTTCATCATGGGAAAGCAAGGAGTGTGGATGAATTATGATTATATGGTTATTTTGTTTTCACTACATCAGTTTTATGATGGAGGTATGATGATGCAGCAAAGTCATTTGTTGCTTTGGAGGATTGGGAGAGAGCAAGGGTAGATTTTCTCTCACACTTGGCATGATGCTGCAGGAGTAAGGGAAGGCACTAGCATAGTGCAAGGAGCAGCACCTCCATCTTGGGAGGATCTCTACATGCATAGCAGCATTTTGGGAAGAGTCTTTGACTCAATATATGTAAAAGAATTGAGCTTTGAGTTGACAGTGGCCCTACTCCAAAGGCTAGCGGTGCTGTCACTTAGGAGCTTGGATTGCTTGCTGGAGTGTTCTCAAGACCACTTCACAAGTAATACACCTTGGAGGCATGTGGAATATGGGAATGAGGAAGTAATGGATGGAAGCATCCCTTACTATGTTTTGAACTTCTTGGCTTGGGTTCACAAGCACAAGGAGAAATATCTACATGCAGCATTTGTGGACTTTCCTTCCATGCATTTTTATGCATACCATCCCTCAATGGAGGAGTTAACTTGGGAGGGAATTAAATTGAATGTATATCAGCATATGGAGATATTCACAGCCCGGAAGATGAAGAAAAGGTTGGCACAACCACTTCCCTACTCACTTGCAGCAAGGGAGAATTTGAACTTGAGCCATTCCAGCTCAATGACCGTAGTACATGATGGAGGAGGTAAAATTTTTCTTTGTATTTTACACTTCCTTATCTATATGAGCAACATATCATATCAAGAAGGGTATTTCATTCTTGAATATTATATTATTATGTACTTGAGACCACTTGCAGCATTTATGATGGCCATTCTATTTGTGGATTGTGGGGGAAAGCCACATGGTTTTCGGTGTGCATCATTGGCACCAAATTATGCTTTCATGATTTCATTTTGTAAAATGGATGTGGCATCAAAAAAGTGGCTGAAAAGACACTTTTTGCATTATGTATTGAGGTAGGCAAAGAATTCCATGCGTTGGTTCCATGTTCGGGACTATGTTCTACCTCCTTATTTTCATGTGTTTATGCTTTCATATTATGTTGCTTAAACATTGATTGTAGGAAGCACCATTGGAGGAGTGGCACAAGATTTGAAGAGGCCCAATGAAAATATGATTCTTTACATTACACATGCTACATATTTCAGAAAGAATAGTGGGCAGACCTTGGTTTCCATACTATACATCTTGCCTTCAAATGAGAGGACTCATTTGGGAGGTTTGAGTTCTTTGAGGAGACACCTCGTGGGTGTTGGATTTGATGGGTTGGGTTGGGTCTTCCTTGAATACTATTGTATTTCAGCCATATATCAGCAGCAGCCCCATATATATCATAGGCAGAGAGAAAAACAACAAGAGATGTACATTTTGACTCCACACAGTCAGCCATGCAGCCCACCTTCTTTACATGAGCTCAAGGTGGAAGACATTCTTCATGAGTTGCCATCCTGGAGGGTGACTCATTTTGTTTGGTTGATAGCTTGGGGAGGAGATATTCAAATGGGGATGATTAATCCCAATATATATCATCCCTCATGCTTCAATAGGACCTACAAAAAACCCATTTTTGCTTGCCTGGATGTTTCATTGTCACACAACGTTAGCTATTTGGGATGTTCCCCAATAGATGGCTTGCACACTTGGGAGGGGCAACTTGGAGATATATCGATGATACAAAACCTTGATCCTTGGAGGATTTCATCTTATGAGGTTGTTGTAGGGGAGAAGAGGGTTCTATTCAATCCTATCCTTGTAGTTTCTTGAGGACAAGCAACATTTGGGAGGGGAGGACTGTAATATTCCAAAATTTGCACATAAGCAAATTGGAATATTAGATTTTGCTACTTTCACCTAGGAGAGGAATAAATGGGTAAGGAGGCCTATGAAAAATAAAATATGAATAAATTCCACCTTATTAAGGGAAGAGATCACCTTAGGAGCTGGTTTTACACTTCCAAGTGTGAACAATGATATTTTAGATGTAGACATAGTCAAGTTTGACTAAGTCAACAACCATTCTTGAGGAGGAAGAAATACTCAAGTAAACTAGCTCAATGTGAACAAGGATCGGCCTAAGACACATATGTAAACTAGATTGAAGATATATAGTGTGAAAAGAGGAATTGGAGGTGTATTCGTTGACCAAGTCAACAGCACAGCCACAAGAGGAGGGAAGCAAGCTAGGGCAGTGCAGTTTTGAAAGAGGAAGCTTCATGAAGAAGTCACCTCAACATTGTGTGGGGTACAGGGTGAGGAGGCTCACCAAAGATAAAAGGAAGGCGTAGAATCAAAGGGAGATCATTCATGTGTTTAGCTATTTTGGTCTTGATACCACTTGCATGCTTCAATTGTTTAGCCGGAGTTGCTGGACTGCTTAGTGCAAGAAATTTCTATGCAGGAATTCCATCCTCTCTTTGGATCAGCTTGCTTAAGGGATCAAAAGGGAGTGATTTGAGCTTCATATCAGTATTTTTCTTGGGGAAATTCATATATATTCAGCAAAAATGTAGTTTACTTCAGAAAATGTGTCCTTTTCTGCAGAAGCATTGTTGTTGGGTTAAACATTGCTTTTGTGTGCTAGTCTTTGAGGAGGAGGTGTTCATTTCCCTTCGGAAGCTCCATTAAGAAGGCCTAGGGCCATTTATTTGTATTATTGTGTTATCCCATGTCATATTCAGCCATGTATAATACATAGATGCAGTAAATACGTTATTTCTGCAGTGTTGTTTGTTATTCATGCATTTTTCTAGGATCCCTTGCCGGGTGTCTTGTTTTTACTGTATAAGTGATTAAAACTTCATTTCTTTGTTGTATTACTAATATAAAATTATGATCAGACTTATTCAATCATTTTCTATAGAAACCCTCATGAAAATTAAGCTCTCACTATATTCAGAAATTTCTGTTTAGTAAAGTCATGGGAAATCAATGTTTTCTAGCCTAGTTAGGAAAGGAGGAGCTATTTAATATATCTAGAAGCATTATTTTGAGCTGAAATTCAGAGAATAGGTCCCTCATGACCTAAGATATCATATCCATCCATTTACCTTGCTTATTTTTACTCTCATTTCTAAAAACTACCTTTTTAGGGCATAAAATCCCTTTTTTCCCCACTTTCTGGATCATGAAACAAAGTAAATTTTTTTTCTGTAGCTAAAAATGATTTCTATGTGTTTCTTATATATATTTTAAGCTTATTAATCATAAAAATACCGTTATACATCTTATTCATTGTTGAGATCCATATTTGGGATATTACATGAAAACAGGCCAAAATAATAGGGGAGGTTGTTAGCTCTTTGGTGCTTATAGGTTAAAACCTATTTGGAATCCCTCCTTTCCTTTGCTGCTTTTTAGGCATTTGAGTCACTTCATCTATGTCAACATTCTCTTCTTCAAACAATTTTTTTTCTTTACCCCTGCCTCAAGATCCTTAAAGAGAAATGACATTGCTAGTGAAATGATGTGGAAAGGGGTTAAAGGAGATCATGAGTTTTCTAACTAGGTCAAGGCATAGTAGTGTGTAGGTTATATGTTGTCTTTTAGGATTTCACTGCCTTCTCTAAAACCAATTCTCAAATTTCTTAGTGGCCTTATCTTTAGAAAGCCATGCATATGAAAGAAAATTTTAAAATAACTCTTGAAGCGCCTCCATAGCATAATGAAAAGATCAAAAAACCTTGTGGGAAGAGTCAGGTCACTCCTGAAAGTGAATTCATGTAGAAGTAGAAAAACAGTGGCAGGAGTGCAGCACACTTCTTCGGGCGGCTCAGGTCACTCCTGAACGTGTCTTCGTTCAGTGTCTAAAGCAGTGGCAGGAGTGTAGCATGGTGATTGGGTGGCTCGGGTCACCCTGAACATGCCTTCATGCAGGGTTTGAAGTATTGGTAGGAGTGCATCACGGTGGTAGGGCAGCTCAGGTCACTCTTAAACGTGTCTTCGTGCAGGGTTTGAAACAGTGGTAGGAGCGCAGCACGGTGGTCGGGGGGCTCGGGTCACCCTGAATGTGCCTTCATGCAGGGTTTGAAGAAGTGGTAGGAGCGCAGCATGGTGGTTGGGCAGCTCGGGTCACCCTGAACATGTCTTCGTGCAGGGTCTAAACATCAGGCACAACCGTAAGAGCACAACACCAATCTTCAGGTACGCAGCACGCAGTGGAGATTTACACAGGGAGAGGCTACAGGTACGTAGTGCGACACTACAGTAGCGCAGTGCCTAGAAAATTTTTCCCGAGGACTCTGGCAAAAAAATTGAAAACCCTCACTATGTGCGTAAATGACCAAAGGAGTGGAGGGATGTTGATTTGTTGTGGTATTATACTTTTTTTGAAAAATTATAAATAAAACCCACTTTTGTAATGTTCATGTCTCTTCACTTTTCTCACTGTGTCTTTGACTATTTTGGTCTTGTAGGTGGCGTATTTGATTGAAACAGTTGTTTTTCCTCATTTTTGGAGGCTTCTTAAGGCTCTTTTTAATTTAACACCCTTCCTAAAGACACCAAGCCTATGCCTCTCAGCCCTTTTTGGAAAATGAACCTGTTTTTGACTTTAACACTTATACATAGAAAACTGATCATTTTTGCCATTTCTCATTTTGATTGATATTTTGTATTTGAAACATTCTTTCCTTTGACCATAGTGGAGTATATTGGTTGTCTGCCAAACCTTAGAAAGGTAGTTTGAAAAACCCTTCAAACCATCTGCTGTGATGAAGGAGGTTTCTTTGTCACTATTTTGAACATCTTTGTCTATCTTCCCAAGCTTCTGAGCTTTTAGGGATACTTTAGAAAAAAATAGTGTTATCCTCTAAGTTGTCAAAGAGACACTTATAAAACTCACTGTTTATGTCTAAAATCCTTCAATGATCATTTGAAGGGGTTTAGGGGTTCTTTTCCTTTGTAACCTTAGAATTTCTCTATTGCTTGGTCAAAACAGTCATGAATCTTTATTCCCATCAAACACACACCTGCTGCTTCCATCTTGTTATGAGTAGTCCTCTTATGATGATCCTTCTATTTTATCTTACCTCATGGCTAATTTGATGGATTTTTGGTCTTCTTTGCAGGAATGTAAGCAAAGGGCAGCTGTCCCTCTACACGATTCATTCTTGAGGCCAAAAAACGTTTAAATGATCTTTTTGATTGATGTACAGTGTTGCTTATGTGCCACTGTCTTTTTAGGATCTGCATGGACCTTTTGATGGGCAACACTTCATAACAATCTCTCATGAGATCATGATCTTCCTTGTAAAATTAATCCCGTTGTATCTTACTACCAGCTGGGGATGCCCTTATGAGATTTTAAGGTCTCCTTCTTTGCCTTTGCTCTGTTGTTGACCATTTACAAAGAATTTCTGCAGAAATGTTTAGACATGGTAAATTGTTCCTTTGCAGGCTTACTTCTTGATCAAGAGGATACCTTTGGAGGTATTTGATGTTCTTTGGACAATGATAAGCCTCATCCTTGTGTTCTCTTTACTTCACCTTTCAATACCTATGCAAATAGTGAATTTAGAACCATGATAGTGCATAACTTAGGTGACCCTATTTGACTTATTGTAATGTCCTTGGAATAGGTTTTTTGACTGAAAATTTGAATCAGGGTTTAGATGAGGAGATGGGGTTTTTGACACTCTATTATGCACTATCATCCTAGACAACTAGAAAACCTTGTTTTACTTCAAAGGGCTTTTAGAAAGGGAGTTTTGAAACCACCATTGCTTAAGGAACTTGGTGAGTAGGGGAAAAAAAATGTTTTACTTGGAAAAACAAGGTGTGTAAATAGAGAGCTTAGGCAAACAGAGACAGTGTTATAGGAATAGGTGGAAAACATAGTGAGAGAGAGGGACATTAGTTCAGGATTTGATCTTATCTGGGTGATATATTGGCCATGCTTTGGCAAAGAGGTGGGATAGTGAAAAATTTCTCTTTGAGCAGATTTCTAGAACTCATGTGATTCTTCAATTCCATTTCTAGAAATCTAGGACAAAGCATTTAGTCATCTAAACAAGAAAAAATTACTGATGACTAACACTATGGTAAAAAATATGATATTTTAAAAATGGCTAATTTTTTTTTTAAACTTAAAACAAATATTAAAAAATATTTGGGGGTGGTCAACACCCACTACAAAATATTGTTATGTTATATATATATATATAAATTGGAGCTGATGGGAGTTGAACCCACCACCGACGGGTCCACCAGTCCACCCATGCGGCAGCTCCACATTCCTCAGCCCCATATCACACAATAGAGCCATATATATAATACGGGTGGCGTGGGTCATTAACCCCACCACCGACCCTTCACACCTGTTATGTAACCAATGGACTCCTCCATGTAAAACATATGGTGTCGGCTCCATTCAAGTGCGAGTGGTTTTTCAAAACAAAAAAACGCACCATTTTTAAATAAAAATTCTAAGTATGGCGAGTTGGTGGGGTTGGAACCCCCGATCTCTACCCAATTAACTCCGCCCACAACCATTAGACCAACAACTTTTCTATTGGTATTTTTGCCCACGAAATGCATAAAAACTCGTCTTTTTACAAGTGCGCCCAGGCCAAGGCAGAGGAGTGTGTGCACGCAAATCGAGGTTAATATTTTTTTTATTGCAGGTCATGTGGAACCATGAGCCAGAAAAGAGGCAGGCAGAACCCTGATTAAGGCCAACTTTTAGGAGGGCAAAATTTTGAATTTGTCCAAATGGGACAAATTTTATGTTGTTTCTTCACTACTCAACGCCATGAGTTTGATGGCGTGCTCAGTTTATTCATCTGAGTTTTCGATTTTTCAGCCAATTTTGGAAGTGGGTTATGCAGGTGTCAGATTTCCACAAGTGAGCAGCCGTTTTCATCCTTTTCGATGCCACAAGATTGATGTGGATTCCATGTACTTATTTATTTATTTCTCTTTGAGATGCATTATGTCTTGTAGATCCCAGTTGATACATGAGTCGTGGGATCTTAACTTGTTTTGTTATTGATGTACTTTCAGCTATGGATTTGTGTCATATATGAGATCCCTTTTATGGCACATTGGCGGGATGATCATTTTTATATGTGTATGGTTGAGATACCTTATTTCCCAGGATTGGGAAGATAATCTTATTTATTACATGTCAGTTATGGTCATACTGATAGGAGTATTTCTTTATGTTTGAGAGTTTCGCAGTGGAACATCTCTTAAAGAAGTCAAGCCACTCTTGCGTGAGGGAATTTTCCCTTGTATGTCATAGGAAAACACATCCATGTACATCTTCTTCTTACAACACATAATGTAGTGGCCTACACCATCTTCACATTGAGGCCTGGAGATCCCTCTTGGAAAAACTCCATTATAAAACGACGTGTTCTTATGATTTTTGATATTGTTCATTTATGTTCCTCTTATTTACAACTACAATTTTTCATTTTAGTTCATTTACGTATTTAATTAAATGCAATTCTAATTATCAGCCGAAGTAAAAGGTCATGGTTAAGGGTATCAAGAAGTGGTATCAGAGCAGGTCTTCTTGCTTATTGGATTGCGGGCGTGAACATTGAACGTTTGCTAATTTGAGCCATGGAGAATGTCAAGGACATGTATGAAACCATGCTCAGGGTGTCTGAGAAAGCAGACATGTTGTACGAGGCTTATGAAAAATAAGCAGCAGAGAACGAAGAATTGAAGACCCTCCTACATAAAGAGAAGGAGGACAAACATGAGTTGCAGCTTCAGTTGCAAGCCACAACAGAAGCGTGGGAAAATTGGAAGTGCAACAATAAAATTATTCAATAAGACCATGATATGTTGAAGACCCTCCTACAGGAAGAGAAGGAGAAAAAGCAGCAGTTGTAGCTTCAGTTGAAAGCCACGATAGAGGCATGGGAAGGATTGAAGCACAACAAAAAAATTCTACAAGAAGATCATGATGCCTTGAAAGAATTCCTACAGAAAGAGAAGGAGGAGACACAGCAGTTGCAGCTTTAGCTGCAAGCTGTGTCAAAGGCATTGGCGGAAGTGAAGCACAACGAAGGCTTACAACAGATTTCTTCATCTGTTTCACAATCAAAACCTAAGGTAAATAGTGTTGATATTTCTTCAGTTTCTTCACATGATATAATTTCAGTTGGAAGTATGGAGATACCCATTGCAGGAACCGGCATGAAACTCCTCACCAAGATGGGGTATATAGGAGGAGGACTTGGCGTTCATGGCCAAGGCATAACCAAACCATTGGAGGTGTGCAGAGACCTCGTTATGCAGGTTTGGGGTACACTGACGAAGGATTTTCGAAGGACATCAAGGGCAAACAGATAATGATGAACTCTCCAAGGAAGAGGAATTATGGGGACAATTTTCCGTCGTTCCATGGCAGTGCATGTTGCAGTGAAGGAACTGAGGCAAGCTCCCATCATCATGATCACACCAGAGACCACCCCATAAGGTATACTAAGTCTCATTATTCTAGAGTGCATTTTTATTACAAGAATGTTGATAACCATGGTCGTAACTTGTTATTTTTTTGGTTTAAATAACCATATGATTTATCAGTGCTGGAAGAGGATGGCAACAGAAAGGAGGAAGAGGCATGAAAAGCCTTCTTCCCAACAGGAAAAGAAATCAGTTAAGAAGGTTTGGAGGAAAAATATATTTTGCATCCATTATGACCAAAGTGGCCCCTAAAGAGCCACATGCTGGAAACTTCATCCAAAGCAGCGCCTTAAAGACAAAGCGCCCGTGCATACACCCGTTGAAAGAGCTGATCGACAAGCAAGTTTTCCATAGGGAAATGATCCACTCACCTTAATAAGTGAGAAGTGGTTCTTCTAGATTGTTTTTTCTTTCTAGATATGTAAGCTTGTCATGGCTATGTTTGTAAATCATTTGTCGCATTTTTTTATTATGAAAGTGATGATGTGTTTTCATCACTCATTTAAGCGACCATGATATTTTTTTTTGGCCTTGTTTTATAAGTCGTGTGTTGGATCTCTTTCATGTACAAGTGATGATGTGTTGCCATCACTTCGAAATGCAACGATGAGGTCTGGTCTTGTAATTTTGTTGAGGCATGATTTCCATTTTGCTGTAAGCTTGACCACCGAGTACATGTTTTAAACTCGTGGAAAGTATGGAAATATTTGGGTCATTTTTGGTCACATTGAGAATGTAATGTTTGTTGCATCTTTAGGAAGGTGTTTTCATTTTTATTTTGAAGGATAGAAGTGAAGGAGTCTTCAAGGGATGTGTCTTCTCAGACTTGTGTTGCAACAAGTTGCAGGTGTTGGCTTTGCATCTTGATTCCGAGGTACGCCAGGTGAAGGAGTTATGTGGGGATGTTCCTTTTCACGACAGTTGTAGAAAATTGATGATAGGTAAAGCTTGATGTTTTTGGAGGACCAAAATCTCCTTAGTGGGGAGGAATTATCGAGGTGGATTAAATAGGTACAAGTATAAGTGGCTTAGCATAGAAAGCTCAAAATTCAAAGTGTTCATATTATTCTCGAACTAGGTTCAGGTTGTAGATCTCGTCTTTCTGATTCTAATGGTGCAGACGGCACTCAATTCTGAGTCCGTATGAAGGAGTTAGGAGCAGTCAAAATTTTTGTTTGACTTGGATGACGGGGCAGGTTAAGGAGGTCGCATTTTGGATGAAACCTGGCCACCGGATTACAGCCAGCTCCGGCCAGATTTCGGATGAATTTGTGGGACCGTTAAAATGACTCCTACGGTCAAAAATCTAATATTTTAAAGATGGCTAATTGTTTTCTTAAAACATAAAACAGATATTAAAAAATATTTGGGGGTGGTCCACACCCATGACAACATATTGTTATGTTATGTTATATATATATATATATAAACCAAAGCGGGTGGGAGTCAAACCCACCACCAGCAGGTCCACCGTGTTGGCATGTGTTGTCCTTGATGGAAACCTACTTGATGAAATAAGATTGATTTGCAATATGATGCAATGTGTTGTCTTTGATGGCAACCTACTAGATGAAGTTGTCTTTAATGGAAACTGACTTGATGAGTTGTCTTTGGATGGCAACCTACTTGATGAAGTTGTTCTTGATAGAAACTTGCTTGATGAGTTTCCTATGATAAGCAACCTATGTGTTAAATATGTAAGGATGATGTATCTACAGATTAGCTCAAAAGTAACAGAGAAAGAAATTCCAGTAAGTACCAGAATAATGATAAAAATGGTATGTCACAAAGCATACGGGGGTTTGTTAAGGAGAAGTAGTGTATGCACGTGGAAAATTATGTGCCAAGTCGCGTATGCCAATTTGCGCTCTAAATTTCTAAAACTAGGGGACATTACCATGGTATTGGCCCATAGTATTGAGCGCTAGATTATATATTTGATCCCGTCCAGGAATACCATCGGAGTTGTGTGGTTTTGGCTCATGGTATTGACAAAAGATAAATCTATATGAGGAGAAGAAAATCATAGTGCAAGGTGGTGCAAGTCTGGGTATTGAATGAATACTTCACTCTGAATTATATCTGCACGGAATGAATTGATTGATCTGAATTAATAATGCACCTATGAAGAAAATGATGAAGAGGGATCTCTAGATCTGAAATGTATATGTATTTTCTAGATCTATTTATGGAATGTTTAGATCTGATATGAGGCGAAATACATTATGAAGTGAAGGATGAAATATAATTTGTTTATCTGATCTGAAGAGCTGCACAGTCTTGAAAATTTATAGATGTATACGCATGTTCGCTTCAGTAAAAGCACGTGTATACGTGGGTTTTCTTAAGGAAAAGCGTGTATGGGCAGTTAGGGTTTTCTGAAGAATGCACAAAAGTATACGCGGGTTGGTGTGCATAAAAGCGCGTATATACGCAGGTTCAGTGAAGTAGAAGCGCATATGGAATCTTGGGTTTGCTGAAGTAAGTGGAATGAACTATTTGATCTTTTTTGTTGTTTTACTGCTATCTGTCAGTGATGTATTCATACAGAACTGGGTTGTTTGAATAATGAATATGTTGTTGATTATGTTAATTGAAGATCAAGTTGTTGGTTGATTTGTTGATGATTCAATGAATGAATTGATGGGGTTATAAGTTTCAGTTTGATATATGATGAGCTTAAATGTGTGGAGTGGGTCCAGTCTAAAAATCTGATGAAAAGAGGCCTACAAGTTGTGTTGTATGGAAGCTTTTGGATCCAGTATGAAAATTGATGAAACGTGGTCCGTAGTGGTGGTGCTGAGGGTCGAAGCCTTCAGTGAGGGGGTTGTAGCTCCCTTCCAATGCTAGCTGGTAAACGAGAGCAAGGGTTTGTACCTCCCTTCCAGGAGAGGTTGGTAAACGAGAGCAGGGGGTTGTAGCTCCCTTCCAGGAGAGGCTGGTAAACGAGAGCAGGGGGTTGTAGCTCCCTTCCAGGAGAGGCTGGTAAATGAGAGAAGGTTGTATCCTTTTGCAGGTGAGTGCCTGCGTGCTGGTATGAGTCTGCACTAGTAAATGGTTGTAAGAAGTTTTATTTATAATAAATATTGAAGACAGATACGACGGCAGCGGTGGTTTTCTCCCGAATTGGGTTTCCACCTTAAATCCTGGTGTTCATGTGTGTTTCTTATGTGTGATGATTTATTCTGTTCTTACTGCACATGTTTACTGCTTACTAAACATTTAATGAATGAATGATGCAATGATCTAAGTAAAGAATTATCTGCATAATGAGATCTCTGGTAATACGCGAGTTTCATTGAGGATATCCGCGTGTATACGCGACTTGGGTTCATTAAAGTAGCGTATGGGTTTTAGAGAAAGAAAAAGTAAAACGTTTTCAGTCTACACTAAATATTGATTCACCCCCCCCCCCCACCCCCTTTTGAGTATTTTTCCCAACAATTGGTATCAGAGTTGGTCCTTCTGAAGGAGCTTGATCACTTGAAGGAGATCCGTCACAATGGGAAGGAAGCAAAAGAAGAAGGCTACTCAAAAGGAGATATCTCAGAAAAAATGTGCAACAAAAAATGAAGAAGATGAAACAGGTATTGATTTTTGTTCTTGTGATTCACCTTCTTATGCATGCAATGGTGAAAATAGTGTTATGGATCTAGAAAAAGCTCTCAAGAGTAAAGTTGAAGATCAAAAAAGATAATTTAATAAGAAAGAATCTAACCACAAAGAGATGATCTCTAGAATGAAGGAACAGATAGAAATGTATCAAAGCCTGCAGGTTAAAGCAACCTATCAAAGTAGAAGACTTGAAGCAGAAAACCTCTTTCTCAATACAAATCTAGAAAAATCAAATAAGAAGAATGAAAAACTTAAAGAAGAAATCATATCTCTAAAAGCAGATCTTGCAACATCAAATAAGAAGAATGAAGAAATTCTACAAACCTTTGAAGAACAAGCAAATAGGTTGAAGGAAGAGATTTCAAAATTGAATGATCAAGTAGAAGAAGGAAGAAGGGTTGAAGAAAGTATGAAGAAACAATGCCAAAGATTGGAGGTTGAGGTAAATATCTTAAAAGGTAAATTAGAATAAAAAGGTAAACTCTTGAGGTTTCAATATAGTACTAAGATTCTGGATAATATTCTTAGTAGTCAAAGGTCTCCTTTTGTTAAATTTGTTCTTGGCTTTCATGAAACTATTAAAGGAGAATCTAGTTCCCAAGGAAGTGCTAAAGATTCAAAGGATATCAATGCAAAACATGAAGTGTTGAAAGCAACAAAAGGTCAACCGACAATCATGAACTCTCAAAAGAGATCATTCCCTCCTTTGATCAATAATGTTGAATGCTTTAAATGTCATAATTATGGGCATGTTGCAGCCAATTACAGAAGCAGAATGTTTCAGTCGCATACCAACAGATACTACACAGAAAGGTACTCAGGTTTCTTTAAGGGATATTGTTTTTCATGCAGCAAGTATGGTCATAAAGCAGTTGATTGCAATAGAAGAAAGAATAGAAAAACACATTATGATCCTTATGCTTACTTTTCTGGTCATGCAAGATGTTATGCCTGTAACAAGTATGGACATGTAGAAAAAGAATGCAGGATGAATGGATCTGAGAAATTGGATAATTTCCAGCACACAATAAGAAATATCAAGCAAAGATGGAAAAGGAAGGAGGACCGGTCAAAAACATAGGGGATAATAATCCTACTACAATCATCCGCTTCTAACGCCTACTTCTCATAATGGCTACAGAGTGATGTGAGATACATTATAGGGATTCGTAATGTATCATCACAGGGGGAGCAATGTATGATGATTCCCATGGTTGGTTTGGTAATTCTAGTTATGTTCATTGCTGACAGTGCATCTGATGAGAAGAAGATAGGTATAGGTGATACAAATTCAGGGGGAGATGAAGTTGTGGAAATTTTCAGTGTTTCACTTTCCATACGCGGGTTTAGTGAACTAAAGCCGTGTATACATGTGAGTTCTGCTGGAGACAGTCGCGTATTCTTTTCTGATAAGAAAAACAGTAATATAGCTAAATATTAGGAACACAGGTTCAGGGGGAGCAATATTCTAACAAATAATGATTGCATTGTTGGCATTGTATCTGATTATTCCTTAGTTCTTGCTCAAATGATGATGACATGATACATGGTTTCTTATGATGAGATTATGGATGAATTCTAATTGCTTTTTGCTGAAGAATATCTTTTGTTTTCACCATGGATAAGATGGAAGTCTTATGATTCAGAGATAAGGATAGATCATGCAGAGTTTGTTGCTGATGACTTGTGACATGATTGAGATCTTATATACATAATTCCTACACAAATTTGATTGTGAAATAAAGATAAATCATGAATATCTTGGTGATAACAGATCAAATGGATGATTGCTTGACACATATTGTCTACTGAAGAAGTTGTTCTAGTATGATAATTGCTATTGGGAAGAATTTTTTGATGCTGCAAAAAGTCCGAAGGCCTGGTTACTGATGCACTTATGCTACAAATGTTGGATGACAATTGAAAACATAGCTACATTTTCCTATCGTTCTTCTCTCATATATCCCTGGGAAGCATTAGAATAT
The DNA here is from genome assembly GCA_034641835.2 of Pinus albicaulis. Classification (NCBI taxonomy): domain Eukaryota; kingdom Viridiplantae; phylum Streptophyta; class Pinopsida; order Pinales; family Pinaceae; genus Pinus; species Pinus albicaulis. The sequence goes on from CM076569.1 coordinate 117,425,295, forward strand.
CTCAGATGGAAGCTGGGAGTTGTCTCTGCCATGTACAGATCTACTTAAAATCATAAGATTAAAATTGGATACGCAGGTTTCATGAAAGACAGTCGTGTATATACGCGAGTTTATACAGATAAAACCGCGTATGGGTGGTTGCTGACAATTTTTCTCTGGGTCAGCATTCTTCAGCATAGCTATGGTGCTGTTGGGTATCTCTGGTGATGTTTCAGCTCTTATATTTCTGTTTCATTCTCTGATATTGGGTGAAGATGCCTTGATGATTTGATGTTGAAAGTGTTCAGGATGCACAAGCTAAGGGGGAGCATTGGTCATGTGGAAAGGATGCATTGTTGGCATTATGATGGTTCTGAAATATGATCTCTCTCTTGAGGTCTTTTGGTATTTGTAACAAAATGTCATATTTGTAATGTGATGAAAAGGTCATGTTGAGACCTATGATGTAAAATTGTAATATTCAGTCATGTAAGGACATGTTCAAATTTGTAAACCCACTTAGTTCGGTAGTTGAGTCAAAATGTGTAAACCCACTTGGTTGGGTACTTGAGTCAAATATGTAAATCCACTTGGTTGGATCCTTGATGTAAGTATGAGTCCTTGGTGATAGGAAAGGTCATAGAGACATGTACTTCATTGAAAAATATGTTTGAATATTCGGCATGAACTCAGGGTGAGCATGGGAACTTCAGTGAACATTAGATCTACAGAGCTATTCTTTCTACATGTGGAGAAAAACATTGTCTTGGCTTTGATCCACCCTTTTCCCTTGATGTCAAAGGGGGAGAGTAACATGGTGTTTGAATAGGGGGAGAGTATCATGGTGTTTTCATAATGGTTATAATCAATATATCTATCTGTTGTGGTGATCAAACACCATCATGGTTGCCATCAAGTCCAAAGGGGGATATTGTTGGCATGTGTTGTCCTTGATGGCAACCTACTTGATGAAGTTATCCTTGATGGAAACCTACTTGATGAAATAAGATTGACTGGCAATATGATGCAATGTGTTGTCTTTGATGGCAACCTACTAGATGAAGTTTTCCTTAATGGAAACTGACTTGATGAGTTATCTTTGGATGGAAACCTACTTGATGAAGTTGTTCTTGATAGAAACCTGCTTTATGAGTTGCCTATGATAAGAAACCTATGTGTTAAATATGTAAGGATGATGTATCTACAAATCAGCTTAGAAGTAACAGAGAAAGAAATTCCAGTAAGTACCAGAATAATGATAAAAATGGTATGTCACAAAGCATACGCGGGTTTGTTAAGGAGAAGTAGCGTATGCACATGGAAAAGTATGTGCCAAGTCGCGTATGCCAATTTGTGCTCTAAATTTATAAAACCAGGGGACATTAACATGGTATTGGCCCACAGTATTAAGTGCTAGACTATATTTTTGATCCCATCCAGAAATACCATCGGAAGTTGTGTGGTTTTGGCTCATGGTATTGACAAAAGATAAATCTAAGGAGAAGAAAATCATAGTGCAAGGTGGTGCAAGTCTGGGTATTGAATGAATACTTCACTCTGAAGTATATCTGCACAGAATGAATTGATTGATCTAAATTAATAATGCACCTATGTAGAAAATGATGAAGAAGGATCTCTAGATATGAAATGTATATGTATTTTCTAGATCTGTTTATGGAATGTTTAGATCTGAGATGAGGCGAAATACCTTCTGAAGTGAAGGATGAAATCTGAGTTGTTTATTTGATCTGAAGAGCTGCACAGTATTGAAAAGTTACAGATGTATACGCAGGTTTGCCTCAGTAAAATTGTGTGTATACGCGGGTCTGCTTAAGGAAAAGCGCGTATGGGCAGTTAGGGTTTTCTGAAGAATGCACAGAAGTATATGTGGGTTGGTGTGCATAAAAGCACATACATATGCAGGTTCAGTGAAGTAGAAGCGCGTATGGAATCTAGGGTTTTCTAAAGTAAGTGGAATGAACTATCTGATCTGTTTTGTTGTTTTACTGCTATCTGTCAATGATGTATTCATACAGAACTGGGTTGTTTGAATAAAGAATATGCTGTTGATTATGTTAATTGAAGATCAAGTTGTTGGTTGATTGGTTGATGATTCAATGAATGAATTGATGGGATTATAAGTTTCAGTTTGATATATGATGAGCTTAAATGTGTGGAGTGGGTCTAGTTTGAAAATCTGATGAAAAGAGGCCTACAAGTTGTGTTGTATGGAAGCTATTGGATCCGGTATGAAAATTGATGAAATGTGGTCCGCAATGGTGGTGCTGAGGGTCGAAGCCTTCAGTGAGGGGGTTGTAGCTCCCTTCCAGTGATAGCTGGTAAATGAGAGCAGGAGGTTGTAGCTCCCTTCCAGGAGAGGCTGGTAAATGAGAGCAGGGGGTTGTAGCTCCCTTCCAGGAGAGGCTGGTAAATGAGAGCAGGGGGTTGTAGCTCCCTTCCAGGAAAGGCTGGTAAACGAGAGAAGGTTGTAGCCTTCTGTGTGGGGGTCTGATACCTGGGTAATATGACTGCGCCAACATATGGTTGTAAGAAGCACAGCATGGAAGACGTATATGATGGCAACTGGTTTTCCGAATTGGGTTTACCCAACCGGGTGTTCATGTGTGTTGCTTATGTGTGATGATTTATTCTGTTCTTACTGCACATGTTTACTGCTTACTAAAAATCTAATGAATGAATGATGCAATGATCTAAGTAAAGAATTATCTACATAATGAGATCTCTGGTAATACACAATTTTCATTGAGGATATCCGCGTGTATACGCGACTTGGGTTCATTAAAGTAGCATATGGGTTTTAGAGAAAGAAAAAGTAAAAAGTTTTCAGTCTGCACTAAATACTATTTCACCCCCCCCTCTCAGTATTTTTCCCAACACACTGGTCCACCCACGCGGTGGGTCCACATTCCTCAACCCCATATCACACAACCGAGCCAAATATATAATACGGGTGGCGTGGGTCGTTAACCCCACCACCGACCCTTGACACCTGTTACGTAACCATCCCACTCCTCCGCATAAAACATATGGTGTCAGCTCCATTCAAATGCGAGCAATTTTTTAAAACAAAAAATACGCCATTTTTTAATAAAAATTATAAGTATGGTGAGTCGGTGGGGTTGGAACCCTTGACCTCCCCGCAATTAACTCCGCCCACAACCATTAGACCAACTACTTTTCTGTTGGTATTTCCGCTCACGAAATGCATATAAACTCATATTTTTACAAGTGCACCCAGGCCAAGGCAGAGCAGTGCACGCATGCAGATCGAGGTTAATATTTTTTTATTGCAAGTCATGTGGAACCATGAGCTAGAAAAGAGGCAGGTGAAACCTTGATTGAGGCCAACTTTTAGGAGGGCGAAATTTTCACTTTGTCCAAATGGGACAAATTTTATGTCATTTCTGCAGTACTCGATGCCACAAGTCTAATGGCATGCTCAGTTTCTTCATCTAAGTTTTCAATTTTCCAACCACTTTTGGAATTGGGTTATGTAGGTGTCAGATTTCCACACGTAGCGCCCCTTCAGAAAATGGTAGCATGAGCTATATGACGTGGATTACATGTAGTTCATTTATTTCTCTTTGAGATCCATTATGTCTTGCAGATCCCAGTTGATACATGAGTCGTGGGATCTTGCCTTGTTTTGTTATTGATGTAGTTTTAGCTATGGATTTGTGTCATGTATGAGATCCCTTTTATTCCACATTGGTGGGATGCTCATTTTTATATGTGTATGGTTGATATCCCTTGTTTCCTAGGATTGGCGGGATACTCTTATTTATTACATGTCAGCTATGGTCATACTGATAGGAGTATTTTCTTTATGTATGAGATTTCCTTAGTGGAACATCTCTTAAAGAAGTCAAGCCACTCCTGCATGAGGGAATTTTTCCTTCTATGTCATAGGAAAACACATCCATGTACATATTCTTCTTACAACACATAATGTAGCAGCCTACACCATCTTGACACCGAGGCCGGGAGATGTAGTCCCTCCTGGATGAACTTTGTCATCAAACGACGTGTTCTTATGATTTTTGATCTTGTTCATTTATGTTCCTCTTATTTACAACTACAATTGTTCATTTCATTTCATTAACGTCTTTAATTAAATGCAATTCTAATTATCAACCGAAGTAAAAGGTCTTGGTTAAGGGTATCAAGGTTTTACCCTGGATCATGGGTACCATACAACTCTTCCCAAGCCAACTTCAAATACTCTCAAAAAATAAAGGCAAGAATAAGAAAAAACAAGAAGAAGAACATGAAAAACCAAAATAAATATGACACTACAACAAAGTAGCAAGGCCTTGCACCAGACATTAAAAAAACTGAAAATCAAGCCAAAAAAAATCATAAAATACTGAAAGGACAAGACTAGTAACAAACACAATGACTCAATCCTAGGGGTTTGCAATGCTTCCAAGGGAAATTCGAACCTGATCTTTCTTCAATATTTCATGGTAGTCTCTTTTCCATGCAATTCACTATATCATAATGCCATAAACACAACTATCCATGTATAAATAAATATAAAAATATACCAATTACCTTACGTTGATGTTCCAAGCACGTTGTCTTATAATTGGAAACATCCATGCCATCTCTCAAGAGAATCCAATTCCCTTGACGAATCCAACCATAAATGGAAACTAGTTGTTATACTCGCCAAATACATGTTTGTGATTATAGCATATATCCACATAATTTCAGAGAAAATAAAGGTTAAGAAGATTTCCTGAATGCAAAGAAATCATTCATTTTTAATTGTAGTTTCCAAACATAGCCAAAGGATTTTTCACCCAAATCCTTTCTTTTACATTTTCCCCACTGCAATTGAGTTCTACTATGCAATGTCACATCACCCAACTCTTAGTTATATAGACAAACCAACTATTCCCTTGCGACACTAATGCCAAGCATGTTGCCCTACTACTTGTCACAGATGTTAGCCACATGTTGCAAAGGTCCAAACATCATATCTAGTAATGGAAATTAACTTTTATCAAGGCAATCAACCATGTGATAATCAATAGTCAACTCATAGTCATATATCATAACACTACAACTAGCACTCACTTGCACTAAATTACATATGATTTATCTCAACACATAATGTGTTAGTACAACCATCTTAAAATAAAATCATTCCTTCATGAAATCTTATAGAGACATACACATATCGTGCAATTAATCAAACATTCAATCAACTTATAAACATACCATGATAGATAAACCAAATTGATGACATAATCAAACTCGTATCTTAATATATCTCAGGGGAGGCTATCTTTTCTGCACAATCAATATATATTAGCATGATATAACTTCACCACACATCAAATCAAACATAAATAAGTCCATGATGTCCATAACAGTAACTATCTAGCTTGTTCACATCATAAACTCATAAACAATTGTCATTCATGCATAACAATCGGATATGCACAACTAGTTTATAATAGTACAACACAACATCCCAAGTAAATAATTTCATACTTGAATCTCACAACCATAATCATCTACACAGACCAATCCAGATCAACATGATACATATAAAATTAAGATCTTAATTCAATAACCCTATTCACCAAGTTAACTAACATATAACAACATCAAGTTAGCATATAACATAATCATCAATATAGCAATCAACATGTTAACATATAAAATACTTATCAACAACATAGAACCTAATCATCAAGTTAACTAACATAAAACAGAAACAAAAAATGCATATAACAACAAGTTGTTATCATTCATGACTATTTGATACATGTGCATATGACCACACTAATTCACTAGCATCTATCATGCATGTAACCAAAACAACAATAAAATGATAAATATCTATATAACTCTACCTATTTCAACAATGCTACAGGGAAACCGTCCTATTTATTCTCTATGCTCACTCTTGGGAGGTCCCTTTTCAAATCCTCCAGAGAAGATCTTTATGTTGGGGAGTCCTAGGGAAAAACCCCATTATTATATTTAAAAAAAAATCATAAGTTCTTAGCCAACCTAAGCCTAAGAAATTTCCCCGCCTCACTCTCTTACTTCATGTCCAGAAGCATGTGAGATTCTAGTGAGATTCTTGTGACCGAATGGGATAAAGTATCATTTGAGGTAGATATGAAAGTCTGATAAGGTAAGTTGGGAATTCGGTTTTCAACTTCGTCTCCTTCCCTCTCCTCTTCCTATATTTACTCTCCTAACTCCAAAAGGGTCATCTATGTGATAACCTTATCAGTCAAGTAGTAAAATCCTCCATCTGTGTCTTCTAGACGACAGCATGTTTATCATATAAGATGCTCTGCTTGGATACATGCATGCTAACCATACAATACATGTATGATGAACTAATTTTTGGGCTACTAATTTTTCATTATTATTATGACTTATTAACATCTATTTCATCCATTTCTAATGTTCGTTTATCACATTATTTATCATAATTTATTATATAATTCAATTTCATAATTATTTATGCTCTTTTGGATATGCAATACTTATTCTCCTTTATTTTAATAAATTAAAAATAATTATGCATGATTTTTGCAATGATGGTTTATTAACGATATTTTTATAACATCAACCACGATTTTAGCCTCCAAGATCTCCTCGATATTGCATATTTGAGCTTCAGCTCATAATCAAATATTCCATCATAGAAATTTGCTGGGATAACAAGACACAATTTTGCGTTGGACGTTTTGGGCAAAAAAATAAGAATCCTGAAAATCTGAGACATGGTTTTTATGCATAACGAACCAAATTAGTTTGTGAATGAGAAATTTTCCCAAATTTGGTCTTGATTGAGAGACAAGAAAGGTTCTTCGAAGGACATATTCACAAATTTTATTTTGTTAAATTACGCCAATTGTAATTACCAGATTTGACTTGTGCCAGTTGAATCATGATGGAAAGATATTCAGATATCATCTTGCTTATTGAGATTTTGTAATAATGTTATTTTCCTTTGTTGTTTGTATATTTAAAGGACAAAAATGAGAGATAAAAGGGATATAATGCATATAGGGTTGGATACTAAGAGAATTTAGAATCTGTAACATGACTTTTCATTTAAGTTAATGAAATTCCTCTTTCTGGTTCTTTCGTGAGTTTCTGATCATACGACGGCCCTGATCATGGAGTTGGGTCTTCTTTCATAACCAGGTGTTGTCTAACTTATGTGTGTGTTTAGTTTCTTTACTGCATCGTGTGTTTCTTTAATTATTGTGACAGTTAATGTGATTGCTGTAATTCTCAATTAATGTGGATGTATTCATTATTTTACAACTGATTTATGTTATCCCTTTATTATTATTACATTGGCTTTTTGTCTCACATAGCTTATCGAATCCATGATCAATACAGAATTGTGTAATTTTCATATGCATATATTTTTCATGTGAGCCTTGCAATAACCAACGCATTCCAAATTGATAGTTAATGTGGGAAAGGGTTGAATAATATTTTTCACACTTGGACACCAACATTTTGGCGCCATTGCCGGGGAGGCTATAAAAGGTGTAAGAACATAATTTGTATTGGTCTAAGGATTAATATCTCGTCTTGGGGAGGGAAGTTTCACCCTGCTCCAGGTCCTGAGCATGAATTGTTTCATTTTTTTTCCTTCTGTTGATTTCTTAGGGGCTAATCTCTCGTCCTGGGGAGGGAATTTCTCTTGCCCTACTCCAGGTCTTGAGCTTAAGACTTCTTTACTATTTCTTTTCTTTATTTATTTTCACACCTAATCTCTTGTCCTGGGGAGGGAAGTTCCACCCTACTCTAGGTCCTGAGCTACAATAATTTCTTGAATGTTTTTGTTTTCACCAATTGTATGAATAGATCTAAAAATAAAGGGGGTGGGGGGAGAGGAAGACCCCCAAAACTCACGGGATGAGGTCAAGGAAGAAATAATCAACACAATCTAGAACCTAGTCAAGGAACTTCACAATGTGAAAAATATGGAAAATAAAGACTATATTTAAGACTAGTTTCACTCTGTTGTTTGCTTTCAACATCACTCCTCATTTCAGTAACTCTTGGCACCATAATTAATGGGGAAGTTGGTCTCTCATACTTGTGTATTTATTAAAATACATTTTTCAAATATGGGTATGTGCATTATTAAGGCATTATTTTGAAAATGGATTCATTTGAAGTACTCTTATATGTAAGTATATTATATTTTTCAAATTAGGGTAGTGTAGTGTATAATATAGAATAAATAAAGAGATAAATAAATAAATTTCTTTATATGTAAAAATAGTTGTTTTTGTTGCAATATGTTGTGAAAATTAGCATCGGTGATCAATATTCGAATTTATTTATGTATGTATATGTATTATATTGAAAATAAAATTTCTACAAACACTCATATTCATTTTGATCACCTTCTTGGAAAATTTCCTTGATTATCATATCTTATGGCTTGCAGGCTTGATGAAAATTCTGGAAAAATACTTGGGACAATCATGTTTTGAGGGACCAAATGGGAATATTTTCAAAACCTATTTAGATCCTGCGTAGCCCTTTATGCCTAATTTATAACCCAATTAATCACTCGATTTGGATTTGAAATGAAAATTTTATGACCAAAACATTGAGAGGATGTCTAATAGGCAACTCAGAAACAGAGTTGGGACAATCAGTTTTTGAAGGCATAAATGACTAGGATTTAGAAACCTATTTCTATGGTATTTTCCCCTATGAATATAGTTTCAAGGAAATTTGAATCACTTTATTTCGATATTTCATGGCAAAATTATGACCAAAATACCGACTGTATACCATAAATCAACATTCTTAAAACTCTATTTTTCCAACTGTTGACCCATGAATTCTTCTTTCCTTAAAAACCTTTTACTATTGGAGATAGCTACATGAATATAATTAAATATTCAATTTTAATCAGTTCAATCCATCATCAAGTGAAAAAATTATTCTTAAAATATCAACTATTAGTCTAGGCTGGAAAATCGAAAATGACTTTGTTATGTAGGTTGTTCTAAGAAAATTTAGCATATCATCACATGGGATTTTTAAAACCTATTTCTATTGGAGATATATCCTTTAATTATCTTGCATTTGGGTTTGTAATCATTCAAATCAAATGAATGAAAAGGAGTTATGATTAAAACACTACTAATTAGTATGTCAACTGTTGTTTTCCTGCAAGTGACAATTAAATTTTGTTTTATTTATCCTTCTGTGGATTTGTTTTGCAGAGTAACTAATTGTTATTTTTTTCATATGTATTAGATTAGTAGATGTCTATCACCTCCCTTATTCCATGATTTCATGTTTTATTGCAGGAAGATGCTCGTTTTTTGCAGGTCCCAGGAGAATAAATGAGGTCAGTTTATGAACAAGTGATTCTTGAAGACAATGATAATGAAATAAGAGAATTTTAAAATATTTTTCCTCACATGGAGAAAACAACATGAAAATTTTTCATCACTTAATGAATTCATAACAAGAGAAATGGAAAATGTATTTCCATTTGAATATCAAATTCATTTTTTCCAAAGAAAATTCCATTCATTCACCATTGACAGATTGATGATTCCCTTAGGAAAAAACATTGTTGCAACCAAAATCACAACCATTGTAACTTTACTTATTTATTGGTTTTCAATAAGGAGTTGTTTCTTTTCTGATTTCTCTTATGTTTTTATGCTTCATAAATTGTTTACTTCAAACTCACATTTTTGTTTTATTTTGTTCTCAAAATAAAAGAAGCAAGTTATTAAGTTTCACGGTGTTGTTACTCCGCACATGCTGATTTTGTCTAAGTACTCGTGATGTTACTCCTCTGGTGTTGTTACTACGTGGTGAAATTTGTCGAAGTGCTCGATGTTATTACTCTTCCAATGTTGTTACTCCTCCGGTGCTGTTACTCTGTGATGAAAATTTTCTAAGTACCCAGTGTTGTTACTCCTTCGGTGTTGTTACTCTTCCGATGTTGTTACTCCTCCGATGCTGTTACTCCATGATGAAATTTTTATCAGTACCCGGTGCTTCTACTCCTTTAGTGTTTTTATTCTTCCCATTCTGTTATCCTCTGTGATGTTACTCCGTGGTAAAATTTTTCTAAGTACCCGATGTTGTTACTCTTTCAGTGATGTTACTCCTCTGATGCTATTAATCCTTCGATGCTGTTACTCCATGGTGATATTTTTCTAAGTACTTGGTGTTGTTACTCCTCCAGTGTTGTTACTCTGCCAAGGTAAGTCATCAGGTATGTCCTCGACCGACTCCATGGATTTTATTGGTATTTTACTTATGACATGACCAATTGTGATCAATGAAAATCATACTTTAGTTGGAGGGAGGTCTCGTATTTAATAATAAGGATGATTATTATGGTAAGTCCTTTCAGGAATGATTCACTCTTAATTCCTCATTATTTTGTAAAGTGACTAATCCTCCTTCATGTCACCTTCCTAACATCATCCTTTTTCCCTTTCCCTATTGCTACTCCCGTCACAACACCCTTTATCCCCTTTCCCTGTTATTCCTAAGTCATGGTTGTTGTTACCTCAGTCACAACTATTGTTGTTGGCCCATATTCACATTGGATTCAACATATTTAGGTCTTTCTTATTTTTTTTTCTCTTTGGTGAATGGAAAATTCTTTTAATGGTCTAGGCCCTCTTTGACATAATGATTGGGTAGTCGGTTTATCTTTGTTTATCTATAAAAATAATCTTATTTTTAATCCTAATTATGCAAAGATTATTTCATCATGCTAGCTTTCAACTTTCCTAATTGGTTAAGTCCCTGATCTTGTAAAATTTATGATAATGACCACATAATTGTATTTAAATATTTCCACCATTATCTAATGAACTGTTCCTCAACGCCAATATTAGCAATGAAAAATATATTTATCAACAATAATTTGTAGGCTATTAGCTTTTGAGAAGCAAATCTATCCAAGTTTAAAATAGTTACTACAAAACATTTTACGCCATTCATAGCTCTTATGGAGCGGATCAGCCACCCCACCTATTAAGTAATATTTTTTTGATTAACAATAACGATAGTTTGATTTTAAACATAAATAGTGAACTAGATGGTAGGAGGTCTCATCACAAGCTGACCTACCATGATCATAGGTCCTAATAAAGTGACATTGCCACTACTCGTCACCAAGACAGGGTAATGGCCTTTGGTCATAAAACTAAAGGATAAGAGGTCTCATCATGAGCTGACTTGTTCAATTTTATTTGCTCCCGTGAATGACATTGTTTTTAACTAGTTACCAAGCGAGAAAAATGATATTTAGTAGACATCTATGTAAATTGAAATGATTTTATAACTATGTACTTATTTCTAATAGATGGGAAACTGGCATCTCAATGGGTTAAAAATGCATCCTCGTTGAGGCTATTGATGCCTCCTGGTAGTAGTGGCTATGTGTATGGAATAAAAGTTAATTTGATACTATAAAATACTTGGTTACCTTGTTTTCTCGAAACTAATGTTCGATAAAGCTCATTGTTGCATGTACAATGTTTTCCAGAACTCATGGCTCATGGGGTAATATTTAATCAGTTCTTAGATGATGGTGGTTATGGTTTATATCTATTTTTGAGTTATAGATATTTAATTTACATGTCAGAGATGAAAATTTTAGGATATTTGGTATTTGGAATTTTGTATCATCTAATCTGTCATTCTTTTATTCTACAAATATCATATATTTAACCAAAGATATTTTCTTTGTGAAAGAAATCACCATTTATTCATAGCTTAACAACACCACTACTAATTTGAGGTAGAATAAAGAGGCCTAATTCTGATTTCGAATCCCTGGTAATTGGACAGACCTTGAGAAGTAAAAATGAGATAACTAATTCTCATAATTTCTGTGCTCATAACAACCAAAGCTTATGCGTATAGGGAATGCATATTTTCACTTCTTATCCATTATTATCCCCTGCCATTCATAACATGATTATGTCACTTTTATATGTAATGAGGTAATCAGGTGATGAATTAATCATTAAGGATACTCATGAGATGTTTTATAGAAATCTCGAAAACAGGGAAACTAATCACTTTGGTGGAAGGAAACCCTGCTACACTTTCAGATTACTTTTTTTAGCTTGCATGTCTTCCACCTTCCACATCACTTTCAACATCAGCTCAACCTACATCAAATTCAAAAAATGTCAACCCATACATGCCATTCCACATTTTTATGGACATAAAACTTGAGGTAAAATAGCATAAGATTTTGATTTATTAAAAGTTTAGGAGAATGTCATGAAAATCCATTGAGAATTATTCACTCATATTTTTCAACCATTATTTCCCCTTATTTACCACTTCCCATTTTTCAGAGTCCCAAAATCTTTGAGTTTGGGGGAGTTTTACTTTCATTATCATGAACATGCCATTAAGATTCATTATCATCCATCCATATCCTTATTCATTCTCAAAATATCCCTTATTCCATGTTTTTATACACCAAGCAAAGATTTTAGCCATGATTGTAGCAACCACCTTAATTTTTTTTCTAGCGTAGCATGAGGGCATGCTAATTCTGTAGTTTGGGGGAAGAGTTGCTATGCATGATGAATGATTTCTCATTTCTTCCTAATTTAAGGTATACAATTTCAAAATTGATTTTTGTATATCCTCAAAACTATCAACACGATTCTTGTTATTTTTTGGGTATGTGTTATATTCTTTCCATGACTAGTCACGCACGCGGGGGCGTTAGCCCCTCCTGTACGTTGCCTTGGGCACAGCAGGGGGGTCACAGTAGGAGCGACAACACCTTGGGAAAAAAAGTTTGGACCTTATTTTTTGGTGCAAGGTACATGGTTTGTACGGTGGCTTCATGCATGATGGTATAGATCCCATTGCGAAACTATATATGTTCTTTAATCCGTTGATTAGTTTATGTATGCTTCGGCATGTATATGTATGTGTTGTAACACTAAAAGGAATATAATGAAAAATAAAGCTATTCGTCCCGATTTGGGATCCAGGGGAAAATCTCTGTGTATATTTGTTTTATGTTTTATGCTCTTGCTATAGTTTATTTTATGTTTTTTAAGATTCGTTTGCAGAGAATTTCTGTACAGGGTTAAAACCTACATTATTTTTCGACAACAAAGAGGTATCATTAAACCCAAAAATTTTCAAGCTAAACCAATTTGTAAATTCCAAAAAAATCATGCATTGTTACCTAAAGCCAACTGTTTTCTACATCTTAAGATATGTGCATTAGATAGATTTGATTTTCGGATTGGAGAAGCATTGATATAGTATAAATTTTCTTTTAAAATTTCGGCAAAATCTGGTTTGTAATGAAGTTTTTTTTACTTGTATCATACTTTGCTGCAACTTAATATACATATGGTTCAAAGTAAATATGAAATTTGTTACAACTTCACTAACATTTCTAGAATTGAAAAAACTTTTGTTTTAAGGAATCATTTGGGGAAGAAGACTTATGTTCCATCAATATCGTGCGTTGGTGTGAGGATTTTGACTATTGTATTACAACTTAGTTAATACAAAGGCATTGGGCTGCATGAGGACATGCAACATGTTAAGTTTTGGGGACATGTTGGGATACTAATTTGTCATTATTATTATCACTTCTTAACAATTATTTCATCCATTTATAATATTTTTTTATCACATTATTTATCATAATTTATTATATAATTCCATTTCATAATTATTTATGCTCTTTTGGATAAGTAATACTTGTTCTCCTTTATTTTAATAAATTAATGATTATTATGTATGATTTTTCCAATGATGTTTTATTAATGAAATTGTTATAACATCAGTTGCGATTTTAGCCTCCAATATCTCATCGAGATTGCATATTTGAGCTTCAGCTCATAATAAAAAAATCCAACTAAGAAATTCTCTAGGATAACAAGAGACAATTTTGCGTTGGACGTTTTGGGAAGATGAAGAAGAATCCTAAAAATCAGAGACATGGGTTTTGTGCAGAAGAGACAAAATTAGTTTTTTTATATGTATTTTTTGCAAATTTGGTCTTGATTGAGAGAAAATAAAGGTTCTTTAAAGGACATATTCATATATTTTCTGTTGTGGTCATTTTCCAAATTTCCCCAATTGTAATTACTAGATTCAACTTGTGCCAATTGAATAATGATGGAAAGATCTTTCATATCTCATCTTGCTTATTGAGATTTTGTAATAATTTTATTTCCCTTTGTTGTTTGTATATTTAAAGGACACAAATCCGAGAGAAAAGGGATATAATGCATATAGGGTTGGTTACTGAGAGAAATGAGAATCCGTAACAGAACTTTTTGTTTAAATTAATGAAATTCATCTTTCTGGTTCTTTCGAAAGTTTGTAATCATACCACAGCCTTGATCAGGAAGTTGGGCCCGCTCTTCTAACCAAGTGATGTTTTACATATGTGTGTGTTTAGTTTATTTATTACATCATGTGTTTCTTTAATTACTCTGACAGTTAATGCGATTGTTGTAACTCTCAATTACTGTGGATGTTTTTGTTATTTTACAATTTCTTTTTTTCTATCCCTTTATTGTTGTTACAGTGGTTTGTTGTTTTACATAGGTTATCGAATCCAGAATCAATAGAGAATTGTGTAAGTGTCATCTGCATATATTTTTCATGTTAGCCTTGCGATAATCAACAAATCCTAGATTGATAATTAATGTGGGAAAGGGTTGAATAATATTATTCACACTCTGAAACCAACACTACTCTTACCCAAAATTCTAGCTACACCCTCACTTTGATTATCTACATCTCTTTCTCTATCTCGAGCAACACATAGTCATCATAACATATCAACAACATCATGATGACCTAAAATTCCTACAATGACCTCATGGACAACCACCTTAACCATGAAAATGCATGCATAACAACAAATAGAAACTGACATGCATAAGAAAATGCATAATCGACATACACTCATGATGACCAAATCCAATCAACAACACCATAAATTTCATAAGGATACACCACTACAACTATGACCAATGCCATGCATATGCAACAAGCACATAGACCAAACACATAAGGAACATATATGCAATCGACATATATGTATGACAAACACATTCCGCCCATTCAGTCTAAGTGTTGAACCATGCTCTAATACAACTATGTAACACCCTCCTCCCACATCTACCCAAGTAACTGAAAAACCATGGTAAACATGTGACAAAGAGTTACTATGATATGATTCAACTCCCTAAGTGCAGTTAAGGAAGTGGAACCGATGAACCAACATTTTATAGACCTCCATCAGGTGGTACAGGACACTCAGGAGCTAATCTATCATTCCAGCTGCCCAAGCCCTAATTTATACTATCTTTTCACTGAAAAAATGTAATATTTCTAATTAGCTTTCAGCTAGTTGGAATATTAGATTTTTCTTTTGTCATTAAGATAAATGAATAAGAGGGTAGAGAAACCCATAAATCTCTTTATTACGAATAAAACCACTTCTAATGTGAATGTGGATCCTTGTATCAGTTGAATAAAGCACTCTTAGGTGTGAATGAGGGTTAAAGCATGTGGATGGGGTCAACGTTGACCAAATCAACAACATTGTTATGGAGGTAGTGGAGAGTCATTGAAGGAAAATGCAGTTATAGTGGGAGGGAGTCTCCATGAGAGTAGCATATTTAATGAGTGGTACCAAGGGTGCGGAGGTTCACAAAGCATATAAGGAAGGGGATGGAAGCCATAGAAGGCATTTTGAGTATTTTTTATGTTTGGTATTTTATGAATTTTTTCATGCTTCAGCTATTTAGCAGAGTCTGTTGTGCTGTTTAGCAGAAAGGGTGTTTTTGGGCAGAAATCCCACCCTCATCCTCGGGGGACTTCGAGTGCCTACTTAGGAGAGGTTCCTTTGAGATTCATTCCACTATCTGGAATTAGGCTGAGCTTCATTCCACTATCTAGAATTAGGCCAAGCTTCTTCCATCATCAGCAGCTCAATATCATTTAGGAATTGCGTTATTTTGCAGGGAATTTGTAGTGGAGGGTCAAGTACCCAAGTTTGTGAGATTGTTTTCTAGTGAGGAGAGCAACCCGTCATTAGGAGAACCTATTCAGATGTTCCTTTGAGATTAATTCCACTATACAACATCAGGACAAGCTTCATCCATCATCATTAGCGCAGTCTCCTTCAGGAATTTCATTATTTTGTAGGGCAGTTGCAATGAAGGGTCAAGTACCCAAGTTTTGTTTTCCAGTGAGGGGAGCAGCCCTTCATTCGGAGGACCTATTGGGAGGTTCCTTGAGCTTAATTTCCACCATCTGAAATCAGGCCAAGATTTATCCATATTCAACAGTGCAGTCTCCTTCAAAAACTATGTTATTTTGCAGGGTAGTTGTAGTGGAGGGCTTAATGCCCTAGTTTATGAGTTTGTTTTCTAGTGAGGGGAGTAGCCCTTCATCCGGAGGATATATTAAGAGGGTTATTAGACATTTTTTCATCATATCAATCATATATTGGAATCTATCTAGTTTCAGTGCGTTATTCAGCCCTAGGGCTGCACGTTTCATATTGTGTATTTCCGAAAACCCCTTCTACGTTGTGTTGGATTGGTGCTAGAAAGCCTAGATCTCTGACCTCGTCATTTTATAAGCATTATATCAACATTTATATATATTTTTAGTTTTACCCTGTAGTTATTCTCCATAGGATTGTGCAGTCATATGTCCTCCGGCATTTTATGTAGCAAAAATATTTCATATTTTATGTACTGTGTCATTTGAGGCTTGTTTTTCCTAGCTTGAGTGTCTTTTTCCTCAAGATATTGTACAAATTTTTTATATATAATGTGTAATAAAATGGCTCTATGATCTGCCCCTATTGATGTATTGATATTTTAATGCATTTTCTAGTTTTATGTTCTATATTCCTGTTTTTCCTAATTTGGAATATTACAGTGGTATCATAGCATAATCTTGGCTCAGCCTGTGAGACATCACATCTATGTTGTCAGAAGAAGAAGAGCCTCTCATAGAAAGGGAGAAGTGGTACATCAGAAGAAGAAGAATTTTTGATTATACAAGCAACGAAGAAGACAAAGGCAAGGATCCAGTATCAATAGAAATGGATGAAAAAGAGTTTCCAAATCTTCTTCTCCAAACTATGCAGAATATTTCCAAAGAAATCAAGGAGATGAGGATGGAGATACATAAAGAGACCCCAAGAAGGTTTCCACATGGATATATCTCTATCACTTCACATAATTGGGGTGAGCAACCAATAATACAACAAGTTTCCCAATGCTCCACTATGCCTACATTCCTAGCAGTAGGAAATGGAGGTGGAGGACTCCAATAACAAGAGACTCTTGAAGATTATTTTCTAGAGTATGAGGCTTAATCTGAAATATTGAAAGATAATCTGAAATTTCATGAGCTTTTTCAGATCAAGGACAATAGGATACCCCAGAATAACAATAGGAATGGATGGTACATGAAAAACAATGATCTGCAGTGTACTATGGGTAGATTTTTTCTACCTACTTTTGATGGGTCATCCAAGTACACAAGCAAGTCTTGGGTGGAGAAACTTGACATATATTTTTAGTTGAACCAAGTACCGAAGATTGAAGCCATTAAAATAGAAGTGCTACACCTTGAAGGTGAGGCACATGATTGGTTGTTTCATGGTATTTATACATTGGGGCATGCCATTGTGACTGCATATGCAAAATTCACCCAGAGATTAGTAGAAATATTTGATCGAAGAGACCGAGAGGCACCTTTTTTTTAGGTAGCCAAGCTCAAGCAGTCATGTAATCCAGAGATCTATATCTATGAATTTATAAAAAATTTCTTCATGGTGCCAAATTTATCTGCGGCTAGGAGAGTTTATATGTTCATTGATGGGATAGCATAGTCTCTGCATGGGTTGGTAAAATCCACTAAACCAACTACACTCCAAGATGTTATTGAGAGGGATAGATATTTACAAGATGCTTTTTCAAGGGAAAGAACTCCATTTCAGCAAAAGCCACTTTTCAGTCAAAGGGAAAATATGTGAAGGCTCTTACTCCAAAGGACAACCAGAACAAAGGGCCTCTTAGTGATGATTTCCGAAGAGACTTGAGGAGGATGAAGATTTTCTTCACATGCCAAGAACCATGGGCACCAGGGCATCAGTTGCTACAGGAAAGGAACAATATATTGAGGTATTCTCTAATAGTGAGGAGTAGGAAGAAGAGCATACATAGGGGGACAACAACACTGTGATAGCAAGGGAGGATCCACCACCTTCATGGGGTGGGAATGGGGTATTTACTCCAATTGAAGGGGCCCTTGCATCTTTGCGGGGAGTACCCAAGTATCTGACTTTGAGAGTCCAAGGTACAGTTCAAGGGAAACAGGTATCATTGTTGATTGACAATGGGGCTACCCTCAATTTTATTGATGCTCAGTTAGTGCAAAGGAGAACAATACCCACTAATGTTTTTGAGGGATTCTCACTTTTGGTTCCAGGACCTAGAACCATGTAGTGTATGAAGTATGTCCCGACATTGTCTATAACCTTGGGGACATACAATTTTATTGACCACTTCTTTGTGGTCAAAATTCTTGACAACAATGTGATATTGGGTGTGCAGTGGTTGATTACATTGGGGAAGGTAACCACATATTGGGAGACCTTGGAGATGGAATGGATATATAAGAAGAGTGGTAAACATCAGATGATAAGGGGCATCCACACTTATCCACCTCAGAAAGCCTTTGCACATAAGATGGAGCCTCATTTTCGTAATGAAATAAATGAAAAATTAGACCACTTACATATGCAATTTACTCTAAACCATGATGTTATATTATTTTGACGCATTCCACTAGGAAGGCCCCCGGACCAGGAGTTGGTTAAAGAGTTCTCACAACAACTTGCACCATTTATAGATTTCGCTAAGAAGGTAGCCTTGGGTGAGTCTAACATGACAGTGAGGGCCTTTTATAGACTTAAGGAGGGGATGGATGTTTGTTTGGTGTCGGTATCACCAACTCTCACCAAGCCTCTTGCACTAAGAGGTGATGTTTTAGGAGTGGATGATGGCACAATTATGGTGCAAAGGGGCTACTCCATAGCCTTTGAGAGTCAGGAGATGATTCCATATAGGAAGTATCCTTCCATATATGGCAAGGGGTTGTTGGCACTCATACATGCATTGGCCAAACTCAGGAAGTTTTGGAGGAGAAATAGCTTCCAAGTGAATATTGACCGCCATAAACTTCAATATTCTCTTGAGAAAAAACATCTGGAAGGAAGGCAACAAAAGTGGGGTGGCAGTATTCTAGCATGTAGCTTTGGCATTGAGCATGCGAAAGAGGGGAGCAGTGAGGTGACAGGTGCCTTATCACAAAGGCCAACAACGCTGTCATTGTTGAGTATGGATCCAGATTGGCAGTCCCAACTAATGTTGGAGTATTCCAAGAACCACTTCACATGTGAAGTGCTTGATGGGAAAGTGACTGATGAGAGGTATAGAGTGATGGATGGAGTCATCTATTACCAGGATCAGATCTTCTTGACTAGAGATTCTAATCTTAAGGATAAGGTTCTACATGCATCACATGATTCACTCGTTTCTAGTCACCAAGATTTCATTAGGACATATCAGGACATTTGGGGGAGATTCTCATGGGAGGGTCTCAAGGAGGATGTGCTTTGGCATATCAGGAAATGTGCAGTTTGCCTGAAGAATGAGGAGGAAAACAACGATCCTACAAGGTTATTAAAACCACTTAATTTTCTGGGAGAGAGAGGGGAGAGATATCTATGGACCTCATCACCAACTTGCCAACGTTACATGGTAAGTGTTGTTTCTTTGTAATTATTGATAAACTAACAAATTATTTTGATTCCTTTACCATTCATTTACAGTGCATTTTTCCACAAGAGGGCAAGCCTCTCTTTAAATTTCTTGATCTTCTTTGGACCATATTCAGTGACGGGCTTGGCTACTTCCCAGAGGGCTTTGGGTAGGTTTTTTATTGTTTAGGGTGTACTTAGTTGACACTAAACATCAGTTACTACCCCATGGCAGATAAGCGGATAGATGAAGCAAGAAAGTGGCTGGGAAGCTATTTACCACATTATGTTCTGAGGTAGAAAGGAGCAGAACTATGCTAGTTCCACTTGGGGAACTATTGTCACCATCTGGAATTCTATATGGAAATAAATGCATCTCTATTTTTGGTTCCATATGGTGATGATGTTTTATTATTGTTAGAATGTTTGGGGAAGGAAAGGTTCTTAGAAACAAATAATGGATCCTAGAGAGGCATGATGTATTCCAGTATTTTAAGGACAAAATTACTACAGCCCAAGATCAACAAGAGGTCTACATAGATCATGGATGGGTAGAGAGATAGCGTGGGGTGGAAAATTGGTTCTATCTCCATTTTCAGCCATACAGACCATCTACTTGCCAGAAGAAGGGGATTGATAAGCCTTTCTATGGGCCACACAGAGTGATCTATCTTGTTGGAGGGGTAGCATATGGATTGGAGCTCATCATTGAGAGCAAGATCTCCAACATTTTTCATGTCCCATGCCTCAATGGGGGCATCAGACAACATGCATTTTCCACCATGGATCCCCCACTTCTTTATGATGTGAGCCCTTTGGTTTTATTGCCAAAGGATAACCTAGACACTTGGGAGGGGCAGTTAAGGGGTAGGTTGATTGGAGAACATCTGATTCAGTGGAGGATACCACAGGGGAAGGAGAGGTGATTTTTCAGCATTCATCCTTGTAGTTTCTTGAGGACAAGCAACATTTGGGAGGGGAGGACTGTAATATTCCCATTTGGCTTTCAGCTAGTTGGAATGTTAATTTTTTCTTTTGTCATTAAGAAAGATGAATAAGAGGGTAGAGAGAACCATAAATCTCTTTCGTATAAATAAAACCACTTATAATGTCTCCTTCAGGAGTTGCATTATTTTGCAGGGCCGTTGCAGTGGAGGGTCAAGTACCCAAGTTTGTGATCTTTTCTTCTAGTGAGGGGAGCAACCCTTCATTCAGAGGACCTATTGGGAGGTTCCTTTAGCTTCATTTCCACCATCCAACATTAGGCCAAGCTTCAGCAATCTTCAACAGCGTAGTCTCCTTTATAATCTGTGTTATTTTCTAGGGAAGTTGCAGTGGAGGGCTTAGTGCCCAAGTTTGTGAGTTTTTTTTCCAGTGAGGGGAGAAACCCTTCATCTGGAGGATCTATTGGGAGGAGTATCAACCATTTTTGCATCATATCATTCACCTCCCAGCATTTATCCAGTTGCAGTGCGTTATTTAGCCCTAGGGCTGCACTTTTCATATTGTGTATTTCCGAAAACCCCTTTCGGGTTTTCTTGGATTGTTGCTAGAAAGCCTAGATCTCTGATCTTCACATTTTCTAAGAATTAAATCAGCAATTCTATATATTTTCATTTTTACCTTGCAATTATTATCTAAGGACTACATAGTCATATGTCCTCTGGCAGTTATGTAGTAGCAGTATTTCATATTTTATGTATTGGGTCATTTGAGGCTTGTTTTGCCTAGCTTGAGTGTATTTTTCCTCAATATATTGTACTCATTTTTCTGCTATAATGTGTAATAAAATGGCTCTATGACCTACCCCTATTGATGTATTGATATTTTAATGCATTTCCAGTTTTATGTTCTACATTATTGCTTTTCCTAATTTGGAATATCACAAAAAAAACCCAATCGATCCCATGAAAAGGGAATGCATGCGATTGTGGCCCTATATTCACTCCCACAATGCCTGCAAGGGAGAGACTGCGGTCTTTTTCAACTAGTTCTGTGCGAGAGACTATGATATTTAAGCAAATTTTTCACGGCTAGGCTCCAAACCACTGCCCAAAAATTGACAAGACTTTCCAAGACAACAAATGACACCAAGACAAGCCTCTAACAAAAAAATTGATCAAGGAATTGACGTAAACAGTCGTAAACATGACAATAATTTTTTCAAACATATTGCAAATATGAAATCTATAGGTTTCAACAACAGATATGAGCATAAGGGTCTCATATAGTATCTGAGAATCATCAAGAAGGATTGATGCCTTATCACATTAGCTGTATTATCATTTATTAGGTCATTCATTCATTATTGTTTCACATACTAATCAAACCATGATGAGATCCATACATAATAACTATCATAAAACATGCTTATAACCAATAAATAACCATAGATATATCAATGAGGAAATAACCATTAAATCCACATAATATCAAGTACCTTTACTCATGAAAATACTAAGGGAAAAATAACTCTTATTCACATATGAAAATCCAACCAAGTTAGGGACTTCCATGTACCACCCAACCATAGAATAGGTTGAACCAAATATTTCTTTTAGCCAGTCACCCTCATGCCATATTCCAAGCATGAACGTGGGATCTTATGAAACACATAAAACAACCAAATTAGGGCTTTGAGAGGCCAACCACCTCAACCCTCAACTAGTGATTCCACCTCATGGTTGGAAATCACTAACCATCACCAAATCTGTCTCTACCTAAGCTGTCCAGGGCTCTAGAGCATTTTTTTTGACCAAGGCTCTAGGACTAGAAACTCAACCCACAACTACTACCGAGATCCATAATGTTTATCTACCAAATGCTCCAGGACTAGTAAATCAACCCACCAAGGGCTCTTGAGAATTTTTCCAACCAAGGCTCCAACACTGGTAACTCAACCCCAAGTTGTTTCAGGGCACCAAAGTGTTTTTCAAACCAAGGCTTGAGGAACTAATAACTCACCCAACAACCAAAGGAACATGAGAACAAACTAGAAAACAAAGATAAAACCCACAAAATCATGGCTATCTAGGAAATAGAAAGGCTAGGAAAAAGCATTGTCCATGACAATGAAATATCATAACCAAGAAACCACATGCATTTACCACACATGCCAAAACTAGCAAGGAAACCACAAATGCAACTTGATACTTGCAAATAAATATAGATTTAGCTGTTGATCCTAATGTCATCTTGCACTTTCCTATTTTTCCTTTTCCTTCCTGCTCCAAATCCACAACATTCCACACTCCTCCAAGAAATTTTAAGTGTAAAAGAGTATGGGAGAGAGAATAGAAGAGAGATCCACCATAGAACTCACAAAAGACTACCAAGTGATCCTCAAAATACTTTTGATCAATGAGGCCTCTATTTTCTTCATTTTTCATTATTTTACTTCATTTTCCTCCTCACATGCAACCCATGACCTTTCACCTTCCTTTTCTCCTAATTTCCATTATTTTCATAAATAAAATGCCAATTAATACCTCATTCCTTTCCAAAGCCTTTTCCATTTCCTTCTCCAATTTCCTTTATGTTGTTGCCATTATGATTTCATGTGTTGTCCTTGATGGCAACCCACTTGTAAAACTAAGTATATGGTTTCTGGATAAGCTCAAAGGTGGCAAAATAATGAATCCAAATGTCAGAATGATGGGACAAAGGCTTTGCAGATCGGAATCAGAAGAAATTAGGGGAATTTAAAGGTCTAAAATTCCTCCTATAAAATTACAGTGGAAATAATAAAATAAGATTTGATTACATCATCAAATTTTAGAGGGAAAAAAGAAAAAAACTACCTTTTCAACTCATATTTTAGACTTATATCCCTAAATTTTTACTCAAATTTCGAGGAGGGATACACGTTGGATGAAAAATTTAATTTCCCATCCAAAGAGTACCCATGTTGCATACATTTGATGGACTCTGCTATGCGAAAAATTAGGAATACATGAAAAACGTGATTGGAATCGGGCTTTTCATGTATTTCTCATTTTTCATGTAGCAAGGTCCATCAAAAGTATGCAACATGGGTACTCCTTAGATGAGGAATTAAATTTTTCATCCAACGAGTACTCTCGCTCGAAATTTTAGTAAACCCTTAGGGAGATAATTTGAAAATATGAGTTGAAAAAGTAGCTTTATTATTTTATTATTTTTTAATCCTTTTATTTTTTTACTCTAAAAATGGTGAATCATCCCCCATGGTTGACATCATCATCTTGAATCCTATTGGTTCTCATAAATTTTATTTTGGTTGTACATTTTTCTTAGGAGGCCCATTTTAGACCTCAAATTTTCCCTAATGTGGATAAATTACATAATTAAAGAACTATACAGCAAGTTAGTAAAGGCCAAGTCATGTATACATGCGGGTACGAAGAAGTAAAGTCGTGTATGTGCTAGCACACTAATTTTATAATACTAGGGGTCTTTACCATGGTATTGGCCCACAATATGAGCATAGTAACGACTACTTGATCCCTTCCAAGAATACCATCGACACTTGTGTGGTTTTGGCTCATGGTATTGGCTAAGGCTCAAACTATATAAGGAGGTGAAGATCATAACGCTAAGTGTGCATGAGTATGTGAATTGAATGAATACTTTAATCTGAAGTAAATATGCATGGAATGGGATATAATCAATACATAGATCTGATATTAGTATGCACTCATGAATACAATAATGGATCATGATCTCTAGACCTAAAATGACTATGTACTTGCATGATCTATTTATGATTTGTTTAGGTCTATGGTCTGGTGCACGTTTACTATAGTGAAGGGTATGATCTAAGTAAGTTTGCGGTTATGAAGTGTTGTGCAGTGTTGAATTATTTATAGATCTATACGCGGGTTGGAATCAAGGAAGGAATGTATACACACGGGTTCGGTTCTTCAGAGGCGCGCATATATTCAGTAAAAATATCAAGATCTATACCTAAGTTGGTTTTCGAAGAAGCGCGTACAACCTCAAATATGTCTTATGAAAGGCGTGTATGCAAGCTAGGGTTTTGCTGAAGAATGATGAAGAAAATTTCTGATCAGTTTGGCTATGTTTTTGCTATCTATCAATGATGTCTTCATATAGATCTAGGTTGTTTGAGTATTGATTATGATGCTTGTTGATTGTGATTAAATATCAGTGATTGGTTAGCTGATTTATGATTCAATGCATGATTCGGTATTATTGGACTTAAATGAGTGTAGTGATTTCAGTCTAAAAATATGATGAAAATGTTCCTACAAGTTGTGTTGAATTGAAGCTGGTGGATCCAGTGTGAAAATTTATGAAATTTGGTCCACGGTCGTGGTGAGGGTTGGAGCTTTCAGTGAGAAAGTCGAGGCTTCCTACCAGTAGAAGCTGATGATTAGATCAAGGGGTTGTAGCTCCCTTCTAGTAGTGGCTAGTAAATGATAGTAGGGGGTCGAAGCTCCCTTCCAGTAGTGGTTGGTAAATGAGATCAGGGGGTTGGAGCTCTCTTCCAGTAGCAGCTATGGAATGAGAGAAGGTAACAACCTTCTCCAAGTGGGTTCCTACCTGCTGGGATGAGTTTGCGCCAATACAAGATTGTAGGAATTTTTCTATATAATAACTATTGAAGAAAGAGATGACATCATCGTTAGTTTTCTCCCACATTGGGTTTCCACCTTAAATCCTAGTGTTCATGTGTGTTTATTATGTGTGGTGATTTATTATGTTCTTATTGCACATATTTATTGCTTACTAAATTTTTGATAAATGAACGATGCAATGGTCTAAGTAAAGTTTATGAAGATTTATCTGAATAATAGGTTTACTGTGCATATGCAAGTTTCCTTAAATTAATTTACGTACATATGCTAGTTGGATTAATCAAATTCGTGTATAGAAATAAGTAAAGAAAAGAAATTTTTTTGTGAATACTGATTCAACTCGGGGTCTCAGTATTTTTCCCAACAATTGGTATCATAGAAGGTCCTTCTAAAGAAGACTGAACGCTTGAAGGAAGATCTACTAAGATGATAAATGGATATGGAACAACATATATCAGACCACCACTCTTCAACGTAAGCAATTTAATCTTTTGGAAGAAAAGAAAAAGATCCCATATTCAGTCCCTTGGAGAAGATGTTTGGGCAGTTGTTGAAGGAGGTTACCAATATCCAGCTGCATTTCCCACAAATCCAGCATCAAAGAAGACCTATGAAATCAATGCCAAAGTTGTCAATGAATTATTAGTAAGCTTGACCAAATCAAGATTTGTCATAGGTTATGCAGTTAGATACAACAAAGGAGATATGGGACAAAATCATTCTAAGCTATGAAGGTGATGCCAAGGTAAAAAGTGCTAAACTCCAATCTCTTAGAATTCAATATGAAAATCTCAGAATGCATAATGATGAAAGTAATTCTATTTTCTTTGTGCATCTAGATGAGATCGTAAATCGTATGAGAAATGTGGGTGAAGAAATAAAAGACACAACTTTAGTAGAGAAAATATTAAGATCTCTAACTCCTAAATTCAAGTCAAAAGTGTCTGCTATTGAAGAGAAGCAAGATCTGAAAATGCTTACTATTTTTCAACTTCATGGGATCCTGAATGCTTTCGAAATGAAAAGGAAGTACATCTGAAGTCAGAGAAGCTGAATTTAAAGCTACTGCGAAAGGAAAGGAAAAGGAAGAAGAAAAAGAATCAGGATATGTAGCAAAAGAAGATGAGTGATCTAAGAATGGGCTAGATAACTTGTTATGTTTTTCAAGAACTTCCCACTCAGTTAAACAATTAAGATGTAGCTTATTCTTGATTTGTGCAGAAATGAATACTTGAATCAGGTGTAATTATTTCTACTATTTAAGTGCTTTAAGATAATCTGTTTTTGCTTATATTAAGAATTTATAACAACCATAAAGTGCATCAAATAAGAATCAACACATAACAACAAATTTAATAAAGGATTTCACATGAATATCGTGGCCTACATCTCCTTGAGCCTATGTCAATTGGCTCGGCTCTTTGGGATTATGACGTGAAATTTCTTTTAAAATTTAATAAATCAACTCCAATGGTTATTTGGGTTGTACCATTGGGTTTATATCATTATCATACCTCTGGAATGGTTGCCATCACTCTGAAGATAGAACTAGGTTCCCTTAGACTTGATCTCTGTTGTCGGCATCCTTGAGCTTCCCTAAGCTTCTGTGTGGCACTAACCCTTTAATAAATCCTTTTATTTCATTGAAAACTAACCTAATTTCTTTGGCATATATCATACATCCAAAATAGACTGATCATTTTCTCAAAATGAGCACTCGCACCCCAATCTAGGCCTTCATCCACTAATGGCCCTAAGCTGCCCAACAATTCCCTATGACTCTTCGACCTTAAAAAGTATTAAAATGGATCTAAAAATCCCTTCATTGGATTTATAATGTCCAAAATAGTCAGAATATACTATTCACTTGCATAAATTGACCTCTGGCTGCTCTAGTTTCGCCTCCAACACCTGGTGGCACCTGTTGGCTCCAGGTTCACTGAAAACTTCCATGAAGCATATTGGCCTTCAAAAGTCTTCAAAAACTTATGAAAAATCCATAAATGGTTTAATAATAATCAATGCAATCATAAATGACTATTTTTTTGTTGAGAATGGATACTGGCTGCTCTAGATATGCCTCATTCTCGTGCTGGAACTTGATGGCCTTGGTGGCCCCTGGAACTTCTTTGAAGCAACTCGGCCTTCAAAAGTCCTCTAAATTCTATAAAAACCACATAATTAGTTCCAAAATGTCTGAAATATCCAAAATTTACTGTTGTATTATTCAGAAAGGCCTCTAGCTTCCCTGGCTAGGCCTGAAACTGCTGGTGGCCCCTGGTGGCCCCTACAACATATTTGAAGAAAAAACCTTCTCAAAAGTTCTCTGATGGATATAAAACCATCACCAATGATTTTGTAATGTCTGAGATAGTTGAAATTGACTAATCAAACTCTCAGAATGGTCAAATCTAGCTCAAGATAGAGCCTAAAACAAATTTCTCCAGTGAACCCTAAAATCACTCCACTAAAAATGGGGAACTGCACTTATCTGCAGTTAAATTCAGAAAATTTATAAATTTTGGAGTGCCTCTATATTTCCACTAACGTTAACAATAAAATTTATTTTTAGGGGGAGGGGGTGGCTAGATGCCAACCCCCGAACCCTGCGGTTAGAGTAAATTTCGGACTAAACTGAAACTGTCAGCATTTAACTATGGAGTAAAGCCTGCCATGTGACAAGTTTCAAAACGGTTGGTGGTTACAGTTTTATAAAAAACACGGATTTTTTGACCATAACCATTGGGCTTTTAATGCCATGTGACTACTCCAAAATAGCGGTTGGAATTTCGCCCATGGGCTTGGGGTTAAGGACTCATGGGGAGGGGCTTTCATGTCCGCTCCCCTAGATACATTTCCGCCAAAATTTTATAATAGAGCCGCTTACCATATATGTTAAGACACTCACGCAGAGCACACGGTAACACATGGGCATGCTTGGCAGCAGGTCTCAGGGTTGAGCCTTAGGTGCCGAACAAAATTTTTCCCCACAAAACTTGGGCCATGTGGCAACCTATGGGCCTACCACATGGTAGTCTCTAATTGGTCGAGCAAAAAACGTACCGTCCTTCCAACAAACCATACCACGACACTTGTCAGCATTCAATTCTCCCAGAAGGAATATTTTGGGAAATATTTTGAGGAATATTCCATGAATATTTCCTAGAATATTCTTTTTTCTTAATAATTTTCCAAACCCTCAAACTTGGTCCAAGCCAGAAATTGCAGTTTGCTATACTTTTCAAATCGTGATAACTTCTTCATACAGTGTTAGTTTTTCGAATCAATCACGCTCCCAGAATCAGGAAGACGAGATCTATACGGTCACTCAGGCTCGACACACTTTCAAAAACTTTGAAATTTGAGCTATCACTTACGTCCATGATCCAAATTTGATCACACCTCCCCATTGGGAATATTTTGGACCCCAAAAGACTGATTTCCTGATCTGTTCAGTAGATGATAGTACATCAACCTCACTTTTCCAGCCTCCATACACTTTTCCTTGCTTGGCTTAGTTCCTTTGAATCACAACTCAAAGGTAGTCGACACTTCCCTTCTTGAATTCTTTTGTCCTCTGTCGGAAATGTTGAAATTTGCCACCTAGAGTCTTCAGTCATAGCTTGACGTCGATCCAAGGTGGCTCAAACAAACGTGAAATTAAAACAAAAATACATGCATACATAACTGAAATTTGATATGTACAAATGGATGTATGTATTACTCGGTCAAGAAGTCAAACCACTTCTTACCAAGCCACTTCCACGACGAATTTTGCTGCTGAAAATATTCTTCATGTGAAACATCTATTCTGACATCAATGATGGAATCTTTGGTTCCACTTTCACCAGTATTTCTATCCTCCTGCCTCATGTGCTTAGGATGATTAGTTGGATGCAATGTCGAACATTGGGCAACAACATGTCCCCTTTTTTGGCAATGTGTGCAAGTCTTTTGTACCTTCTTTGCAATTTGCCTTTGCTTCATCTATTTTTTGTGTGCCTTCATCCTCTTCCAGCATTTTGAAACATCATGGTTACACAGACCACAAAATGCACAACAACTGTTTCTTCCTTTCAAGCATGCAGATTTTCCATGGTTATCAAAAACATAATCAACTTGACTATGGGAAGAATTATACCTCAAATGATTCTTTGCATGTCCATCATTTTTACCTTCATGATGAGATCAACTAGTAGAGGTTCCATATTTTCTTTGAAGGCCAACATCAGTGTTCATGTCGTAATTGCTGTCTGAACTCTCATGCTCTCCATAAGCTGCATGTCTACACACATCTTGCTGCAACATAGGCTTCAAATAATGACAATCAACTTGAAAAAAAACTTGACATTTTTGTGGTTTAGAACTTGTAACAAAATTTCTTTTTTTATTTATCTCACATGCCTTCATGTCTTTGGAGTTTTCGCTATTAGATTGAACATAACCAAGACCAAATTTCTTAGGTCTTTCCTCCACCAAAATAGGATAAATCATGCCATGTGCATGTTTTCCTAAAACCTTGCCTTCATAGCCCATTTTTAACATCAAATTAGACCCTCTACCTCTAGTGTGATTTTTAAATGAACCTACACATCTATCTGAAGAGGAATTTTAAGATAAATTTGAGTGATTTTCCTCTGCTTAAAGCATGTTCTTGGTCAAGGCCTCTTAGCCTTGATGGAGCTGCATCTCCATCTCATGAATTATTTTAAGAATTTATTCTTTCTCTTCCTTCATAGCAACCAATTTCTCATGAATTCTAGTTATTTCTCTTCTATCTTCAAATAGAATTTGCACCATATCCTTCAAGATGTAGAAGTATCACTTCATGTCTTCATCGAATAATATTGTGAAGGAGGAGAATTTTGAAACCTCACTTGATGAAGTTGTCATATTTATGTGAATGAAAAAAATAACTTCAAAAATAATTCACAAAGCTTTCAAAAACAATTGACAAAGCTTTTGAACAAAATGGTTGTAGAGTTAAGCTCTTCTTCAAGCATCCTTTTGAAAACAAACTTCAAGAGCTTCTCAACAAACAATCATCAAGAGGGTTTGTGCTTCAAGGGTTTCCTTGAGGTCCTTTGAGTAAGGAATATGCCTTCATCCCTTCTTCCTTCTTATCCTCCTCTGGACTTAGCTAACAGTAGCTATCCCTTCACCTCAAGAAAACATAAACTTGTAACCATCAGTGAGTTTGCAAACAGTCAAATTCTTTGCACTATTAAACACATTTCAAGTCAAACAAGAAAACTTGTGCTCCAATACCAACCTGATCTAAAAATTGGTTGGATAACTTGTTATGCTTTTCCAGAACCTCCCACTCAGTTAAACAATTAAGATCTAGCTTATTCTTGACTTGTGAAGAAATGAATACTTGAATCAGGTGTAATTTTTTATTTTTTGAATTATTTAAGATCATTTTTTTTGTTTATATCAAGCATGTACAACATCCATAAAGTGCATCAAATAAGAATCAACACATAACGACAAATTTAATAAAGGAGTTCACCAGAATATCATGGGCTACGTCTCTTTGGGATTATGATGTGAAATTTCTTTTACAAGTTAATAACTCAACTCCAATGGCTATTTGGGTTGTATCATTGGGTTTAGAACATCATCATACCCCTGCAATGGATGTCATCACTTTGAAGATAAAACTAGGTTCCCTTAGACTTGATCTCTGATGTCCGCACCCTCGAGCTTCCTTGAGCTTCTGTGTGGCACTAACCCTTTAAGAAATCATTTTTTTTCACTGAAAACTCACCTACTATCTCCATAATATATCATACCTCAGAAATAGACTGATCATTTTCTCAAAATGAGCACTGGCTTCCCAATCTAGGCCTCCATCCACTGATAGCCCTAGGCTGCCCAAAACTTCCCTGTGGCTCTTCTGCCTTCAAAAGTCTTTAAGTGGCTCTTCAAATCCATTCATTAGATTCATGATGTCCAAAATAGTCAGAATAGACTATTCACTTGCATAAATTATCCTCCCGCTGCTCCGGTTTCGCCTCCAACACCCGGTGACACCCCCTAGCTCTTGGTTCACTAAAAACTCCCCTGAAGCATATCGGCCTTCAAAAGTCTTAAAAAAATTCTTCAAACTCCATCAATGGATTCATAAGTATCAATACAGTTAGAAATGACTATTGGTTTGCTGATAATGGATACTGGCTGCTCTGGATAGGCCTCATTCTCTTGCTGGCACATGATGGCCTTGGTGGCCCCTGGAACTTATATGAATAAAATAGGCCTTAAAAAGTCCTCTACATGCTCTGAAAACCACACCGTTAGTTCTAGAATTTCTGAAAAATCCAAAATTGACTATTGGATTATTGAGAGAGGCCTCTAGCTACCCTGGCCAGGCCTCAAACTATTGTTGGCCCCTTGTGGCTTTAGTGGCCCCTAGAACTTCTCTGAAGAAAAAACCTGCTCAAAAGTCCTCTGATGGCTCTAAAACCCTCACAAATGAGCCTGGAATGTCTGATATTGTCAAAATTGACTAATCACACTCTCATAATGGCCAAATCTAGCTCAATATAAAGTCTTAACCAAATTTGTCCAGTGACCCGTAAAATCACTCCACTAAAAATGGGGAACTGCACTTATCTACAGTTAAAATCGATAAATTTATGAAATTTTAGAGTGTCTCTATATTTATACCAGCATTAACAATAAAATTTATTGTTAGAGGGAGGGGGTGGCCACATGCTACCCTCTGAACCCCACGGTTAGAGTAAATGTCAGACTAAACCGTTACATTTAACTATGGAAGTTTCGTTACAGCCAAAACCTGGCGGTTATTTATAAACACCTGGTTGATAACTGCCGGGCACACACAAGCACACACAGAAAATGGTGGTTGACGTTTAGCCCATGGGTTTGGGGTTAAGGACACATGGGGAGGGGCTGGCCCCTCCGCTCCCCCAAATACATTTCCGCCAAAATTTATAATAAATCCTCTTAAAATATATGTTAAGACACTCGCGCAGAGCACACAGTAATGCATGGGCATTATTCGCAGCAAATCTCAGGGTCAAGCCTTGGGGATCCAACAAAATTTTGTACCACAAAACCTGGGCCACTTGGTAGCCTCCGGGCCTGCGACATGGCGACCTTTAATTGGTCGAGCCAAAAATGTATCGTCCTTCTAGGAAACCATACCACAAAAATTTTCAGCATTCAATTCACCCAGAAGGAATATTCTGGGGAATATTTCAAGGAATATTCCAAGAATATTCTAGGAATATTCTTTTTTATTTATTTTCCAAACCTAGTCAAATTTGGTCAAAAGCTAGAAATTGTAGTTTACTAGACTTTTCAAATCGTGATAACTTCTTCATACTATGTCATTTTTTCGAACTATTCATGGCACCATAATCAGGAAGACGAGATCTATCCAGTCGCTTAGGTTCGACACACTTTCTAACATTTTGAAATTTGAGCTATCACTTAGGTCCATGATCCAAATGTGATTAATGATGTAAATTTTGTAAAGAAACTTCAACTAGGCACCGGAAGGTTCAAAAGTAAGCTTCCATTCAAATGTTTCTCTTGTGGAGGAGTCGGTCATTATGCTACTAAATGTCCTCATAAAGATAATCATGACAAGGGAAAGGATATAGAAAAATGTGATAAGAGATGATTTGAAAATAGGAAAAGTTATTATACTTGTGAAGATAGTGATTTCTTGTAAAATAGTGAAGAAGGAGAATCTGATCAAGATATTAAACTACTCATGGAATTTGAAAAAGACACTAATGAGTCTAAATATAATATTATGGACGCTTTATAAGAAAATGATTTCTTTGAAGAAATCACTCAACTCAAAATATTCTTGGAAGAAAACAAAATAGCCATAGATACTCTAAATAATCAACTCATAGAAAAAGAGAAGCATAATGATAAGTTAGAATGTGAAATAGTAAGCCTAAGAAAGGAACTTGAGAAAATAAAACTCTAAATCTTAGATTTGCTAAAGGATCTCAAACCTTAGATGAAATTATCAAGGTTCAACGCTCTCCTCTTATGAAGACAAATCTTGGATAAATTTGTGAATCATCACAAACTGAAAAATCCTCAGCCACAACTAGAAGCTATCTAAATGCAACAAAAGCCAGTTAGAAAAGCTTCAATGCTCATTAGAAGAAGAAAGACAATTCATAGGTAAATCATGTTCGTTCCAAGGCCCTGATTATAATGTGCCTTTATGAAAAGAATAGTGAAATAGACTAGATGTGATTGTAGTAGTTATTTGAGTCCTTGAATGCAGGTACAAGTGTCATTATGAAAATAACAATGAAAGAAAACTATTTGTGATTGCATTAGTTATTAAAATACTTGAATGCAAGTACCAGTGTCTTTATGCAAAGAACAGTGAAAGAAACTAGTTATGAGTGTAGTAGTCATATCAATGTTTGAATGAAGGTATAATTAGAATGATGATTGTATCTCTAAGGGAGAGGGAGGGGAAAGGAATGATATACCCTAAATGTTTAGGGCAAGGAGAGACCTCTTAAACTTGCCCAACACTATAAAATAATAGGGAAATAAAAATACCCTTTCGTATTCCAAAATCGACGATGCGCTACAACTAAGTTAACTCAAGAAATGTAAATAGAGAGTAGTCCTTTTACAATTCTGGAGATATTAAAAGAGAACGAGTTCAATTTAAAATAAATTTTTGAGTAATGAGAAATACTATTCTTTCCCTTTATAATGGAAAGAAATCAACACGTTTAGTTCTAGAACCATTTTTCCATGTATACATTCATAGTCGAACAATATTACAGTTTAGTCTAATAATAAGAGGAACATAGATTTTAAATATATGACTGCACCAAAAGTAAAACTTAGAACAAGTCTCAATAGTAGGAAAGGTCAGAGACCCAAATCATCTTGTCGTGCTTAGAGAAGCAAGTCGAGTCGGGTTAGTCCTAGGTAGACCAAGAAATTTGGTCACCTAAGAATAGTCACAGTCGAATATGATAAGCAATAGAGATTAACCACCATTACTTTCAAATAACAAGAAATTCAGATGGAGAACAAATTAAAACCATAAAACCAAGCCATTACTCTACATCACAAAGAAAACCGTTTTTAGTATTTTCATCCACGGGAAAATTGTTAAAAAAAATCTCATGGAAGGAAATAAATATCATTTAGCCAAAATTGTGATGTATATATATTAGAAAGTGGCATGTTAACTAATACTTCAATAGGACATTACACACAATCTAACCATAAGCATATATTCCATATACCAGAGCCATTGGGTATGTTAGTTTCTATGAGTCACCAATGATCAAATGTACTCTTTCCATGTGATTGATAAGGTCTTATGGTTAACTTGTTACATTTTCAGATAAAATTTGACACCTCTCTTGGTTTTTAAATGGTCAAGTCATTTTCTAAGTGTGATTGTCACTCTCATGTCATGGTCAACAAGGTCAATTCATAATTAGTTTCATGAGCCATTTAGTCATCATAGGTCATTTTTCCTTCATTAAGTTTCATTATTTAAAATATGAAAAGGAAGAGTCATGGTGTCATAGGGTTGATCATGAGAGTGTCATGAGTGTCATCATTTTTCCATTTGGATTCATGTCACCATCATCCAAAATGAGTAAATTCCACGCCTCTATTTTCAGTTCATGTTCTCCACTAAGCTCATCCTTATCCTGTATTCAAAAATGTAGGTTGTAGTCTCTTATGTTCTCAGAGTATACTATGCTCTGATAACACTTGATGTAGCGAAAGCAGCCATTTGTTTTTTAACACCACAAATTTCGATTTAATTGAAAAAACTTCACACACGCCCCTTGAAATCCATTGATCAGAATTTGGATTAGAGGAAACAAATTTCCAAAAATAAAAGTGCTCATAATTGCACCAAATTATAACGACCGTATCTGGACAGTCACCAGGAATCCACTGCAATTCGTTTCACTCAGAACAGAGTCTATATGAGGAAGTTAGAGCCCAATGACCATCTTTCAGAAAAAACAAATTTTCAAAAAAAAGGGTCAATGGAGTCAACAGAGGTCAACCATGGTCAAAGGCCCTCTGAGCCAATGAAATTGTGGAAAGTGTCACTGCAAGATTCGTTGGCCAAGGTTTGAAGGTGAAATTTTTTTAAGTTTGGCTCCTAAGGTTGAATTCAATTTTTTTTATGTGGGTGGAGAGCCCAACCAGAGTGATTTGAAAGGAGTGTATTAGTTCTGTTGTGCTAAGTGTCCTTTCAGTTAAATAAGCATGTACAAATTGTCTCCATAGGTTTTCTTAAGGTATACAGGAGGGCACGATGAAGCAGTTCACCCCTCCTAGGCTACATCAGCTGGTCTAGCTCCCAATGGCATGTCCCTCTTTGTCATTATGCTCAAAATTTTAAATTACGTATGTTTACAGGCCTCTAATGGTTGTTTTCTCTGCACCAATGGCTCCAGAATGCTCAAATTAGTCTAGGTAGACTCTTGTTTCTCCAAAATTGGTCGAAAATTGACCTCCCAATGCATTTTTCCCAAATGACATCTAGAAAAGCTCCACTAAATGTGGAGATAGGCAGTTAACTATAGATAAATTAATGGTTTAACACCAAACTTGGGGGCATGCTCCAAATATGTTGGGTAGTTAAGTCTAGCATTTATTGTGAGTGGCGGGGTGGTCATATGCTACCCCCACCGTAAATTTCGCTAACTGTTTTAAAAATATGCCATTGACTATTTGAATCGGGAGTTACATGGTTCCATAATTTTTTAAACTGTGGCATTTTTCATTACCACCGCATGTGATCAATTGTTAGACAACCCTGTTAGATATGTTGGAACCTAGAGTGTGATTTTCTGTAACCTTAAAACCGTCACAAAAAATGTTTAAAATCCGCCATGTGAACAGTCGTAGAAAATCCCGCCGGTGGTTTAATTTGATGTCTTGGTTAACGTGGAGGCCACGGTTCTGGGAACGTGGTCATGTGAAAGGGGGGATGGCCCTTTGGGGCTAGCCTCCCAAGCCCTCAACGCCAACTTTAACAAAGTTTAAATATGTCTTCGCATCGTAATGGGTTAAGTAACATGTATAGGTGGACTGGAAAATGGTCTTGCAGGCAAATAGGAGGTCACGTGTTCGACCCTTGTCGATTCCACATAAATTTTGCAATTCAATAGAGATGCGATAAACCTGTGTTTGGAAGCTTTATTCTTCACTCCCATTAAAGGAGTCATAAGATTATTGTTATTTTTACATTCTGTGTTGTACCATCTATGATCGTGTTTACATGTTCATGAACATTCTCAAGATTATAGCAAAGACATTTCACTTTTGGCATATGTATTCATGGAAGGCTTTTTCCCTATTTGAGTTGTGTCACTTCTATTGTATTCATTTACTGGATTTACATAAGGATAATAAATGGCTCCATGGTTTCCAGCATTTGGAATGATGTTATTTACTTCTATTTCACTTCTTTGTTCTATAGATGATGCTTCCCATTTAGATATTACAGATGAAAAGAGACTATCGAGCGCCTGTGGGAACTCACCATTCAACAAGAAGACAAGAAGAATAAAAGATGTATAGAAAAGACAAGAAGAATACTCCATTACTTGGAGGAAGGAAGGAAGAGAAGCTCTCCAAGCTTCTTTCTCAAACTATGCAAAGTACTAAGAAAGATCTCAAGGAGATGAGAAGGGAGATGTGTAGAGATTCTCCAAGAGAGTTTGAATATGAAGCAAACTCTAGATTTTCATATGATGAGTGTGAGCATGAAGCCACACACTATGATGCACAGCGCGGTTCTATGCCCAGATTTGGTATGAGGGAGATACAAGAAGGACAAATGCCTAAAAGAGAAACTCTTAGTGATTTTCTACAAGAGTATGAGTCTCAAACTCAGAAGTTTAGAGATCATATCACTTTTCTAGAGTTTTGCAAGATCAAGGTGGAGAGAAGCAAGCAACATAATATGAGTAGATTTTTCCTATCTACTTTTTATGGTTCACCTACATGTTCAGCTAGAGCTTGGGTGGAGGAGCTAGACACCTACTTGTAGTAGCACCAAATTTCTGAAGATGAAGCCATCAAAGTTGCAGCACTGCATTTTGGAGGTAAGGCCTATGCATGGTGGATATTTGAGTATTTTTCTTTAAAAAATTAAAATACTTCTTCTTATGCAAGGTTCACTAAGGCATTAGTGGAAATATTTGACAAGAAACTTTCTAAAACAAATGTGGTGGAGCTAAACAAACCTAAACAAACAAATACCTTGCATGTGTTGGAGGAACCTATGAGCTCAATTCCACTTCATAAAAACATTGAGGAGGTTGACATCTTGCATCATAATTTGTTAGAGGCAAGACCTCTATCTCATATTCTTGGACAAGAGGGAATGTAGAACACTTTTTCAAAAGAGGATCCAATTCTTTGGAAGCTTCCCATCCATATTGGAGAGGAAGAAACAGTTGAGGTCAACAACGTTGTCATGTCTAGAGTAGATCTATCACCTCATGTAGAGGTATATAGAGCACATGCTCCAACTAGAGGGGTTCTTGTATCATTGCAAAGAATTCCCCAGGATCTCATATGTGGAGTTCAAGGCACAACCCATGATCAACATGTGCCATTGTTGACAGATTGTGAAACCATGCAGATGGAAGGAGGAGGTAGGTAGGATGATGAACATCATTTGATGATGAGAGCACACCCCTATCTATTTCAGAGGGTTGATGCACAGAATAGGAAGACTGGATTACATAATGAAGGCAGGGGAAAACCTGTCCATTCATATATGCAATCTACTCTTGATGTTGATGTCTCATTGAATGGAGACATTTCACCAAGAAGACCTCCAGATCAACAAATGATGAGAGATGCTTCACATTTTCAGGCACCGCTCATTGATTCCAGAGGAGTGGAGACCTTGGGAGAGCTTGGGATAGTGCTAAGAGTTTTGGGAAGACTCAAGGAGAGGAGAGGCATTCTATCAAAATCATCATTACCCACTCTCACTTCAGATTCTGTGATGTGGTAGGAGTAGCAGGGGAAGGATAGCAGCCTTCCAACTTTCACATTTGGCATGAGAGGTGTCAAAGAGGAGGAAGACCATGTGACGGATGTTCTTTGTGATAGATCATCAGCGTTGTCACTATGAAGGATAGATCCATATTGGAAATCGCAGTTGTTGGTGGATTATTCCAAGGGTCTTTTTACTTGTATGATATTGGATGACCAATTGCATCAGGAGGGATATTCAGTCAGAGATGGGGTCATATTCTATCCTGGTAGGATCTTCTTATCTAGAGCTTCCAAGCTCAAGGAGAAGTTACTACAAACAGCTCATGAATATTTCCTTTTTAACCACACTTATTCTATGAGAGCATACCATACCATCATGGAGGGGTACTTTTGGGAAGACTTTGAGGAGGAGATATATCAGCATATGAGGAGATGCATGGATTATGCAGAAATGGAGGATATATATAAATATTTGGGGGAGTTGTCACAACCACATCTTTACTCCTTAAGGATGAGAGGGGATCAATCTATGAGCTACTCCATTTGTATGAGAAAAACATATGGTAAGGATACTGTTTGGTTGCATAATGATTTGTATAATGAATATGTGCATTCCTTAACCATATATGTGCAGGAATTTTCTCAAAGGAGGAACATTCTTCCTTCTAGACGTCGTGGTCTACTTAAGGACATGAGTAGTATTGATGGCCACTCCCTAGCAGGACTTGAGGAGGATATATCTTATGAAGAACATGCTTATTGTGCACCTTACACCATACACCTTCTCCCAAACTATGAGGAGATTGGGGTAACAAGCAAGTGGTTGAGGAGCCACACATTACATCATTCTCTATTTCAGTTGAGAATCAAAATGCATTGGTTTCATTTGAGGGACCATTGTCCTTCACCCTTGCTACATATAGCAGCAAGTATGATTCTCATTATGGTTCCCTATGTTGTTTTTGTTCTTATTTTTATTGGGAGCATGATTGGGAGAGAGACACATTGGTTTGATGTGTCCTTTGGGGAAGAGGATTCCCACACTTTTGCATTACATGTTCTAATGGGAGCATCAGAGATGATATGGCCACTACAGTAAAACATGTGTTCCTTTATAAGGTGGGCCATAGAATTGATTGGATGCCATATGATGATCAAGTCCTATTCATCATATATGGTATGGTTTGGGCTAGCTTGATTCACAATGTTGGAGAGGATATCTTTGGAGGTCTAGTCTTCATCTTGCCACTTGAGGGAAATATTATTGCAGCCCAAGATCAGAAGATACTCTACACTTATAATAAGTGGAGAGGATGACAGCGTGGGGTACACTAATTTGTCTACGATGTTCAAATTTTTATCCCACCTACTTTGTTGGAGCGAAAGGTGGAGGAGAAATTTCAGGAGTTTCCATGTTGGGAGGTAACTCATTTTGCATGGATGATAGATTGGGGATGGAGGATCCAGATGGGAATGATGATTCCCAAAAAATTTCAGATCCCATACCTCAGAGGGAACTCTGGACAACACTTTATTTCCTCCTTGAGTAATCTACTTGTTCATGATGATAGTTGTTCAGCTAGCTTGCATGCTTGGGAGGAGTAATATGGAGATTTATTGATGAGAGAACGTCTCATTCCTTGGAGGAGCATATCATATGTGGATGCTACAATAGGAGGAGGGGATACTTCTCAGTTCTATCCTTACAGTTGCTTGAGGAAAAGCAACATTTGGGAGGGGAGGACTGTAATATTCAAAAAATTGCATGTAGCTAATTGGAATATTGTTATTTGTTGATTTCACTTAGGAGATGAATAAATGGGTAAGGAGGCCCACACATTTCAGAAATATGAATAAAATCCCTCATAGTATGAATAGGGGTCATCATAGGAGCTAGATTTGAAACCCTCATGTGTGAAAAGGGGCATTTTCATGTGGACAAGGTCAAGTTTGACCAAGTCAACAACGCTAGGATAGGAAGTGGAGATCATCTTTAGAGACAATACAGAGATAGTGGGAGGAATAATCCTTGGTGGAGGAAACCCTAATGAGTGGGACCAAAGGTGAGAGGGCTTCCATTTGTATAAAAGGAGGGAAAGGCAACCATATGAAGACATGTTATGGATTATTGATTTTGTGGTCTACATGACTATTGTGCTTTCTTCAATTGTTTAGTTGAGATTGCTGTGCTGCTTAGCACATGGTATTCCTGTTCAGGAATTCCTTCTCCTTTCAGGAGAGGCCACTTGAGGGATATTTTACTTCATTTCTCCACATTCAGGCTTAAGGCCAAGCCACCTCCTTCAGCTACAGCACAATTTTTGTTTAGCGTTGGGTTGTGTTGCAGGGTGTTGCAGTGGAGGGTCCACAACACCACTTCTGGAGCTTGTTTTTCAGAGGATGAAGCTTCTATTCCTTTGAGAGATTAGTAAGGAAGATTCCATAGTAGATTTCAGATCTTGGCACTTGGCCAATACATTTTCCATCTCCTACAGTGCAGTCCCTCTCCTTAACTGCGTTATTTTTTGTGTGCATTTGCAATAAGGGTTTGCAGTGAATGTTGGAGGGTGAGACCTTTGGTGATTGGATCAGCCTTTAACCTAAAGGATCCATTGGATGAGATTCACTCATCAGATGTTCTATCTATTGATACCTCCATCCAGATCTTGAGTTGCAGCTACTACTCAGCTCTAGGACTGCAACTCCAACATTTTTGTATATTTGAATATTTCAGCCAATCCCTCCAGGATTGTTTTGAAATTGTGTTTGGAAGCTTAGATCTTCACTCCCAACTTGTATGAGCCATCTATTTGAACATTGATGTTATTTTACATTCCCATGTATTAGTGTACCATCTATGACCACGCTTTACATGTTCATGAACATTCTACAATATAACAACATTTCACTTTTGGCATATGTATTCATGGGAGGCTTGTTTGCCTTAATTATTTGACTTATGCTCACTTATATTGTATTCATTTGCTACTGATTTAGATAATAAAATGGATCCATGGTTTCCATACATTTTGGTATGATTTTATTTACTGTTATTCCCAGTTTTGTGTTCATGTATTGCTGCATCTCCATTTTGGGATATTACAACATCCAACGACCCACAATGTGCTAAGTGGTGCCATATCATTGGCTCATAAGAAAACAAAATATTCCATGAATATTATCCTTACTGTACTTGCAAGCTGACTGGGCATCCAATCACCAAATTTTTTCTGTTTGGTAAAATGAACAGAACGTGATATCTTCCTCATACGACATTAGTTTTTTGAACCATTCGTGGCATCTGAATCACAATGACGAGACCTTTGCGGTCACTTAGGTTAGGACCTATTTTTAGCACTTTCATTTTTTAGCATATGACTTGATGTCCTAATCATACCTCCCCATTGGGAAGCTTTTGGACCCAAAAATTCTTAATCACTTGTTCAAAATATGAGGGAACATCTCCTGACCTTTTCTACTTCCATCCATCTTGCCTTACTTGGTTTCTTCTTGTTGCCTTGATCCCATCAGGAGAAGATATTGACACTTTCTCTTTTAAGTCGTGTCTGGTGTCAATGATGGCAAATATCTGTAATCTATCAAGGTAAATG
Source organism: Pinus albicaulis (assembly GCA_034641835.2). Classification (NCBI taxonomy): domain Eukaryota; kingdom Viridiplantae; phylum Streptophyta; class Pinopsida; order Pinales; family Pinaceae; genus Pinus; species Pinus albicaulis. Next base: position 117,467,345 of record CM076569.1, read on the forward strand.
AGAAATATTCTATTGATGACAGCTAAATGTCACTCCCTTGATCATCAATCAATGAAGGCTCATACAAACGTAAATTCTCCCTGGCGATAACATAATACATTTGCATATATGAAGGCAAGTCAAGTTACAAATGCATTATTAATGACTTGTTTAATAATCTTGAATGGACCATAACAAATAGGCTTGGGCTTTTACCTTATCCTTGCATCACTCTTTTCTTATGTGTAACCATACTTAATCTCCCTTCTTGAAACTTGTGATCAACTCTACATAACTTTCATGCCTCTGTACTTTCTTTGACTCTTCTCAAGTTGTTCTTGATTTGATGAATAATATGAATTTTCTTAATGACTTGGGATGCTTGCTGAAATATCCTCTCAATAGATGCATAATGGTTATGTTCACCACCGCGGTTTGGCCATCAGTTTGCGGATGAAAAGAAGTACTCTTTTTCAAATTTGTGTCCATCATCTTCCAATATTGGACCATAAATTCCTAACGAACCTGAAATCCCTGTCACTAACAATAGAAGTTGGCAAACCAAAATGAACCCATACATGTTGAAAATAAAGTTCAGTAGTTTGTGCAGCAGTAATGGTTTTCTTACATGGCATAAGTATACACATTTTACTAAATCTATCCACAAATACATAAAGATAATAATGTTATTTTCTTGACATAGGTAGACCTCGAACAAAGTCCATGGAGACACTCTCCCATGGCCTTGATGGTACTACTAGTGGCGTATACAACCCAAGCTTCCTATTTCTAGGCTTGCTTGTTGCACACATAGAACATCCTCTTATAAAACGTGATACACTATCTATCATGTCAGGCCAATAACAATACCTCTGTAGATGCGCCACTATTTTTCTTACCCCAAAGTGACCAGAAATAAGTGACGAATGATCCTCTCTCATGACACTAAGTCTCTCTCATTGTGGTATACACAACTTGCCCAAATTAAACAACAAATTTTTATGCAAGTGATAATCATTTTCCTCAACTTGCTTCCCTTCACTCAAAGTAGCATACACATCTTTAAAATCAGCATCAGATGCATATTGTTCTATGTAACTCTCATGTACAATAGAATCATTTTTAAGAAAAGTAGAAGCACTTATAATTGGTCTTGCAAGAGAGTATCAACAAATTTATTAAAAATACCTTTCTTGTACCTTATAACCAAGTGAAATTGTTGAAGAAATCCCATCCACATGAAATGTCATGATTGCTGCAATTTGTCTTGCAACTACAAGTACTATAGCGGTTGGTGATCAGTATGAATAATCGTCTCTTTACCCATAAAGTAGTGTTTCCACTTCTTGATGCTTTGTACCAATGCATACAACTCTTTGTCATATGTTGGATAATTGATTACAACACTGTTGAATGTTTCAGAATGAAAAGAAATAAGCTTACCATGCTGCAAAATTATTGTGCCCATGGCATAATCACTAGCATCGGTCTGTATCTTGAATGAATGTCTCAAATCCAGCAATTCAAGAATTGGAGCTGAACTGATATTGTCTTAAATTCTAAATCTTTCAGGAAATCACATGAGAAATTTTGCAACCAAAATTTCTCATGTGATTTCCTAGAAGATTTAGAATTTAATATGTTATGGATCACAGAAGCTTTCACTCTCAAATGATATTGTATTTTAAAGCTTCGAAATCTTGCTTTTGTTTGCCTCCACATTGGAAGCCTTTCTTCACACTTGTCACTACATGCATAGGAGCTGCTATGGTAGAAAAGTTAGAAATAAAATTTCTCCAATATTGAGCTTCGCCTAAAAAGCTTGTTACCTTTGTTACTGATTTGAGAGTGGGCCAATTCACAATGGCTTCCACTTTAGAAGGATCAATTCTCAATGCGCCTCCTCCTACAATGCGTCCCAAATAAACCAAAGAAGTATTTCCAAATTTGCACTTAGACATATTAAGAAATAATTTCTCTTTCTTCAAAACATCAAGTACTCTCTTTACATGAAAGACATGCTCTTCTCTTGTTTTGCTAAAAATGAGTATATCATCTAAATACACAATCATAAATTCATCAATAAATGGATGCAAAACATTATCCATCACACGCATGAAAGTTGTCGGTGCATTACACAAACCAAACGGCATAACCAACCACTCAAAGAGTCCTTCTTTGGGTCTGAATGGAGTCTTCCATATGTCACTTTCTGCAATTATTACTTGATGATATCCACTTCGTAAATCTAACTTAGTGAAATACTTTTCCTCTTTTAGTTGATCTAACAAATCATCTATCCTTGGGAGTGGGTATCGATTTTTTACCGTTATCTTGTTCAAAGCTCTGAAGTCGACACACATGCGCTAAGTCCCATATTTTTTGGAATCAGGACTATAGGTGAACCACATGGTGAAGTTCTCGGCCTTATGAGTCCCTTGTCCAACAAGTCCTTGATCTGCCTCTTTATTTCAGCATTCTCCATTATCAAAATGCGATACATGCCGATGTTCGGAAGAGGACAATCTTGTTGAAACTGAATCTCATGTTGAATCTCCCTTTTAGGAGGCAATCCTGTTGGCTCCTGAAACATCTCATGATTTGCATCAACTACATCATATAAAATATGATTTTAACTTAGGATCAAAATCTTCAAATGACTCATGATTAATGTCAACTTTAGGCTTAATCATTAGAAGAAAAAAATTCTTACTTGAATTTGTTAGGGTCCTATAACTATAGGATTCATAATTTGGAATTGACTTATGTTAGTCTTGTAAAATATGTACATATCTTTCTTTCTACAAGTTGTTTTCCCATATTTTGTAAAAAATAAAAAATAGAAAATCAAAAAGAGGGTAAAAGTCCTAAAAGAAAGATCAAAGGACTTAGAAAAAATATAGAACTCAAAAGAAAAATAAATAAAACATGAAAGTGTGCAAGTCCAAATGCCACTACATTTTACTTTTTGCTGATGATTATGGTAGAGTGTCAATAAATTCCATAATCCATGATAAGTTAAACTATTTAAACTTGACTTGTCATGTTTTTAATTTCCATGTTTTACATAGTGAATAAAGATTAGTCAGACAGTTTAATCCTGACTAATCAATAGATAGGTAGAGAATAAAGAGGAGCTCATCAGTTTAATATGATCCCTCGGATGATATAAGGTAGATTTAGATAGTTTTTATTCTTTTCAAAAGAATAAAATTTTTCAAGGTAGCAAGCTCAAGTGCACTTGCAAAATGGAAGAAAAAATGTTAGATTAAAGTTGGGTAGGTAGAAAGAAGTGGGAAGAAGCTTGTAAATATTCATCACTGAGACTAACTAATTTCCCATCCCCTATAGTTATTCTACATTCTGGACTTTTAGTCAAAGAGGCTCAGAGCATTTCTTTGACTTCTGTTGGGACCGAACCCAAGGCTCAATGACTGTTAGTTAAAAGTGTTGAATTCCTATATTAATCCCCAATTATCATTATTTACCCTTCATTCACTCATCACAACTCAAATTCTGGAGTAAGAACTATTTTCTTACTCAATAATGCATAATATTCCTTTTGATTGACTTCCTCTATTTCATAAAACATACAAACCCTCAAAAAACATCTTATCCTAAATAAAAGTGGTGAAATCATCAAATGATAAACTTTGCTTTAAGGTTTTCACTTTACTTAGTCATATAAGTGAATATCTTGAGTGTTTCATTTTCCTTGTCATATTAATCTCTAACTTATTCTATTAACTCCCTAAAAGAAACTTTATCCTATTAATATAGTTTCTTTTATTTAAATATCCCCTAAAACCCACTATTATAATATTTGATGCCAAAGTTAATTATCCACATGTTGAAATAAAATCCTAAAATATACCCCCTTTGGCATAAAACTAACAATATATAATTATCCCGCCCCAATATAGTTATTAAACCCCCCATGGTTTAATAAACTATATAATAAAATAAAAATACTTCCGAGACTATCATAAAGTTTAATTTAAACTAAACTTTAAACCCTCGCAACCTTTACAAAAGCTCCTATTAAATCCTCGCATTACACAGTTAACCTGGGGTAATATGGAGTTAAAATGGTTCATTTCACATTTCACATTTTTTTTCATGTTCATTTACCAAAAATGTATTAGCCTTATGCTATACATAAGATTGACCCTAGTTAATTTCATAACCTGTCTCATGCGCCCCCAACATACATATAAGCCTTTTTTATAAACCATATATCATACCATAGCCCGCTTATATGTATAAACCCATAATATATATATAAAACTTTGGTTATAATGAAAAATATGCAAAGGTTTTATATACTAGCACTCATTAAAATACCTGGGTTCCACCTTACCTTTTCCACCGCACCTTCCCTTTTGATCTTAGCCGTTTGCCCCGACCTTCCAGATCCAATAGCGGAGGGTGCATTTCGCGCTCATAACTTAATAGATTGCCCAAAATCAAAATCCATGCGAAATGAGCAGTTTTCATGAATCCGCCTCTTGTGACGTGTCACAATTTAATTTGATTGTGTTCATTTGGCATAATAAAAATTACCTTCTAAGACCAATGAAAAACCACAAATGGTTTTTGTAATTGAAAAATAGCAACCGCTCTCTCCTTGATAAGACCCACGTTTAATATGGTTTATAATGATTTATAAAAGTTAAAACCTTTTTGATTCGTCATTTTACAAAGTTATTTGTGTATCCCCACTGATAAAAAACTCTGCTTGGCAGTGTTAATATTCCCAAATCTGTTTTAAACCTGTGTTTGTCAGTTTTATACCTTAAAACTTGGATTTCACAACAGATACCCTATTTTAAGACTAGAAAATACCTTCTCGACTCCAACAAGTTGAAACAAAGCTCAAATTCAACCGTAGAAATTGCCAAAAACCCTTCCGACAGTCGAATACCTACCATCTGAGGTATTTTTTGACATTCAGGCTTGCAATTTCTAAGTAAAATCCTTTATAATTAAAGCCAAGCCCTAATCCAGAGAAATTGTCCATATAAATTGCCCAAAAAATACATAGAAACAGGCCAAACCCTGGGAAATGTTTCCCAGAAAAGGTTGTGTTTATAGAAGCCTTTCTGAAGCCAATTTCCTTAATTTATCCGCTTAAAATCCCTAAAGATCAATTTCAGAAGAAAGAAAAGGTTTGCATACCCATAGATCTCCTGAAAATTAATTTTTTACAGCCCATATTATTCAGAGAACCCTTGTTTTCTGTCTTAAACCAGTTTGCCTATCCCAGAAGCCTAAATTGAGCAACAATATTATTGAAAGTCATTCTTTGCCTAGAAATTACTGAATAAACATATTTTTTATATAAAATCAACTATTTCAAAAAGTTTAAGCTTGCTTTAGTTATTCAAAATGACTAAGAAATAGATGAAATCCAAAGCTGGGGGTTCTAAGCCTATCAAACCTGGGGGATCCAAGCCTCTTAATTCAGAAGCATAAAAAGCCATCAAATCCACTCCTACACTCACTGCAAAAACCACTATGTCTGTCAATCCCCTTCAACCACCAGTACCTAATGAAGAAGCCATCCCCTTGACTGATATCGATTATAAAATTGCAGAACCTATGGTAAAATTCAATCTATTGGAGATTCACAATTGGTGTTTTGATAAGTTATTATATAAAGATGAAATGCCTATTTGGGAATCTAATCTACCCAAATTGTATTTCCAGTAACACACCCTGACCAGGATCTTGTAAGATTGTGTCAAAAACACTATGTACCAAATCAGAGAGCAATTGTTAATGCTGATAGGGAGATTCTATTTTCTATTACTGTAGAGTCTATCAATGAAATGTTACAATTACAATTTGATCCCAAGGTAGTCCCTCTATCCATAGAATCATTGACTCAATTGTATTTAGGATTAGATTTTCCTAAAGAGATTTATGATTTTCCAGAACTTTATGCCATCTCATGTGGACATTCCAAAGCTCAATCCTCCTTTCTCCACTTCCAAATTTCCTGAAGGGTCCAGGCATGTGATATCAATGCTTTCTTTCATACTAGGATACTTCACAGATGAATTCACTAATGAATCGATTCTTTGTTTTTTATCCACTATATCTCCAGGAAAACCTCCTGTCATGATCTTTAACTATGCCAGATTTGTAGATGATAGTATCCACTATCAATTAACCAAACTGCCCACTAAAGGGGTGTTTAGATATTCATCATACTTATTTCACTTGTTCTTGTTTTTCCAATCTGAAAAGTTTCCAATTGCATTACAAGAAATGGACTTAGAGGGCCATCCTCTATCCATTATCTTTTGGACCCCTTACTGAGGAAAGAAAGCAGTGATTTCAGCTTTTGTTTCGGGGAAAATCACCCTAGAGGTTTGTTGGGTTTAAACCTCCACAAAGAAGGGCATGCTACTTAAGAAGGACTCACACAACCATACATGTTCATGAAAAACTAAATAGAGTAGATCGAGGAAGTTACCCGTAGGTCCTACGGTTGAATCAGATCCCGCGGGGTCCAAACCCCCAACAACCCTTCTTCCTTCTTATCCTGAAAGACAAGAAGAAACAAGCACGAAGAACTGGTTGTACAGCATATATCTACTCTAAATGTTAGTGAAATCCATATGAAACATTAGATAAACCATAACAAATGCTTAAATAAAAATATTCTCATGTATGCAAGCAGACACTAACACGTATATTTCGGAAACAAGATGGTACTTCTGTATTATAAATAGCATGTAAAGAAATGAGGAGTGGAGAGATCACCTGAATCCTTCCACGATCTTCAAGCAGACCGTCGTCTGGATCCGTCCCACCCTTGCCTCGCTAAGATTCCTTCCGAACTGGTGCATACGAGATGACATATAAAGAGATGAGCATCTCTAGGAAACAAGGGTTTCCTGTAATGAACTGGGAAGTGCAGGAGGCACGGGAATTCAGACTTGGATAGGGAATACCAACAGAGTATAATATCAATAATTTCTCTCCCTCCCTTAGGCCATGCACATGAGGGGCTTTTATACTCCCTCAAAGTAGTTTCAACAGTTGGAAACAGTTGGCCACGTGCTGGGGTGGTTGAACTACCAGAGTAACCATCAACCCAGCCTGAAAATAGGGATTTTTTATATATTTTTTAATGATTTTAATGGCATACGCGGAAAAGTGCATGTGGACTCGCGTATACACGCGGAAAAGTCTGGGCATAATCGCGTATGGGGATTTTTACACTGTTTTTTAGTGAATTTGTCCAAGTCTGTAGGAATGGGTGCCCAAAGCCATAAAAGAAATCATGAATCATATGAAGGTGAGAAATGATGCTATAATAGATGCCCCCTAATATATGAGGTCAGAAGGGGTACATGATGGCCGAAATGTATTATGCACATAGAAAGAACTTCGCAAGGACAAGAGAGGACTTCACCAGATTTCAGCCTGCCAAAAAACCAATGAAAGAAAACAAAGAGTCAACTCATGCTGAGGCGGGCATACCCATGCTCAGTAAAAAATACATCATATAGAAAGTACTGAATGGATCCAACATGTATACAAGTATAACTGAACTGAAAGTACACAATGAATCATCTGAGCATGGCCCGGAAGTATAAGTCTGAATCAATGTCCAAGTATCACATATAGAAAGTTGATCAAAGATGCTGCAACTGGATGTCTGATCAAATAAGTAACTGAATCTCCAAGTACCAAATCATAAGGGGTGGAACAAATGGTACTATCACGCAACTCGGGAGCCAACATATAGGATGCTGCTGTACTGAACTGCAACATATAAGGGTGGACGGCATCACTGGAAGAAACTGAATGAACTGTCAAAAGTGAACCGAGAAATGATGATGCAATCCGAGGTCTTCACCGATCACTATGGCACAATTCTACACAATGGGAATAAATGAGCTGAAGTCGACCATGTGAGAAATCGTTGGATTACCGGTCAATGATGTATACCATTAACCAACGCGAGACAACTCACCAATAATGAAAATGAGCGTCAAGGTGCCCCAGTACAATCTAACAAGTGCGAATGAATGAGTTGAAGTCGAACACTTGAAATAATCTACCAATCAGGAGGCAATGATGAATCCCCACTGTCGATAGCGAAGAGTCTGCCACTGATGACTGCAAACCCTAAGGTACTGACAAAAAGACTCTAGATCTTATTCCTAGAGCAATGAGTCGGAGTCGATGGGAAAAGATCTGCTGGAAGGAAGGCATTAAGGCATCCCACATCAGTCCAGCGCGAGTGTAACCCGCAGGCCAAGATTTGGAAGGAATCGGACGAAGTAGAGTGATGGAACCAAACCGAAGTACGTTTCCGACATGCACAAGATGAAGCTAGCGCACGGAAGAAACCCTTTGAACCAACCAATAATGAAAGCTGACACAGAGGCGAGAAATCCACCGATAGGGTCAAATGGAAATCAAGGTACTGCACGAATCCCAAGTGTGATAATGTGTGCTGACGTCGAACACAGGGGAAACCACTGAGTCAAAGACCCATGATGATGATCAAATGCTGAGCACGAGGTCACCTATCAATGATGGAAATAGGCCCAAGGTGCGGCTCTAGGTTTGCTCTCAGAGCAATGTGTCGTAGTCGATAAGAGACAAAACCGCCGGCAAGAAGTCAATGGGGACCTTCTCAAACCAGCACGAGCAGAAGACCAAAACATCTGATGTGATAGAACATGATACTGACAAGACCGGGAAGGCCGACTGAATAATGAGTCAAGAGACACCGCAGAATGGCCGACTCAGGCTAGACTTCCCTTGAACAAAAGCACGCCTCGTGATGACCATGGCAGTAAAAAGTGACACTGTATAAGTCTGTTATGCAGGAGGCAGAAAAAACTCTCCATATGATTGGAAGAGATAACCAACCGGGGGAGGACTGACAAGTGAAACAAGGTAAAGGCTGAACCTAGGTCAAAAACTAAAACCATCCCAAATGTAGGAAATATATATAAGTATATGTGCTTTGTTCAAGGGCGACAAACTGACTCTGTACTGCCATGAAAACAACGAAGATACATCCCATTCCCGCTCTTTTTGTTATATTTGATTTTTTTGTCTTTTTCATATAATAAGCCTGAAAAAGAATAAAAGAATGCTATGGTACAATGGATAGAATGAGTATCAAAAAATCAGATGCACTAGTTCCTGGGATTGGAACAATCCTATGCTCAATGCAAGGTGGCGGAAACTGGTAAGCGATACTCAAAGGAACGTTCCATCCATGGGTAAAAGGGTGTCAAGTCGCGATAGCTAAGTGCATGCAATGGTTAACTTGTACAAATAGTCAAGGTCAAAATTTGGCTTAAACACTGAGTCCAAATGAATTTTTGCGAAAATTTTCAACTTTTTAGGCATAAATAGACAAATTACCTCATATTTGGTTCATTATTACATTGCTGATTTGGAAAAAAGTGCTCTGGAGCAAAAAACTTCTTTCGTCAAATCAGGAACAACCGACCATCAAATCGCACCGAATTTGTCAGGTAAGCTCCTCAATCATCCTTGCAAATCATTTTGTCCGTTTACAAATTAAAATTTAGTGATTTTCACCACAGAAACCCTTTCTAAAAAATGTGGGTTTGCGCATACGCGGGTTGGTAACAGGAAAGTCGCGTATACACGCGACTGTGCAGAGAGAAACCCGCGTATGCGCAGGCCCAAATGAAAAAATGCGTGGCTAATCAAGGATTTGTTGAATTTTGACAGGATGAAAATCTCATGGAGAGAGCGTGAACACAGTGCAATTGATCAAGAGGTCATGCAAGATCGAGCATCACAAAATATTCTTCGGAATTACGGATTGTTCAAATTTTTCAAAATGCCAAATATGAAAAGCAATGTTCGGTTGCTAGAAATGCTCGTCAATTACTGGGAACTGGAAGAGGACTGCTTTATGATAGATCAGATGCCAGTACGCAATGAAGTGGAAGACATATATTTTATCACTGGACTCTCCCAGAGGGGGGAACTAGTAGACTTGCACGGGAAGCCCCTGGGAGGGCTAACCGTGGAAGATTATGTCCACGTGTATTGCGTAGAGGGTTCCAAGAAAGTTGGAACTCAGATTGCAATTAAATATTTAAGGGATTTGCACATGAAGATCCTCCTTTTCACCATTGGCAGAGTGGCAGGATCTGCCTCCCTACATCAGGCGTCCAGGACGCAAATGAGCATAGAAGTGGAATGCTTGACTCATGTGTATGATTGGTGCACAACCCTATTACTGAACATGAAGCAACAGTTGACCTCAATCCGCCAAGAAAAGACCAAAAACTTTGGATACTGTACTATTTTGATGACATTCTTCTTTGAGAAGATACCAGCATTGAGACCCAGATTTATCTCTACCATCAGCAGCCCGAGACACCCAAGAATTGCCCGTTGGGCAGACATGATGAAGAGATTAGGGGGAAGTGAAGTTCCCCGGACCACTTGGGACGATGAGTTCTTCCTTTGGTGGGGAGAACAAATCATCGCTGTGGATGACTATCCCTATGCCGGGATGGACTTTCGTGGAGATCCAGATCTTGTTCTTCCACTAGGCAGAGCATGGGGCACAGTTGGTAAGTTTCCAAAAAATTTTGACTTATATAATTTTTTTTTGGATTTTTTCAAATATGTATGAAAAAATGAAAATAAACATGTTTTTGATTAGATTCATAATGACTGACATTGTAAACATGATCATGATACAGATATTGGACCAGTTCGACCTGAGGGTTTCCCGCGCCACAAGCGTCGCAGGGGCGAAGCAGATACAGTGGATTCAGACAGGACCCTCCAGGCTGTACAGAGGAACTTGGAGGGGTTAACCCGCCAAATACCTATGGCTGCCGTGGAAGATCTGCCGGAAGCCATCCAGAGACGGGTGGTAGGAGTGCCCCGAGACTGGGTACGGTTATTCCGCCGAGTTGTCACCGTGATTATGTTATATAGGAACACGACTTTTGGGCAGGGACCTCAGGAGTAGATAGATGTTATGTATTATATGACTATATATTCTTTTTTGAGACTGAACATGATCGGGCATAAGCCCAAGTTTTGTATGACCTTATGGATCCAAATTTTGTAAAGTTTTTGAACACTCTGATGATATATATACAACGATATTTGATGTGATGTGATAAATATATCAAAATGTATGATGTTTTTGATGATTTAAATTTTATTGTATGGAATGATTAATATGCCAATCCAATGCCTGATTAGCTAATGAGTCTGCCAACCAATTGTCAACTCAAGGAATATGAATGAAAGTTAAAAATTGAAATGATCTTTGTAACAAACGTACCCTCAAGAACAACCGTAATAAAAATGGGTCTCGAACCCGATAAGTATTGTTCAACTGCGACACCACCAGCTGAGAGTCCAAGAAAACTACCAACGAATCAACACCCAAAGATATTGCCTCCGAGAGTAGATAAACAACTGCAGTGTATTCTGCTATATTATTGGAAGCAGGACCAATGCAGACCCCTCTTGATACTAACAGCTGACCGGATGGATAATGAAGCACCCAAGTCGCGGAAGCTAAGTTCCGGGTGTGTCTACTAGCACCATCAGCGAAACCAAAATGACTCATGACATCCGACACAACCTGCCAAAGCAGATCAAAAACATCACCATCCCATCAAAAATCGAAAAAACAACCAGATATGTACAAAGAAAAACTACTATATACAAAAGCAACATGCCAGGCCGAAGCCTAGGCATAATACTTTTTCAAATAGAGCCCATTTCTGGGCTCCGACAACTCGTTCCCTTCAAAGTCAACCAAGGTATATGCTCCTTTCTTAAGGACTTTTTTGACGATAAAGGGGCCATACCACATAGACTTAAACTTTCCTGCCCCCAGGGCATTTTTCTTGGGCATAGACCAAAACAAGGTCACCTTCCAAAAAAACCCTAGGCTTGACCGCCTTATCATACTGAACTTTAACTCGGTTTTTATGCGCCTCATTCATCGTGGCGGCATCCCGACGCTGCTCATCGAGATGTTCCAGATGAAGGAGTCGTTCTTCAAGACTAGAAGTGTCAGGAAGAAGTTCAACAGCTAACTTAAGAGAAGGAATCTCGCATTCAATAGGAAATACGGATTCCACCCCGTGCACTAGCTGAAACGGAGTAAAGCCAGTTGCAGTTTTCACTGACGTCCTGTATGCCCAAAGTGCAGGATATAGCATAATATGCCAGTTGGATCTAGCTTTATCAATTGTTCTTTGAAGAATTGTCTTCAAGGATTTATTCACGGCTTCCACTTGCCCATTGGCTTGAGGATAATACGGAGATGAATGCTCCTGCCGGAAACCCAATTTGAGAGCCAACTCAGCCATCATACTATTCTGAAAATGACTGCCATGATCAGTGACAATCTCTCTAGGAATACCAAAACGGGCGATAACCTGGTTAAAAAGGAAAAGAGCTGCAGTCTCACTGTCATTCCCAAAAGTAGGCATAGCCTCGACCCACTTCGTAAAGTAGTCTACTGCTATAATAATGTACTTGTGACCTTTAGCCGAAGGCGGGTTACAAGTAGTATAATCAATACCCCACTTTGTAAAGGGACCGACAGTAATGACTGGAAAAAGCGGAGCTGGATGAGCACACATTTTTCGAGTATAGACTTGGCACGGATGACAATTTTTGCCCGATTCGATACAATCCTTGAAAATCGAGTGCCAAAAGTACCCAGCACGCAAAATATTTTGAGCTGTAGCAAGCCCAGATAAATGACCCCCACAAGCTCCACTATGGGAATCATTCAGCACAGCCTTAGCTTCTTCGAAATTCAAGCAGCGTCTCAAGATTGAATCAACCCCTCGACGGTATAAAGCATCACCAATAATCAAATAATTCTTGGCCAAGTGACGCAGCTTACGACGCTCATCTTTCGAAAAAGTAGAGGGAAACTTCGTAGTCTGGAGATACACAATGATATCTCTATACCAAGGATCCTGTGAAGAGATAAGAAACAAATGTTCATCCATAAAGGATTCATCATAGATCATCTCTTCCCCACAGGGCAACTCGGAGATCAATTCCGCGAAAACCAATGATTTCTTGAACTTGGCAGACATAAACTCAAGATCAAATTCCTGTAAAATCACAATCCATCTATTTTATTTGCCCCCAATCACTTGCCTACTGAGGACAAACTGAAATGGATTGGCTGCTACCAAAACATAATTTTTGCGAAGAATAATGTCACGCCGGAGTCGCTGCACAGCATGAACTTCTGCTAAAGCTAATTTTTCTATCGAAGTGTACCGGAGTTCAGGTCCTACCAAGCCTCGACTAAGGTAGTATATAACATGCTCTGCAAGAGCATCATCCTCCTGAACCAAAACCATACCGATGGTAGATTCTGCTACTGTTAGATACAAAAGAAAATCCCTGCTATAATCAGGTGGACTCAATAAAGGAGCAGAGGTCAATGCTTTTTTCAAAGCATAGAACGAGCGTTGAGCGAAGTCATCCCAAAGAAATGGAACTCCCTTCTTCAACAATCTCATAAATCCCTTTGTAACTTAAGCATAATTTACGATAAATCTCCGAAGAAAATTAGACTTTCCTTGTAGACTTTGAAGCTGACGGATAGAGGAAGGGGGAGGCAACCGAAGTATTGCCTCAACCTTGAAGGGATCTACCCTAATCCCTTCCTTGGACACAATGAATCCCAATAACCGACCGGATGTAACCGCAAAAATGCACTTGTTCGGATTCAATCTAATCTTATAGAACCGACATCGTTCAAATATTTGCCGGAGGTGAGCAGGATGATCCATCCTCTTTCGAGAATGAGCAGCTAAATCATCCAAATACGCCTCGATAATCTTTTTGATGTCGTGGAAGGCATATGACATGGCCCGCTGAAAGGTGGCCCCAGCATTTTTAAGACCAAAAGGCATCTTCTTGTATGCAAACGTACCCCAGGGACAAATAAAGGCAGTCTTATGTGTATCTTTAGGATGGATAGTAATTTGATTATATCCGGAGAAACCGTCCATGAAGGAGAAAATCTCATTACCGGCACACTCGTCAATGATCTGATCAATAAATGGTGTGGGGTAATTATCTTTAGGACATGCTTTATTTAGGTCTCTGAAATCGATGCAAACTCGAATCGTTCCTTACTTTTTATCTATGGGAACGGGATTTGAAACCCATTCAGTCAAAGGAACAGGGAAAATGAATCCCGCCTTAAGCAGCTTCTCAACTTCATCTTTGATAGCTGCTGCCTTCCTAATATTGACCGGACGAATTTTTTGCCTCAGCGGCTTAGCGTTTTCATACATCTTGATCTCATGCTGGACAATAGATGGGTCTATACCAGGTATTTCCTCATAAGACCAAGCGAATACATCCCTATACTCTTTAAAGAGCTTGGTGTAAATTTGAACCTCTTCACAGGAAAATTCAGCTCCGATGAAGACATTCTCGATAATATTGGGATCCCTGGAAATGTTCACCAGGATAGTACGAGAAATCACAGCCATGTTCCCTTCAGCATAAACCTGTGTTGGTGCTAAAGGGTTCAAGACTGGGTGAATAGGGCCAGGAGACTGAGGACTTGGGGAACTAGTTTCAACTTCGCTCAAGTCAGGTAAAAAGTAAGACCGATGATGCAAGTCATCCCACGGTCTATCTATACCAGTCATGGCTTCCAGGATGGACACTTCAGATGGAAGAGTGGTATCAAGGAAATCCTGGGCAGAAGAAGAACTAAGTGTCCAAGCCGGAGCCACATCTCCATCCAACTCTTCCGGTGAAAGAGAAGTTGGGATGGATTCTGCAGAGTCAACAATAGACTGATACGCAATCTCAGCTGCAGAAATAGGAAATTCCATTCCACCCACTTGACTTTCCGCTAATGTGGCAGTAGGGGAAGGTAAGGTCCAAGGGTCCGAAAAATAATGAGTTCTGAAGAACTCTCTTCGAAGAGGAGCCTTGGAGGATGAAATTGCATTAATATGAACCGTAGGAGGAGGAATATCGAAAGTACCCATCAAGGAAGAATACATTCTAACTCCTAAATTCTCAACAGGTGCCTTAGAATTATCCAACTTAGGAACATATGAGTCAGTAGATGCATTTGGGTATACAGGAGGATAGTCCAGTTGATCCACTGTAACGATCCTTTCTTCGTGAGGGAAACATATAATGCGAAATAATGAGGATGCAATGGCATCCATCTCATAAATCCAGTTTCTCCCCAACAGAAGGTTGTAGTCCAAGCTTGCGTCCACTACCTCAACCTCTATATTGATAGTTTTGCCCCCAACACAGATGGGCAAAGCTGGGACAATACCATGGGGTCTGTGAGAATGACCATCGAACGCAGTCAGAACAGTGCTAGATGGAACAACTTTGGGAGATCCAAGTGTCTTCCAACATGCGAGAGACATCACGCATGTGGAAGCACCCTCATCAACAACCGTCCGAAAGATGTTACACTTCCGGTACGATGATTTAATATGAAAAGCCATGTGATGAGGAAGTCTCTTCTTAAAATTATACATATCAAAAGTAATCAGAAGAGAGTTTTTTGGATCAATGGCCCCAATGGCAGTGAGCAAAGCACTTGGCTGAGCCGGACAAGACTAGAGTACCTCTAAAGCTGACATAGCACAAGGACTCTGCGCCAGATCTTCCACAATCGAGTAGTTCTGGGCAGCCCTAGCATTTGGATTAATCATTGATCGCTTAGAAGATTCTTTGGGCATCCGAGGCATAGACTCAACAGTAGGCTTCGTAATGTGAAGCGGCTCAGTAGCATTAGGGACTTCCTTAGCTTTCGAAGACTCTTCTCCACCATAATCACGGGATCTCGTAGTGATATCCGTGTGAGCACTCATCATGAAAATGTTCGATGGAATTTCCCCTTCCTGGGTGCCCCCAGAGGAAGCCCCAGGATTTTGGTTCGCGCCAACAACTAATGGTTTCCCTTGGAGAAAAGGGTTTGTTAACACAGCCTGGGAACTAGAAGAACCCTGCTGGGCTAACAAGCGCTGCGCATCCTGAATTTTAGGGCAAAGGTGCGTAAGATGGTCTCTAGCACATAGCTTGCATGGAAACTTCACTTTCCTTTTCTCCTTTGGACCCTCACCAACATGCTCGTTGGTTTTATTTGCATTACCCTTCCCGTTCTTGCCCTTTTTCTTATTATTTCATCCTTTCTTCTTCCCTTCGGATTGTTGATTTCCTTTGGGATCAGAAGCTTGGACAACATTTATGGACAAAGACTGGGAAGGTGATGACTTAAAGGTGCATTATCCTCGACGATGAGCAGACAGTAAAGACAACCGCCGTAGCCGAGTGTTGTGCTTGGTCAGACCACTATTGATCGATCCAATCAGTCTGTCGCCATGAGGACCGGGCTTAGTTTTAGATAAATCTAATTTGGAGCGAGGAGCATTAGGAAAATACTTGTGAAGGACCCCAGACTGAGAATATATCAACTCTAGTTGCTGGGCCCTAAAAATGGCCTGCTCCTTAGAAAATACCCCGGAGAGGGATACATCTTTTGAAATATCTGATTGCAGGGATTTGAGAAACCATTCCAAAAGGAATTCACCTGGAATATGAGCTTTAATCAGCCTCTTCCTTCTCCTCCATTCCTGAATATGATCAGAAATGTGGGTTGCATCGTCCTGCTTAAAATTAGCTAGGAGTTCGGCCCCGCCATTAATCCATACGTTAAATCGAAAAAATGGTTCTAAAATGTAATACCTGCCCAAATGTATTTAACCGCCCCCATTTAGCTCAATATACCATTCTGGGCAATGTCATTTCAAATAGTTAGGGTGCGTTGAAATAATCTCAACCTAATCGAATCATCGATCAATGAGTTCGAAGAACACCATAAATGGAAAGTGGTAATGTGGTCAGCCGGATCTTCTCCATTCTTACCTTCAAACTTTGGAATGTCTGAAGGAAGTTTGGTGGGAACCGGAGGCCACCCTGGACCATAACGAATTGGATCATTAGTCAACTTCGACAGATCTGGCAAGTTTAACGTTTCCAGAAAAGGTAAGCGAGGCGGAGCCTGAGGATTCCATCCTTGATGGGATGGATTCCCAACATTCTGAAAATAGTACCCTGGATTTGATAAGGCACCAGGTTGCCAGAAAGGACTCGTAGAAAAAGGAGAAGAACCTCCTCCCAACACAAAGTTACCAAAGCCCAGAACAGTTCCCCCTGCTGAAGCATGAAATGAAGAGGAGAGCCCCTGATAGGGGTTCCAGGAATTAGAAAGAGGAGAAAAGGTCTGATAAGCACTCGACGAAGGGAAAGAAGTATTCCCCTGCACGAAAAAGACAAACCGTACTTCGCTCTAGAGGAATGGTCATTCCACCGTGTTAAAACAACAACCTCCACTACAAGCTGAAACTCTGGGTCTGAGAAGTAAATGGAAAGGACCCTAAAGAAGGATTGGAACTAGGAATGTGCCCAGTTCCAAAGGGGAACCCCTGAAAAGAAGTCGATCCACTAGCCATGGAAGACATGGGCATAGATCCAGCTGCAGCAGCAGAAAAAGAAAAAGAAGGAATCCCACTAGTGGGCATTCCGAAATAGAATGGACTAGAATGAGAAGCATGTGCTTGGGTGAACCCAGAGCCAAACACATCAGCACTAGAAGCAATCGAAGATAAAGTAATAGTGCCCCCTCCTTCAACAGGAGCAGGAGTCTGAATGCCTGCAGCACTCACAGCAGAAGCCGCATTCCCAGTCATGGCCATCGAAAGGTATGAATGATACGGAAGATCTTCCGGTCTCTCTGACTCAGGTCTGATGTATTGAACAATGAACGGATAATCAGGAGGAAGAGGAGATGGACCTGACACAGGAGGTTCAGGTACTTCTTCAATTTGAAAATCTTCTTCCTGAGGAAATAAACTCGCGAGGTGAGCGGAATGCTCCTCTCGGAACCGACACCAGAATCAGCTATGAAACCTTCAGACCTTTATGGAGGATCTCTCTCCACTGCGTCAGATGTCACAGGGTGGTAACCACCTGCTAAATCACTCCTACGCCTTCTCGAAGAAGGCTCTGGACTCTCGGGAGATAACCCCCGGATTCTCCTCGATCGTCGAGGCGCTTGATCAACCACTTTTATAGATTTTAAATTAGACTCAAAAAAGTGACAAGCTAGGCAAGCTAGGAGCAAAGAGCACTCACTAGAATAAAAACTTCTCGAGACAACAATCTTCCACATCCTCTCCAAGTATTTCCGCTCCGGTGATGAGGACCGGGACACCAAAATAAGGTGAAAGCGAAATATAGACTATATATAGTAGTCTCCAGATAATTACGGACTGTGCCTACTGAAGAAGGTATCGTAAATGGCTATGCCGACCTTCAACGATGCCTCTTTTCCTACCACACCCAAGTCACATGAAACCTCACATCGTCGAAAGCAGATGCGACGTCGTCTGTGCACCACCAGATTCCCTCTGCTAAATACCCAGTGTGGAACCTAGGAGTGGCAACTATGGGCACCAATTCGTGTCAGAAGCCGGGCGAAATGGTCTTGAGGTTAGATTCAGCTAATCAGAGAGGGGGTATCCCTCTTCTCAGCCTTCACTTCCCCTCGCACTTGACTCTCTGGAGGAGAGCTTTCCCGGTCCACCTAACGGAGTTGGATTTCGCTCAATTAATCAACTTCTATGTTTTGTTTGAGCGGCCTTGGAGAGTTAACTCTCCACTCACCTAGTCCAAGGCCCTACAACCTAGCTAGTTGGTGTATGACACTTAGAAAACTTGCTAGTTGATTTTAAATTATATCGCTTATTTTAATGGGTTGTTATGTTAAGTCAAAGGGATGCGGAAATGAAACTTATGATGTTTTGACGCAGAAAGAAATTAATAAAAACCAAACTACATGCAAATGCAGTTATTGTCTTTCGATGAAAAGAAACTTCTACACGGGTTCTACGAGATTAAAAATTGTATTTTTTCTTTTCAGATAGCAAACTCACACTCACAAAAACTATGAAAATGACTAAATGCTTAAGTGCACCTAATGCAAATCACTACAAGCATGCAAATCCTAAGATGCAAAATCTCCTAAAGCAGAGTGAAATTTCCCAAAAGTCCTTTAGTTTTATCTCTTTTTTGGTTGTCTAGAAAGCTAGTTCCCAAAATCAAGAACTCTTAATATGAAGACACCAAAAACGCTTAAAAACAAGAGGAAGAAATCAATGACAACTCCTTTCCAAAATCAAGCCAAAATCCAAAGGCAAGAAACCTCAACAAAGCTTCAAAAGATACAAAGAAACGAAAACAAAAATGCAAAAACAAAAGCAAACAACAAAGCAAAATGTTTTTTGAGCTTTTGAGTTTTATAAAAGAGTTCGAAAAGACCAAGTAAAACTATAAAATTCCAAGCCAAACAACACTGAATTTCAAGCAAAAACTTCAAAAATGCTCCAAATATTATAGGGATAACTAGTAGCAAGATCAATATGAGCAAAAGAAGACAAGAAAACTCAGCCACTCAGCCTAGAAGAATAGTGCAACCTTGCCGCAAACAAAAACTTCAAAGAACCAAGAAAGAGTCTTCAAAAGTTGCAACAAGACCTAGCCAACTGAACTCAAGAAAACCAACCAAAAAATGGGCAAAAATCGTAGCGCAAAGCAAAACACAAAGATAGGAAAGAGTAAATGAGCAGGAGCTCTCTGTTCTGATGAAGCAGAACAGCCAAGAATCCCCAAAAAGAGATCTTGGTACTCAAACCAGAAATGCCAGCACAAGAAACAACACTTTGCCAAAAAGACTAGTTTTCAATCAAACGAAAGAGAGAAAAGACCAAAGACCGCTTTCTTCACAATCCAGAGGGTACAAAGACACTGCAGGAACATGTCTCCACAGACAGAAAGGACTAAAAAGCTAAGGAATCCAAAATTTCAAAATCTGCCTAGGTATACGCTACTTCACAGTTTAGCAACAAGTCGCATACGCGACTATGCTAAAGGAAACACGCGTATACACGACTCCCTTTAGACAAACTTGCATGTATACGCGACTGTGTGCAGAAAAAAGCGCGTATATAAAGGTAAATAATGAAAAACAAAAAAGGATCAAGCCTGGATAAGAAACTAGGACTTCAGTCTGACTGAGAAAAAGTAAACTGGACTGGAAATAAAAGTTAAAACTGTTGGAAACCTATCAAACAGCTGAAACCACCCAACAGGGGAATCACAAGAATGCGATCCCCAGTGGAGTCGCCAGTTCTGTTTCGGGGAAAATCACCCTAGAGGTTTGTTGGGTTTAAACCTCCACAGAGCAGGGCATGCTACTTAAGAAGGATTCACACAACCATACATGTTCATGAAAAACTAAATAGAGTAGATCGAGGAAGTTACCCGTAGGTCCTACGGTTGAAGCAGATCCCGCGGGGTCCAAACCCCCAGCAACCCTTCTTCCTTCTTAACCTGAAAGACAAGAAGAAAAAAGCACGAAGAACTAGTTGTACAGCATATATCTACTCTAAATGTTAGCGAAATCCATATGAAATATTAGATAAACCATAAAAAATGCTTAAATAACAATATTCTCATGTATGCAAGCAGACACTAACACGTATATTTCGGGAACAAGATGGTTCTTCTGTATTATAAATAGCATGTACAAAAATAACGAGTGGAGAGATCACCTGAATCCTTCCACGATCTTCGAGCATATCGTCGTCCGGATCCGTCCCACCCTTGCCTTGCTAAGATTCCTTCCGAACTGGTGCATACGAGATGACATATAAAGAGATGAGTATCTCCAGGAAACAAGGGTTTCCTGTAATGAACTAGGAAGTGCAGGAGGCACGAGAATTCAGACTTGGATAGGGAATACCAACAGAGTATAATATCAATAATTTCTCTCCCTCCCTTAGGCCATGCACATGAGGGGCTTTTATACTCCCTCAAAGTAGTTTCAACAGTTGGAAACAGTTGGCCACGTGCTGGGGTGGTTGAACTACCAGAGTAACCATCAACCTAGCCCCAAAATAGGGATTTTTTATATATTTTTTAATGATTTTAATGGCATATGCGGGAAAGTACGTATGGACTCGTGTATACACGTGGAAAAGTCTGGGCATAACCGCGTATGGGGAATTTAACACTGTTTTTTAGTGAATTTTTTCCAAGTCTGTAGGAATGGGTACCCAAAGCCATAAAAGCAATCATGAATCATATGAAGGTGAGAAATGATGCTATAACAGCTTTGCAGACTTTTCAGATCTGTTCCTCCAACCAGAAATGAGTATATTATATAAATCATAGCAGCCTAGGATAAGTTAGGACATGAAGATAATATTGCAGTTATTAGAATAGTGCAGGATGGGAGACTGGTATTTGTATGAAAATCACACAGAATTGAGGATTTTTGGATCAAATCTACTGCCTTACAAATTGACTAAGTATTTGAGCATTAGAGTTTTTGCATTAGAATATTTAAGATAGGTTTTAAACTCTGATTCCATTAATTTCATGGCTTCTAAAAAGAAAACTCAGTTCAGGTTGAAAAAATAGATTGGTCATTTTAGTGTAAATAACAGAAATGCTAAAAAGGAAATAGCCCAAAGATTATTAGAGTTAAAATTTTAGGAAAGCTTCCCATGGAACTATGACCCTCAAGGTATTCTCAACAATATAAGGGTCAAATCAAAATTTCCTCCTTTCATACATGAGCCCAAGCCAGAGATTGAAAAATTTGCAAGTCAGAAAGAATGGCTGGAAAACACATTGACAGATACAGTCATCAATGCAAAGCCAACAGGACAAATGGATACTACACAAGCTATGGTAGTTGCAAAACAGTCTGAAACTTCAAAAAAAATAGGTAGAGATGAAGGAACCTGTACAGTTGAGACCACCATAGATACTAAATTCAAGTTGATTTACAATAAATGGCTCAAATTTAGTTCCATAGGGAAAGAAAAAGTAATTGATGTTGAGGATACAAATGAGCCTGAGGTAAATAATGATGAGGCTATAGTAATAGTAAATGATACTCTTGCAGACATACAAAAATATCAAAAAACAGGTGAACAAGATACTCAGATGATTGAAAGACAGAAAAACATGGAGGCTTCTTCCTCACACATAGTTGAGGAAAAAGACTTAGACATCAAAGAAAGGTACAAGAAAATCAAACAAAATAATGGAGAGATAAAAAGTGAGATTTACTCTCAATTCTTACAACAGAAGCCACGGAATCAGAATAGTCTACTTACAGCCTTTGACTATTCCACAAATAAAATGATTATGTCATATCTGCAACCAACTACTTCAACACCTAAGAAAGTGGCAGACTACAAAAAGGTTGAATTTGAAGTAGATACTGAAAATGTGCATGAACTAGATCAAATAGAAGTCCACAGACATAGGTCAGAGATGTTATATTCAACTGTGGTTACAAAGGCTATGAGTGCTACTAAGTTGCAGAATACCATTATCAACATGCAAGGTGAAATGAAGTTGGACAAAGGCTCTTTGTATGCTAAATATCTAAGGATAAAAGCCTTAAAGAATTAGTTTTGCAAGTAGGAGTTGATCCTTTTGATGTTCTAGTAGCAGAAATATTAATTAAAAATAAAAATGAGGACATTGCAGCTTTTATGAAACAGATGAAGCTTCCTAAAAGTGATCACCCACAGACTAAAGAAATACTTTAGGATCAAATAGAAAAAAGAAGAAATGATGCAGTTGATTCTCAAACTAGCTGCTCAAATAAAATAAATGGAAACACAATTGGATCAAATTATTAAGGGTAAAGAGACTGTGAATGAAACTAATGCTCCTATTATTCCTACAGTGATACCAGTTATTACTACAGCTGTGGCTTCCACTCTAGGAGAAAAATTAGCACCTATTGAGCCATTGGCAACTACAGTGCCAGTGCAATCAGCTACTACCTCAGCCATAGCTTCTTCCACAACACAGGTATAGCACATAGATGATGCAAGTCAAATAGTAAAAGCAATGGAGGAATTTTCCTTGAAAACTAATGAGATAAATAGCTTGAAAACAATGATTCAAAGTCTTGAAGCTACCAACAAAATAGCAATGATAACTGCTAAAAATCATGAGCAGAGAGCTAACAGACTAGAAGAACAACTGAAGAATTTACAAAAGGAGTTAACATTTACTGAAAATGTTTCCTTCATCAAGAATCATCTTTGGACAAATATTATTTAGGCCATACATTCTCAATGGCCTTCAATTCAAGTCATTTATGAGCAAAGAGACTTACTGTTAGCTGCCCAACTAAGATTCAGAAAACCAAGGATGAGTTAGCTAATAAGCCATCACAGGCTTTAAAACTCATCACTTTCCTAAACAGTAAGAACATAGCAGAGTTGGAAAATTTACAGATACAAGATAGAACAGAGACCATTTTACAAATCAAGAAGGTTTTCACAAAGTGTAATATCCCAAAATGGACTACTCAGCAAAACATGCCTGAAAAACACATTTTTCAAGGATGTGTACTTCAAAAACCAAGATGAGCCCTTGGATTCCTTAGATCTAATAATATACGACCCAATCCCAAGAGGAGATCAAAAAGAAATCTTCCTAGGTGGGTTATACAGGTCTCCCACACCTAGTTGCCTGGAGAAAGTGCCCAGTGAAGGACTGCAGCCATATCTAAAAACTTTATTAGAGAAATAGTAGGCTAATAACACATGGGATATGTTTATAAAAAATTTAATAACAATAATACATGCAGCAGCAAGGAAAGTGATCTAACCCTTCAACCAAAAGTGGGGAAAAACAGTTATTTAAGCCCTAAAAAGGTTATTTTCAGAAATTTTCATAAAAATAAGGAGGGATGAAGGTTTATTACTTTATATTAGGTTATATTCAACTCTAATACCAAATTTCAGCCCAAAAAAATAATGCTAGCTAGGTTAAACAACTCTCCCACTCCCGTAATGGCTTAAATATGCTAGTTTCCCATGACCTAGAGTATGGAGAGATTACTGAAGCACATATAGCATGATTTTCTGAAGGGGTTAACTCTAATAGGGTCTGAAAATCAGTAAATTGTATCAAGGATATGGATCAAACAATTATTCAGAGAAAAATAGAGAATTTACATGAAGAATGCCTCAGATTGAGGTGCTGCAATAATGGTTTAAAACAAGGAAGCTTAACAACGTAAATTTCAGGAGGCTGAAGCAATATTTTATTAAATTTCAGATCTAGGATAGATATGCATATAAAAACATAGATCTACTATAGATATATAAGCCCAAGAGGCCCTTCTTTACACTCCCCTTGGGGATCTCAACAAATGATGCACCACAGTGAGTAGATCTAATATCTAAGTCACAATTTTGCAGCAGTATTCAAGAATTATGCAGTATATACAACAGTAATAGATCCGATCTAAAGGATACATGGATTTTTTGGCCAATCCATGGATCACTTCAGTGAAAGGAAGGATCCCTTTCACTAGAAATCTCTCCTCCAGGAGAATTTCCAAACCCCCTGCAAATCTGCTTGCCAAAAGGGACGCAGTATCTTCAAGGAACTGTGTAGTTGATGATGGAGAACACTTTTTCTTGATGCCAACATAAAAAAATTAAGCTCAACCAATGTATTCACTCTTCCAAGAGGTTAAAATACACACTCACTAAGAAGAGGTTCCAATATAAGCTAGATTTGAACAGATCTAGTGTTCCACTTGGTACAGCTTACAAAAGCAAACAAACCCTCGTTGGATCTATGTTGAAGTTAGAAGTAGAAGCTTGGTCTCCAACCAGATAGTGGACAAAGTAGGACAAATCTCCCCCAAGAGCTACTTCATGAAGGGGAAGGGAATTCCTAAGCAGGAAACCCTCACAATTCTCTGCTAAACAGCCAAGAGAATGTGGATTTTTCTAAGCAGACAAAATCCTCTAAAATCATATAATAATCAAAAACCTCCTTAGGCTGCCCTCTCCTTCCTTTTATAAGGTTAGGGTTTGCAAAACCCTAAACTACCTTCATTCATTTAACCCTTTTCACATGGAGGACCTCCGTCTAGGACTGCGTTGATCATCCAGGAGGTTCAATGCATCTAGACTGTGTTGTGATTTGGTCTTGTTGACCCAGTCAAATGGCTCAATCTTGTTTCACATAGAAGTGGATTTTATTAAGGCAGCCCTGATTTGTCTCTGTTCACATTGGGCATTGAATTATTTTGATATTTTCCGGAATTTATATGTCCTCCTTTACATTTTATTCATTAAGTAAGAAAATCAAAACAAAATGAAATATTCCTATTAGCTTGGGATAATTAGGAATATTATAGTCCTCCCCTCCAAAATGTTGCTTGTCCTCAAGCAACTGATAAGGTAAGTGGTGCAACACTTCTCTTCCTTCTTTGGTGACACCAACATGAAATAAGCTCCCCCCATAAGCCAAGTGTTCACCCGTCCATCTATCCATTTATTGCTCCTCCAAAGTTCTCAGGAGATGTTAATAGCTCATCCCATAAAGAGACAGTAAGTCATATGAAACAAAAATTGTTTGCCCCATGCTCTCTCTGAACTGTGAAATATAAAATACATGGAGAGTGGTCATCCCATGAGGCACATGCCATCCTTCCTTCCTTCCTCCATACATTCCCATGACAATTATAAGTACATCATCAAGATAGGAAATCAAAACAATGTACATGAAAATAGAAAATTGTACATATGGAGGTGGGTCATAGTCCCACATGTGGAACCAATGCAAGGCATCCCCTACTTGCATCAAATATAGATATGGTAAGTGGTTCTCCTACCAATTACTTGCTGACCACACCATATCACCATGGCTAGGAATGTGATATATGTTTGATGCTTTGGGGAAGCACCCATCATGTTGCAAAATATCCCTTTTTCTCTCAGGGGAGTGGCCCAATTCAGAAATTTTTGGGGCCCAATGCTGGCCAAGAAACTCATATGATATAACATGCCTCCTTGGAGCCATGACCTGCAAAAACATGGTGTAAGAATGCATGAAATCAGAATATAAAGAATTTGTAACATGATCATGTTCTTCACCAATAATCCTTCTCCTATCCGGGGAGTGGTGCAAGGATCTACTCCCTTCCTCAACAGAAGGAAAAGAGGGCTGATATAACTCTCCCTTAGAGTCATGTGGCTGATCCATGTTTTCATTCCTCATGCATCTTTGACAATGATGATGTATCTCTCCTTCAAAGCCCCCACAATAATAGCTCCTCAAGTTGATTTTGTTGAGCCTCATAGAAAAGGGTTGGCTGAAATAGAACTCCCCATTTTTGACTTCTTCCATGCCAAAGGTGACATGTGGAAAGTTTCCCTTCCCATGTTGCTTCTACCACAATGTAGAATCTGAAATGAGAGTGGGTGTAGATGATGTTGAGAGAATGCATCTCTCCTCCTTGGGTCTACCCAAGACTCCCAGTGTTGTGCCAAACTCTCCCAAGGTCCCCACTCCTCTATCAACAAGGAATGATCCCTCAACATGTGAAGCATCCATCCTCCTTTGCTGATCTAGTGGTCTCCTTGGTGAAATGTCTCCATAGAGTGAGACATCCTCAAAAAGAGATGAATGAATATATGAATGGAGAAAAATCTCCATGCTTACACTGTGCAATCCAATCACCTTCTTAGGTGCATCACCCTCCTACCATGGATAGGGATGAGGTTGAATTTCTCCCCTATCTCCTCATTGTGCCTCCATGGTTCTACATCTCCTTATCAATGGCACATGTAGGTCATAAATTGTGCCTTGATCTCCACACATCTCCCATAGGAAGACACCAATTTCTTCACATCTTTGAAAATCTTTGCACTTCATGAAATGCTGAAGTACACGTGCAATGGGATCTCTTGATGAGACCTCCTCCTCATGCATGACCTTCCAAAACAAATGAGGTCTTGGATCTGCTACAAGTAGAAGTCTCTCTTTCAGTTGTGGCATGCTCATTGAGAGAGTGTCATCTAGAGAGGCAAAAATGTTTCTCACCTTAGGATGTCTACCTTTTGACATATCTTTCTTCATAGCTCCCTGAATGAAGTTATCATTTGAATGTTCCCATGGGGAGTGGGTCCTTCTTTCTTCATTGTTGTCTTTGGATAGTGCAGTGCACCCTTGCTGCTCTATATTAGAAATAAGTGATGATCTTGGGTCATATAAAGACAAATTTCCAAGGCTTCCCCTTAGATTTCCTAAAATTATACCAAATGGAAATTCAAGCATACCTTGGTGAGTCTCAGGAATATTTTGTAGGGCTGAAAGAGTTCCTCTCTTCACTGTGTTGGATGATCCAACTACTGCTACATATGGCTGCCCCTTCATGATGGTGACAATGCTGGTACAAGGCTCTTCAATTGGAGAAGAGGACTTCTCCTTTGATCTTATACTATCAAATATCCTGATTACTTGATGCATAAAATCAGTAAGAGTGGATATTCTTGCATGACTTACATGGCTGATCCACCAAGAGCTTGCCTTACCCTTCAAGTGCATCGTTGAGATCTCTACATCTTCTTTTTCCACTACTGGATGTAGTAGGAAAAATGCCTCTAGTTTCATCACCCAAGTATCTGCTGCATGCTCATGTGACCCATCAAATGTGGACAACGGGAATCTATTGCCTCTTATCAATCTCTTACTGTATGGCCTCTTATCTTCTTTCAGTTGAATAAACTAAGGAAGATCTAGAGTCTCTTTGGAAGCTCTAGGCTGATGTTTGTACTTTTTCCAAGTAATGAATTAGAATCTCCATTTCTAAGTGCTCTTTAGGCTCCTCATCCTTCCTCAAAGAATAGGAAGTGCATGGTTCTTCTTCTTCTCCTTGAAACCTTCTAAAGGTCTCACTGCAGCTTTCTTCGTCCATTGGTTGAACCTCCTTGGAGAGGCTCTTCTTAGATTTGAAAATGGATGAGAGTAATATAATCCTCTCCATCATTCTGAACTTGATTTTTTCTTTATATCACTTTGGCTTGAAGCCCACAGGCTGAGCCAAAGATCTTTCTCTGATACCACTGTAATATCCCAAAATGGACTACTCAGCAAAACAGGCCTGAAAAATGCATTTTTTAGGGATGTGTGCTTCAAAAAAAAATATTAGTCCTTGGATTCATTATAGCTGATAATCTAAGACCCAATCCCAAGAGGAGATAAAAAATAAATCTTCATAGGTGGGTTATACAGGTCTCCCACACCTAGTTTCCTTGAGAAAGTGCCCAATGAAGTATTGCAGCCATATCTAAACACTGTATTAGAGTATTATCAGGATAATAATGCATGGGATATGTTTATAAACACTTTAATAATATTAATACATGTAGCAGCAAGGAAATTGATCTAACCCTTCAACCAAAAGTGGGGAAAAACAATGATTTAAACGCTAAAAAGGTTATTTTCAAAAATATGTGTAAAAATAAGGAGGTATGACGGTTGATTCCTTTAGCTTAGGTTATATGCAACTCCCATACCAAATTTCAGCCCAAAAAAATAATGCTAGCTAGGTTAATAAACTCTCCCACTCCTGGAATGGCTTAAAAACGTTGATTTCCCATGACCTAGAGTATGCAGAGATTACTGAAGCACATAAAACATGATTTTATAAATCAGTTAAATCTAATAGGATATGAACATAAGTAAATTGGATCAAGGATATGGATCAAACAATTATTAAGAGAAAAATAGAGAATTTACATGAAGAATGCCTCAGATTGAGGTGCTGCAACAATGGATTGAAACAAGGAAGCTTAACAGCGTAAATTTCAGAAGGCTGAAGCAATATTTTATTACATTTCATATCTAGGATAGATATTCATATAAAAACATAGATCTATTATAGATCTGTAAGCCTAAGAGGCCCTTCTTTACACTCCCCTTGGGGATCTCAGCAAATGATGCACCACAGTGAGTAGATCTGAGATCTAAGTCACATTTTTGCAGTAGTATTCAAGAATTAAGTAGTATATACAACAGTAATATATCAGATCTGAAGGGTACATGGATTAGTTGGCCAATCCATGGATCACCTCATTGAAAGGAAGGATCCTTTTCACTAGAGATCTCTTCTCCAGGAGAATTTCCAAACACCCTGCAAATATTCTTGCTAAAAAGGATGTAGTATCTTCAAGTAACTACGTAGTTGATGATGGAGAACAATTTGGCTTGATGCCAAGATAAAAAACTAAAGCTCAATCGATGGATGCACTCTTCCAGGAGGTTAAAAGACACACTCACTAAGAAGAGGTTCTAATATAAGCTAGATCTGAACAGATCTAGTGTTCCACTTGCTGCAGCTTACAAAAGAAAACAAACCCTCACTGGATCTGCGTTGCAATTAGAAGTAGAATCTTGGTCTCCAACTGGATAGTGGACAAAGAAGTACAAATCTCCTCCAAGAGCTACTTCATGAAGGGGAAGCGAATTCCTAAACAGGAAACCCTCACAATTCTCTGCTAAACAACCAAGAGAATGTGGATTTGTCTAAGTAGACACAATCCTCTAAAATCATATAATAATCAACAACCTCCTTAGGCTGCCCTCTCCTTCCTTTTATATTATTAGGGTTTGAAAAACCCTAAACCACCTTCATTCATGTAATCGTTTTCACATGGAGGACCTACTTCTAGGACTGCGCTGATCATCCAGGAGGTTCAATGCATATGAACTATGTTGTGATTTG
This sequence comes from Pinus albicaulis, assembly GCA_034641835.2. Taxonomy (NCBI): domain Eukaryota; kingdom Viridiplantae; phylum Streptophyta; class Pinopsida; order Pinales; family Pinaceae; genus Pinus; species Pinus albicaulis. The sequence goes on from CM076569.1 coordinate 117,497,022, forward strand.
GTCCTATTGACCTAGTCAAATGGCTTAATCTTGTTTCACACATAAGTGGATTTTATTAAGGCAGCCCTGATTTGTCTCTGTTCACATTGGGCATTGAATTATTTTGATATTTTCAGGAGTTTGTATGTTCTCATTTACATTTTATTCATTAAGTAAGAAAATAAAAACAAAATGAAATATTCCTATTAGCTTGGGCTAATTTGGAATATTACACAAAGAGAAATCTGATGAACAATTTAAAGGAGAAGTGTGATGCAATGAATATTTCTATAACCAAGTTTTTAGCAAAATACACTATGCTGAGACAAACTAGTCTTCCAGATATTCATGTCTTCAATGAAAAAATAATGGCCCAAAAAGATTATGATAAGAAGATAAGGGAGTTTGAAAAAGAACAAGTCAAAAAACCACTGCCACGGGGCTCTCCCACGAGAAAGGTCATTCTTCAATATATTGAAGACTTATTTTTTCTTCAAAATGAGATCAAGCATCTTTTTTTTTTAAGCCTAATTTTTCCAAGTACAGAGATGCTGATGAGAACTTTAGAAAGCTCAAAAATATGAAAGTACCAAATGCAGAGCAATGGTAGGCTTTTACAAATTTAATGTAGCATTGAAAAGGAAAAAAAATGAAGAAAAATACATGAGAAAGAGTCTGATAGAAAGTGAAACAAAAAAGACATTCAGCTGGTTTTTACTGAATAAAGGCTTCTTTTTACAACGGTAAAGAGTGAAAATATCAGTAAAAGTGTATCAAGGTTAAAAGAACAAAGTTAAAGTGTATCAGAAGAAAGAGTATTAGTGAAGGCAGATAGGACAACTTGTCAATAAAAGCTCCTTGATTAGATAGATTTGTTCTATATATTTTGGATAAGAGGACAGCTTGCTAATTTGTTAAGCAGTTGTCCCTCTTATTTTGTAAATATATTTTGTATTTCCTAAGGATATTCCTACATCTCTCTAGGATATTTGTAAAAAATATTTTGTATAAATACTTCTGTATTGGAAGTGTTAAGGGTAGAATAAAATTGCTAGACTCACTATAGACTGTTGTTGAACATTGGAGGCTATTCTCTGTTGATTTCAAAGCAGTAGACTAGACAAAGCTAAACTAGCATCATAATTCAAGATCCATGTGATAAGCTGATGAGTGAAGTACTTTCTTCTTGTCATTTTTTTATTTTATGAGTTTCATGCAATTCATTATATATGTTTGTTCTATCTTAATGTGTAACTAGGAATATTATTACAAGCTAGTCCTTTACTCCTTGTTTTTAACTAGTTACCATTTTAATGTTTTTCTGCTGATTTCCGGTGTTAGGAATTCTTAATTTATCCTACTCTTATTTGGCCCCTGCTTCCTTCTTCCATTTTCTGGATCAAAGGATCCTTCATTGCCCTTTATTCTGATCATACCATCTCACCAAAAAACACTTTCCCAAATCTCTGAGGGTTATCTATCTTTCCCTGAATACATTTGTACCTTTTTGGCCTTGACTTCTAGTGTTGCTAGTTTGATTTAGACTCCATAGCCCAATGGACAAGTATATTTCTCTGTATATTACCTCCAAGTGATTTTTTCACACCAAAACATTTTAAAACAAAACCAATTGTTCTATCATAACTAGCCTAAAACATAAATAAAAAACAAAGATAAATCTTAAAGAGAGAGCCCTCTCTGAATTCTAGGAAGGCTAGATCCTAGAGTTCGAAGTAGGTTTGTGGTTACATCGGTGAGTTCTCTCTTGAACCTATAGAAATTACTAGGGTGATAACATACTGGCGACCATACTGGGGAAACTAACCAATCTCTAGTCCTAAATTTAGTCTTGAAGAAAGATCTTTAATTAATATTTTCTACTTTAAGATTATTTTTATAGGTTTTGGGTATTCAAAACAATGATTCTGGCTTCTAGGAAAACCTATTATGCCAAGTCTAATCTGGATCCTAAGCCTACAGTTATAGTGGATGACCCAGAATAGATTGGAAAAAATAAAAAACAAACTGTCAATTTAGAGACTAAAGTACCATTAAGAAAATAAAATTATTTACCCAAAGAGTTATTAAGCTTACCTCATATAGATTTTAAAGTTTAAACGATCATTGTTTAAAAATAAATCTGAAATTGATTTGAAAGATATTGTCATAGATCCTGTTTTTAATTCATTTTTGAACGCAAAACAAAAAATTATTTCATCAAGAATAAAATCAGACAAATCTGAATCTCAAAGTCAAATATAAAAGATTAATATTTCATTGATTCAAGATATTGATGAAGCTATTGAATTAGCCCATTTATTGTCTTACATCAAGCCTCTAGTTTCTCAATTGCACACAACAGTATTTCCAGCAGCAGATTCAACTCTGTATGTTGTCACTTCAGTTTTAGATCCCATTGCAAGTTCATCCAAAGAACAATTTATTCCTAAGTTGCCTTTGCAGCCTAGGATATTATTTCCCTCATCCACTCAATCCATTACATCCACTAGTTTTATAAGCACTACATCTTTATTTCCAAACAATTCCATACATATAAAAACATCTTTTCCAAGTTCTTCAGGTACAGTTTTCAACACATCAGCTACCATATTCAGCATTGCCCCTATCATTATTGTTATACCTCCCAGCTCAACAAAACTTTAAGCCATGGCTACCAGGTAAGTTCCCCTCATCTTACCCCAAAACCTCCATGATATGCCTCAGGATTACCAAAACAATGTACCACTATTTGATGGTTTTTCACAATATACTGCTCAAAAACATGTCACAAAAATGGCAGACTACTGTGAAATTTATGAAATTGACGATTCAGATGTCCATATGAGGTTATTTGCCCAAAGTTTGACAGGAGAGGTTAAAACATGGTTTAAAAATTTAGTTGTTGGTAGTATAGCTGATTTTGCTACATTTCATAGAATGTTTTTAAATAAATGGGAAAAGAAAAAGAACCCCCTTAAAATCTTGTCTGAGTTTGATGCTTTAAAAATATCTCCTAATGTGTCTGTACAAGATTACTGCACTAGGTATAACAGTGTTTATAATGCTATTCCCGCAGCTCTTAAACCTACACCATATTCTGTTTTGCTCAAATTCCCTGATGGATTTGATACAGATATGGCATATCATTTGAGAGAAAGAGATGCCCAAACATTAGAACAGATGCAATTAAATGTTGTTAGTGTAGAAATTAACATTTAGCTAAGAAGGCCAGACTTAGGAATGAAAGGAGAGTCAAAATAAAAGAAGAAAAATCAAATTCAGATGCTAAATTAGATTTATTTGCTAAAAATTTAGAAAGGGAGGTTGATAGATTAGATAATATTGAAAGAAAACCACAATGGGATAACCAACCTCAAGTCAGAAATCCCAACTTCAGAAGAAAAAAAAAAACCCTGGAAAAGCTAAGGAGGCTGCTCCAGACCAAAACATTAGGCCCCAATTTCAAGAGAACTATGCTTAGAGTTCTCAAAATAATGATGAAGATGAGGATAACATCAACTTAATAATGTGGATAGATGAAAAAAACACTATTTTCCTCACTCAGGAGGATCAAGAACTCTTTGAGCTTCAACAACTCAAAGTAGAATCTAGTGAATCCTTTGATTACAAACAAGGTTATGACTTTGCTATTAATGAAATTTACAGTTAGTATAACCTTAGAAATAAGAAAAATAATGAAAATTTTACAAAAAACAATTTCCAAAATCAAACTAAAAATAATGTAGAAGCCCCAAAAACAAAAGTTTTGCAAATTATCCCAAGGGAAAACAAGCAAAATTCCAATCCTTCCAATCCTAAAAAATTGCCAAATCCAAAAATTGTTGACATCACTGATGAAGTGGCCCAATCTTCTAAATATGCGCCAAAATCTAATCTTACGAAAACCTCTGATTCAGTAAAAACAACAATTCTTGATCCTAAAAAGAGTCCTGCTGATTCTAAATTAGCAAATCCCAAAACTGCTGCTGAAAATTCAAAGTCTAATAAAACATCTGCTACCACACAAACTGTCCCTGTAAAAGAAATCAAAACAACAAAATTCAAGAAACTTAGATAGAGAATATTAGAGCAATTAAAGATAAAGGTAGATCAGTTGAAATTCAATAAAATCCGACTCAGATAACAATTACAAAAGATGAATTACTTCAGATTAGTAAGTCTCAACCCTCATTCAACATTCAAACTAAAATAGCTAAGTTAAAAATACCAATTCCTTTAACTGAATTGGTAAAGAATGACCTATATAAATAAAAAATTACTGATACTTTGAATATGAATGATGGTGAAGATGCCATTAATTTGAATGATGATCAACCAGAGTTGATCTTTGGCCTTGATGTAAATGGTAAGCATTCAGATGGATCAGTTCCTCTTTTCTATATCAGTCTTACTATTCACGATCAGATTTTACACAATGCTATGTTAGATTCAGGAGCTTCCCATAACTTAATGCCTAAAGCTATCATGGAAACTATTAATCTAGAAATAACCAGGCCTTATAAATATTTATTCTCTTTTGATTCTAGCAAAGTTAAGTGCATAGGATTGATTAAAGGCTTATGTGTGAATTTGGTTCAATAACCTGGCAAGAGCATGGTTATGGATATTGTAGTAGTTGACATCCCACCAAAATATGGTATGCTTCTTTCTAGCTCATGGGGAGCAAAGTTGTAGGGATATCTACAATTAGACATGAGCTATGCTACTATATCAGTATTTTGACAACCCAATAAACTTTATAGGGAAACTTTAATGAAATTCATGGTCAGCAGTGCAGAAAGATCCATAAATTACCCCATTTATTTAACACCAACTGACCTTGATTCCTTCATTTTATGTAACTCTGATAATAATGAAACTTAAATAGAACTTATTGACAAAAAGCCAAAACCAAACACTGACAATATTTTTCATGAAGCCCTTTGGCACTTATACATTGATGGCTCTGTCAACAAAACAAGAACAGGAGTTGGAATATGGATCACAAACATTGAGACAGGTCATTAAGAAGGACATGCCTTTAGACTCAATTTCAAATGTACTAATAACATGGCAGAGTATGAGGCACTTATCTTAGGCCTCCAAATCATTAGAAAGGTATGAGGCAAAATAATTTTAATCATGGGGGATTCAGAATTGATCATTAAGCAAGTAAATGGAGATTATTCTGTTCATAAACCTATATTAGCCAGATATAGAGATGGAGCAATTGATTTATGTGAAGATTTATTGGAATGTAATTTTGCTAATATACCTAGAAAATAGAACATTCAAGCACACTGCTTAGAAACTTTTGCTAGTACATGTAACTTATCTTTTCAACCAACACATAGGTATACTACTGAAGTTAAATATAGACCCATTGTCTGAGACAATGTCAAATACTGGCAAATTTTCACTAAAGATGAACAGATTTACCATTTTTTGAATAATGGGGAAGAATTTCATAATTGTAATATAGATTCAGACTGCAATATAGATTTAGATTTTAATTGCGAGATAGATAACATATATGTACATACATTTAACAAACCCATTGTATTTACTCAATCTGACATAGATAACTTAGAGAAAGTACATATAGAGAAAATCATTGAAGAATAAATTGACATGTTAGATTTGAAAGATAATTTTTTGCCTAAGGGTTTAACTCCTTTGGAGGACCTTTTTGATTCCAATGATGTGCCTAAAAAGACAAAAATGGGACTAGTCAGGTCTGACATTGAAGAATGTAACATTGGGACAGAATTAAAGCCAAAAATGATTAAATTGTCAAAATCTTTACCTCCTCAAGAAAAAGAGAAATACATTGAACTTTTAAAGGAATATCAAGATGTGTTTGCATGGAGTTATGAAGATATTAAAGCTTATGACACAAACATAATTCAACATAAGATTCCTATAAAAGATGATCAAAAACCATTTAAGCAAAAAATGAGGAGGATTAATCCTATCTTATTACCTTTGGTAGAAAAGGAGGTTAAATGCATGTATGATGCCCAAATCATTGCACTAATCAGATATTCTGATTGGGTATCAAACTTAGTACCTTCCAGAAAGAAAACAGGTGAAATTAGATTATGTGTAGAGTTTAAGAATCTCAATAAAGTATCGTTGAAGGATAATTACCCTTTACCCAAGATGGATCATATTTTACAAAGGGTAGTTGGTACTCCCAGGATATCTTTATTGGATGGTTTTTCAAAGTACAACCATATTCTTGTTCAAAAGGAAGACCAAGCTAAAACAACTTTTACCACTCCTTGGGGCACTTTCATGTATGTGAAAATTCCTTTTGGTTTGATGAATGCTGGAGCTACCTTTCAAAGGGCTATGGACATAGCCTTTGCTAAGGAAATACATGACTTCTTGGTCATTATTTAGACGATATTACTATTTTTTCTAAGTCAAATAATGAACACTTGGATCATTTGAGACAAGTTTTTATTAAATGTAGAAAATTTGGTATATCTTTAAACCCTAAGAAGACTCTTTTTGGACTAGAGGAAGGAAAATCACTAGGACACATAATTTCAAAGGAAGGTATTAGGATATATCTTGCAAGAATAAAGGCCATCTAATCATTCATCCACCTAGAAATGTCAAAGAGTTACAAGTATTTTTAGGTAAAATTAATTTTTTAAGGAGATTTATTTCTAAATTAGCAGAAATCGTGAGAGAACTGAATAATATTCTTAAAAATGACTCAGTTTTAAAATGGACAGTTGAAGAAAAACAATCATTTGACTCTATTCAACAAGCTTTAACTAAAACACCAGTCTTAATTAGTCCTGATTTCAAAAAAGGCTTTATAATTTTTTCATTTTCCCCATAGCATACCATTGCTGCAGTTCTATTGCAAAAGAATGGTCAAGGTTTTCAACAGCCTATAGCCTTTTTCAGTAAAACCCTTAGAGATGCACCTCTGAAATATAACATAATGGAGAAACAAGTTTTAGCCTTGGTTAAAGCCATAAAATATTTCAGAGTTTACATTCTTTACTCCCACATTATTTCCTATGTCCCTAATTCTGTAGTAAAGGACATTCTCACTCAGGATGGTCCTGATGGAAGAAGAGGAAAGTGGATTGCCACTATCCTAGAATATGACATAGATCTTAAACCAACTAAACTCATTAAAGGACAGGGATTAGCCAGATTGATGGCTGAATCCAATTGTAATGCATTAGATATAAATTTTATTGCTCAAGTTGATAACCAGGAAGAGATGACAACTCCATTGATCAGTGAAGCCTTTCTAGACTCACCATGGTACTCAGATATTATCTTTGTACTTACACACTTACAAGCTCCTCCCAGATTAACAAGGAATAAAGCCATATTTATTAAACTTAAAGCAATGAGATTTCGTATTTTGGATAATGTGCCTTTTTGGGAAGAACAAAGTGGGATATTACTGAATTGTATACTAAAATCAGAAGCTGACAAAATTCTTGAAGAATTTCATGCAAGTGATTGTGGAGGACACCTATATTGGAAAATTAATGCAGATAAGATCCTTAGGTTGGTTTTTACTAGCCTACCTTATTTGCTGATGTGAAAAAAATTGTTACTTCATGTCATAAATGTCAGATTTTTGAAGGAAAAAAATAGTTATTACCTTTACCCCTAGAGCCTATTTCTACTAAAGTGCCATTTCGACAATAGGGTTTAGACTTCATTGGGGAAATTCACCCTCCATCTTCTGGCCAACACAAGTGGATTTTGACTGCCATGAATTACTTTAATAATTGGATTGAAGCCATTCCTACTAGACAAGCCACTAACTCAGTAACTATCTCTTTCATAGAAAATAACCTTTTATCTAGATTTGGATGCCCACGGAAAATAATTACTGATAATGCAACAACATTTAAATCTAAGAGAATGATTGCCTTCTGTCATAAGTACCATATTACCCCAGGCCACTCTACTGCTTATTACCCTCAGGGTAATGGCCTAGCTGAGACTTCAAATAAAAGCCTTGTGAATATCATTAAAAAATGACTTGAGGACAATAAGAAAACTTGGAATAAAAAGTTAGTCTATTCCTTATGGGCAGATAGACTTACTACCAAGAAGTCAATTGGAACTTCTCCTTACCAAATTTTTTATGGGATGGATGCAATTTTCCCATCGTCTTTAGGTGTTCCAGTAATGAAGATCATTCAATAATCACAAGTGGAACTCAATGATCTACAAAGAAGGATAAATCAAACTATTTATCTACAACAAACAAGGGAAGAATTCTACGAAAGATCTCAATTCATTCAAGATAAAATCAATATTTTTTATTATAAAATAAGTAAAGACGATGACTTTTCCATTGGAGATAAAGTGTTAAAATGGGATTCCAGGAGAGAGGAAAAAGGCAAGCATGGAAAGTTTGATTTTCTATGGAAAGGACCATATGTAATTTATGGATATAGGGGTAATAATGCTTTCTTCATCAAAGATTTGGATGGAGAAGATGGTAAAGATGGACCAGTTAATGGTATAATGCTCAAACACTACTATTATTTTGAGTTAACCAATATTTAGTCCCAGTTACCTTTTATATCATTGTAAATATCCATTGATTTTTTTAGATTGGATTGGATTTTTTCTTTCCAAAATTGAAACCCGATTAGAAGGCCCTAATATTTGAAAAGTAAAATGTCATAAATATCAGTTTTTGCAAAAATCAAAAGATAATTGCTGGATCATCAAGGTCAAAGTTGAAGGCTACTAGTCTTGGAGTTCTTGACATTTCACTAGGAAATGCCATCCCCATTTGAAGCCACTGTTAGGATCCTATAATTATAGGATTCATAATTTGGAATTGAATTATGATAGTCTTGTAAAATATGTACATACCTTGCTTTATGCAAGTTGTTTTCCCATATTTTGTAAAAAAATAAAAAATAGAAAATAAAAAAGAGGGTAAAAGTCCTAAAAGAAAGATCAAAGGACTTAGAAAAAATATAGACCCCAAAAGAAAAAGCAATAAAACATGAAAGTGTGAAAGTCCAAATGCCATTAATTTTTACTTTTTGCTGATGATTATGGCAGAGTGTCAATAAGTGCCATAATCCATGATAAGTTAAACTGTTTAAACTTGACTTGTCATGTTTTCAATTTCCATGTTTTACATAGTGAATAAAGATTAGTTGGATAGTTTAATCCTGACTAATCAGTAGATAGGTAGAGAATAAAGAGGAGCTCATCAGATTAATATGAGCCCTCAGATGATATAAGGTAGATTTAGATAGTTTTTATGCTTTTCAAAAGAATAAAATGTTTCAAGGTAGCAAGCTCAAGTGCACCTGCAAAATGGAAGAAAAAATGTTAGATTAAAGCTACGTAGGTAGAAATAAGTTGGAAGAAGCTTGCAAATATTCATCATCGGGAAAAAATAACTAATTTCCCATCCCCTATGGTTATTCTACTTTCTAGACTTTTAGTCAAAGGGGCTCAGAGAATTTCTCTGACTTCTATTGGGACCGGACCCAAGGCTCAATGATTGTTAGTTAAAAGTGTTGAATTCCTATGTTAATCCCCAATTATCATTATTTACCCTTCATTCACCTATCACAACTCAAATTCTGGAGTAAGAACTCTTTTCTTACTCAATAATGCATAATATTCCTTTTGATTGACTTCCTCCATTTAATAAAACATACAAACTCTCAAAAAACATCTTATCCTAAGTAAAAGTGGTGAAATCATCAAATGATAAACTTTGCTTTAAGGTTTTCACTTTACTTAGTCATATAAGTGAATATCTTGAGTGTTTCATTTTCCTTGTCATATTAATTTCTAACTTATTCTATTAACTCCCTAAAAGAATCCTTATCCTATTAATATAGTTTATTTTATTTAAATATCCCCTAAAACCCAATATTATAAGATGTTATGCCTAAGTTAATTATCCACATGTTGAAATAAAATCCCAAAATATACCCCCTTTGGCATATTAAAACTAACAATATATAATTATCCCGCCCCACTATAGTTATTAAAGCCCCCATGGTTTAATAAACTATATAATAAAATAAAAATACTTCCGAGACTATCATAAAGTTTAATTTAAACTAAACTTTAAACTGTCGTAACCTTTACAAAAGCTCCTATTAAATCCCCGCATTACACAGTTAACCTGGGGTAATATCGAGTTAAAATGGTTCATTTCACGTTTCACATTTGTTTTCCTGTTCTTTTACCCGAAATGTATTAGCCTCATGCTATACATAAGATTGAGCCTAGTTAATTTCATAAACCGTCTCACGCGCCCCCAACATACATATAAGCCTTCATTATAAATCATATATCATACCATAGCCTGCTTATATGTATAAACCCATAATATATATATATATATATATATATATATATATATATATATATATATATATATATATGTATATATAACTTTGGTTATAATGAAAAATATGCAAAGGTTTTATATATCAGCGCTCATTAAAATACCTGGGTCCCACCTTACCTTTTCCACCGCACCTTCCATTTTGATCTTAGCCATTCTCCCTAATCTTGCAGATCCAACGGCGGAGGGTGCATTTCGCGCTCATAACTTGATAGATTTCCCAAACTCAAAATCCACGTGAAATTAGAAGTTTTCATGAATTTCCCTCTTGTGACATGTCAAAATTTAATTTGATCGCATTCATTTGGGATAATACAGCTTACCGCCTAAGAGCAACGTGAAAACAACAATTGGTTTTCACATTTGAAAAGTAGAAACCTCTCCCACCTTGATAAGACCCGCATTTAATATGGTTTATAACGATTTATAAAGGTTAAAACCTTTTTGATTCGTTATTTTACAAAGTTGTTTGAGTATCTCGACTGATAAAAAACTTCGCCTGGCCGTGTTAAGCTTCCCAACTCTGTTTTAAACCTGTGTTTGTTAGTTTTATACCTTAAAACTCAGATTTCACAGCAGATACCCTATTTGAAGACCTTAAATGACTTTCTTGGCTCCAACAAGTTGAAACAAAGCTCAAATTCAACTGCAGAAATTGCCAGAAACCCTTTCGACAGTCGAATACCTACCATTTGAGGTATTTTTCGATAGTTAGGCTTGCAATTTCTAAGTAAAAATCCTTTATAGTTAAATCCAAGCCCTAATCTAGAGAAATTGTCCATATAAATTCCCCAAAAAACACATAGAAATAGGAACACATAGAAATAGGCCAAACCCTAGCCAATTTTTCCTAGAAAAGATTGTGTTTATAAAAGCCCTTTCTAAAGCCAATTTCCTCAATTTATCTTCTTAAAATCCCAGAAGATCAATTGTAGAAGCAAGAAAAGGTTTGCATACCCACATATCTCCTGAAAATTAATTTTTTACAGTCTAGATTATTCAGAAAACCCTTGTTTTATGTCTTAAACTAGTTTGCCTATCCCAGAAGCCTAAAATGAGAAAAAATATTACTGAAAGTCATTCTTTGCCTAGAAATTACTGAATAAACATATTTTTTTATAGAAAATCAACTATTTCAAATAGTTTAAGCTTGCTTTAGTTATTCAAAATGACTAAGAAACAGATGACATCCAAAGCTGGGGGTTCTAAGCCTATCAAACCTGGGGAATCGAAGCCTCCTAAGTCAGAAGAATCAAAAGCCATCAAATCCACTCCTGCACTCACTGTAAAAACCACTATGTCTGTCAATTTCCTTCAACCACCAGTACATATTGAAGAAACCATCCCCTTGACTGATATGGATTATAAAATTGCAGACCCTGTGGTAGAATTCAATCTATTGGAGATTCATAATTGGTGTTTTGATAAGTTCTTAGATAAATATGAAATGCCTATTTGGGAAAATAATCTACCCAAATATGTAGTTCCAGTAACACACCCTGGCTAGGACCTTGTAATATTGTGTCAAAAACACTATGTACCAGATTAGAGAGCAATTGTTAATGCTGATAGGGAGATTCTATTTTATATTACTGCAGAGTCTATCAATGAGATGTTACAATTAAAATTTGATCCCAAGGAAGTCCCGCTATCCATAGAATCATTGACTCAATTGTATTTAGGATTAGATTTTCCTAAAGAGATTTATGATTTTCCAGAACTTTATGCCATCTCATGAGGACATTCCAAAGTTAAATCCTCCTTACTCCACTTCCAAATTTCCTGAAGGGTCCAGGCATGTGATATCAATGCTTTCTTTCATACTAGGATAATTCACAGATGAATTCATTGATGAATCAATTCTTGGTTTTTTATCCACTATATCTCCAGGACAACCTCCTGCCATGATCTTTGACTATGCTAGATTTATAGCTGATAGTATCCACTATCAATTGACCAAACTGCCCACTGAAGGGGTTTTTAGATATTCATCATACTTATTTCACTTGTTGTTGTTTTTCCAATCTAAAAAGTTTCCAATTTCATTACAAAAAATGGACATAGAGGGCCAACCTCTATCCATTATCTTCTGGACCACCTTATTGAGGAAAGAAAGCAGTGATTTCAGTTTTACAGAATTTTCATATTTGTTCCTCCAATCAGCAATGAGTATATTATATAAAGCAGAGAAGCCTAGGATAAGTGAGGACATGAAGAGAATATTTCAGTTTTCAGAACAATGCAGGATGGGAGACTAGTATTTGTATGAAAAGCACATAGAATTGAGGATTTTTGGATCAAATCTACCGCCTTACAAATTGCCTAAGTATTTGAGCATTAGAGTTTTTGCATTAGAATACTTAAGACAGGTTTTAAACTCTGATTCCATTAATTTCATGGCTTCTAAAAAGAAAACTCAGTTCAGGTTGAAAAATCAGATTTGTCATTTTATTGTAAATAACAGAAATGTTGAAAAGGAAATAGCCCAAACATTATCAGAGTTAAAATTTCAGGAAAGCTTCCCTTGGAACTATTACCCTAAAGGTATTCTAAAAAATATAATGGTCAAATGAAAATTGCCTCCTTTCATACATGAGCCCAAGCCAGAGATTGAAAAGTTTGCAAATCAGAAAGAATCGGTGGAAAACACATTGACAAATACAGTCATCAATGCAAAGCCAACAGGACAAATGGATACTACACAAGCTATGGTGGTTGCAAAACAATCTCAAACTTCAACAAAAAGAGGTAGAGATGAAGGAACCTATATAGCTGAGACCACCATAGATACTAAATTGAAGTTGATTTACAATAAAAGGCTCAAATTTAGTTCCATAGGGAAATAAAAAGTAATTGATGTTGAGGATACAAATGAGCCTGAGGTAAAGAATGATGAGGCTACAGTAATAGTAAATGAGACTCTTGCACACATACAAAAAGATCAAACAACAGGTGAACAAGATACTCAGATGATTTAAAGACAGAAAAACATGGAGGCTTATTCCTCACACACAGTGGAGGAAAAAGACTTAGACATCAAAGAAAGGTACAAGAAAATCAAACAAAAGAATGAAGAGATCAAAAGTGAGATTTACTCTCAATTCTTAAAATAGAAGCCAGGGAATCAAAATAGGCTACTTATAGCCTTTTACTATTCCACAAATAAAATGATTATGTCATATCTGCAAATAACTACTTCAACACCTAAGACAATGACAGACTAAAAAAATGTTGAATTTGAAGTAGATACTGAAAATGTGCATGAAATAGACCAAATAGAATTCCACAGACATAGCTCAGAGATGTTATATTAAACTGTGGTAACAAAGGCTATGAGTGCTACTAAGTTGTAGAATACAATTATCAACATGCATGATCAAATGAAGTTGGACAAAGGCTCTTTGTATGCAAAATTTCTAAGGATAAAAGTCTTAAAAGACTTAGTTTTGCAGGTGGGAGTTGATCCTTCTGATGTTCCAGCAGCAAAAATATAAATTAAAAAGAAAAATGAGGAAATTGCAGCTTTGTGGAAATATATGAAGCTTCCTCAAAGCGAGCACCCACAGACTAAAGAAATACTTCAGGATCAAACAGAAAAAGAAGAAATTATGCAGTTGACTCTCAAACTAACTGCTCAAATAAAAGAAATGGAAACACAATTGGATCAAATTATTAAGGAGAAAGAGACTGTGAATGAAACTAAAGCTCCTATTATTCCTATAGTGATACCAGTTATTACTACAGTCGTGGCTTCCACTCTGGGAGAAAAATTAGCATCTAATGAGCCATTGGAAACTGTAGTGCCAGTGAAATTAGCTACTACATCAACCACAGCTTCTTCCACAACACAGGTACAACACACAGATGATGCAGGTCAAATAGTGAAAGCAATGGAGGAATTTTTCTTGAAATCTAATGAGATAAATAGCTTGAAAACAATGATTCAAAGTCTTGAAGCTACCAACAAAATAGCAATGATAACTGCTAAAATTCATGAGCAAAGAGCCAACAGACTTGAAGAACAAATGAAGAATTTACAAAAGGAGTTAACGTTTACTAAACAGATTTCCTTCATCAAGAATCATCTTTGCACAAATATTATTAAGGCCATATATTCTCAATGGCCTTCAATTCAGGTCATTTATGAGCAAGGAGACTTATTGTTAGCAGCCCAAACTGAGATTCAGAAAACCAAGGATGAGTTAGCTAATAAGCCATCACAGGCTTTAAAACTCCTCACTTTCCTAAACAGTAATAACAGAGTAGAGTTGGAAGATTTACAGATACATGATAGAACAGAGACCATTTTACAGATCATGAAGGTTTTGACAAAGAGAAATCTGATGAACAATTTAGAGGAGAAGTGTGATGCAATGAATATTTCTATAACCAAGTTTTTAGCAAAATACACTATGCTGAGACAAACTGGTCTTCCAGATATTCATGTCTTCAATGAAAAACTAATGGCCGAAAAAGATTATGATAAGTAGATAAGGGAGTTTTCAAAATAACAAGTCAAGAAACCACTGCCACAAGGCTCTCCCACGAGAAAAGTAATTCTTCAATATATTGAAGACTTATTTTTTCTTCAAAATGAGATCAAGCATCTTTTTGTTTTGAAGCCTAATTTTGCCAAGTACAGAGATGCTGATGAGAACTTTAGAAAGCTCAAAAATGTGAAAATACCAAATGCAGAGCAATGGAAGGCTTTTACAGATTTAACGTAGCATTGAAAAGGAAAAACAATGAAGAAAACTACATGAGAAAGAGTCCAATAGAAAGTGAAACAAAAAAGACAGTCAGCTGATTTTTACTGAATAAAGGCTTATTTTTACAGTGGTAAAGAGTGGAAATATCAGTAAAAGTGTATCATAGTTAAAAGAATAGCGTTAAAGTGTATCAGAAGAAAGAGTACCAGTGAAGGGAGCTCAAACAAAGATATTTCCGAAGCAGCCAGCAAGCAGGAAAACTTGTCAATAAAAGCTCCTTGATTATATAGAGTTGTTCTATATATTTTGGATAAGAGGACAACTTGCTAATTTGTTAAGCAGCTGTCCCTCTTATTTTGTAAGGATATTTTTTATTTTCTAAAGATATTCCTACATCTCTCTAGGATATTTTTAAACAATATTTTTTATAAATACTTCTGTATTAGAAGTGTTAAGGGTGGAATAAAATTGTTGGACTTACTATAGAATTTTGTTGAACATTTGAGGCTATTGTGTGTTGATTTCAAAGTAGCAGACTAGACAAAGCTAAACTGGCATCATAATTCAGGATCCCTGTGATAAGATTATGAGTGAAGTACTTTCTTCTTGTCATTGTTTTATTTTCTGAGTTTCATGCAATTCATTTATATGTTTGTTCTATCTTAATGTGTAACTGGGAATATTACTACATGCTAGTCCTTTACTCCCTATTTTTAACTAGTTACCATTTTAATGTTTTTCTACCGATTTCTGGTGTTAGGAATTCTTAATTTCTCCTACTCCCATTTGACCCCTACCTCCTTCTTCCATTTTCTGGATCAAAGGATCATTCATTGCCCTTTATCCCGATCATACCATTTCACCAAAAAACACTTTCCAAAATCTCTGAGGGTTATCTATCTTTCCCTGAATACATTTGTACCTTATTGGCCTTGACTTCTAGTGCTGCTAGCTTGATTTAGACTCCATATCTTAATGGACAAGTATATTTATATGTATATAACCTCCAAGTGATTTTTTCCCACCAAAACCTTTTAAAACAAAGCCAATTGTTCTATCATAACTAGCCTAAAACATAAATAAATAACAAAGATAAATCTTAAAGAGAGAGCCCTCTCTGAATTCTAGGAAGGCTAGATCCCAGAATTCGAAGTAAGTTTGTGGTTACCTCGGTGCGTTCTCTCTTTAACCTGGATAAATTACTGAGTGATAATAGAATTCACCATCCTTTTAACCTATCCAGCATTTAGCATTGCAATATTCATCTTCTTGCAATGTGATCTAACAATTTACTCCTTGCCATCTTTGAATAAATGATATTTGTTCTCATGGCGATGGAAGATAGCTTTCCTGTCATACAAGTAAGGACTGCCAACCAAAACACCTGTAATATCAAGTGGAACCACATCTAATTCAACTTGTCAACAAAATGTGCAGTTATTGCAAAGCGCAATATGCACTTCTTTGAAACCTGTAAATTTGCATTCTTACAAATCCACCCAAGTGGATATGGTTTTGGATGTGTAATGGTCTCAAGGTTAAGTTTCTTGACCAAGTATTTAGAGATTAAATTCGCTTGTGAACCACTGTCAAACAATGTATCAATCTTGGTACGTTTGAATATGACCCTCACATGAAACAGTTCAATTCTCTCTTCTTCATTTGGAGCTTCTGTGTGACAGTTTGAAGTACTAGTAGTGGGTTTTGTTTCAATTTATTTCTGCTTCATGTTCTTCAATCCCATGGCTGTAATTTTAGTTTCATCTCCTAAATCTTCTCCTAAGTCATGTTGAGTTGTAGCTGCAGTTTTCTGCTTCCCTTTGTTATTGTTAAATTTGGGTCTCTTTTAAGGATGTAGTTTCCAACAGTTTTTCTCTTCATGGCCTTTTGTTGAACAATGTTTACAAACCACTTTCTCTTCCTCTTTCTTGACAGATTCATTCTTTTTGCCTTTTCATTTTGAGGTCTTCTCTTTGTTTTTCCCCTTAAAATGCTTGTTTCTACCCTCTTCGAAAGTATTTTTCCTTGTAGCTTCTAAATGTGTAGCTTGAACACATACCTCATCTAGGCTTGTAGGATTAAACATGAGGATAGTATGTCTAAGGTAGCTATGTAAGCCCCCTATGTACTTGAGAAAATTATCTTGACTCTACAAATCTACCCATAATAAGAGAGCTCTTCTCCTAAATTCTTGGGTGTAGTATTGTACATTTTTTCGTTTCAATTGTCTAAATTTTTTCCAGTTCATTATGGCTTTATGCATGTGAGATAATGGAAAAAATTGTTGTTTTATTGCAGTAATGAAATCATTCCATGATAGAATAATCTTACCATTTTTTTTTATCTTCTCATTTTTCTTGGCTTCCCACCAAACAAGAGTTGCACCTTCCATCCTCAATGAAGCTAGTTGGATTTTGGTGTCATCATCATGAAGGTTCTGAATTCTCAAATAAACCTCCAATTGCCTAATCCAATTATCAATATTTTCTGCATCGATTTCACCATTAAACATTGGCAATAAAAACTTAACATCAAGTTTTAGAAAAAGACTTTTGCCAGTGTTCTTTGACTTATGTGACTGGTGTACTGAAGATGATGTAGAGGATGATGATGATGAGGGTGAGGATGGTGACTTTCCACTGCCTCCATTTCATCCATTGTCATTCTTTGATTTTTCTTCATCATTGTGACCTCCTAATGATCCCTAACCTTCCTTGTGAATTTTGGATCCTTCTCCTTCTAGTCTTTCATTCCTTTCTTGATAAAGGACTCTCACTATTTCAGTCATGTCAAGGAATGATTTCATGAACACTCTTTCTTCCTCTTTGGGATCCACCTCTTCATGGGTTTCCTCTTCTCCTGGAGGCATGCTTGATGTTGCTTCTGCTTCTCTTGGAGGTGAATTAGGTGGTGGAGAATGTGGAAATCTTGCCCTCCTTTGTTGTGGCTCACTTTGAGAACCTCTTGCTTCCACCAATTTGCCTTCTTCTCTCTTAAGTTTAAGCCTAGTAAGCATGAAAACCCTTGCAAATAGTTAACAAATCCTTGCACATAAAAACACCATATATAAAACTCTAGCTCTGATACCAAATTGATCTGAAAGGAGTGTATTATATCTGCTATGCTAAGTGTCATTTCAGTTAAATAAACATGTACAAATTGTCTCCATAAGTTTTCTTACGGTATGAGAGTTTTAACCATGAAAATTAGATGAATTAGTGAACTTTAAGCATGTAAATAAGCCTTAAAAACACTTAACAACAGTGCATAACAGAGAAAAACATTCACACATAAGTTTTACACATTAGGCATGATGAAGAAGTTCACCCCTCTTGGGCTACATCTTCTGGTCTAGCTCCCAATGGCATGTCCCTCTTTGTCATTATGCTCAAAATTGTAAATTACATATGTTTTCAGGCCTATAATGATTGTTTTATCTGCACCAATAGCTCCATAATGCTCAAATTAGTCTAGGTAGACTCTTTTTTCACCAATATTGGTTGAAAATTGACCTCCCAATGCATTTTTCCCAATGACATCTAGAAAAGCTCCACTAAATGTGGAGACAGGCAGTTAACTACAGATAAATTAATGGTTTAACCCCAATCTTGGGGGTGTGCTCCGAATATGTCGGGTATTTATATCTGGAATTTAGTGTGAGTGGCAGGGTGGTCACATGCCACCCCCGCCGTAACTTTCGCTAACTGTTTTAAAACTCTTCCATTGATTGTTGGAACTGCGAGTTACATGGTTCCATAATTTTTTAAACCATCGCATTTATCATTACCTATGGATGTGATCAACTATTAGAAAACCCCGCCGGATATGTTGGAACTTGGAGTGCGATGCTCCGCAACCTTAAAACTGTCACAACAAATGTTGAAAACTTGCCATGTGAACATTCATAGAAAATCCCACTGGTGATTTAATTTGATGTTGTGGTTAACGTGGAGGTCGAGCTTTGGGCGCATGGTCATGTAAAAGGGGGGCTGGCCTCCCAAGCCCTCAACACTAACTTTTAAAAAGTTTAAATATGTCTTCGCATTGTAATAGGTTAAGTAACATGTATAGGCAAATTGGCAAATGGTCTTGCGGGCATATAGGAGGTTGCGGGTTCGACCCTCATCAACTCCACATAAATTTTACACCACTGTTGTAAGGACACATGGCGGCCTGTGGCCTTGCCATGTGTCACTCAACCATTGGCCCATCCAAAAGCTCATCCAATGGAAAAAATTGACTTCCGTACCATCAAAATCCAATGACCCACAATGTGCCATGTGGCGCCATACCATTGGCTCATACAAAAATGGAAAATTCAAAGAATATTCTACTGACTGTACTTGCAAGCTGACTGGGCATCTAGTCACCAAAATTTTGTTGTTTGGGAAAATGAACAGAACGTGATATATTCATCATATGACATCGGTTTTTCAAACCATTCAAGGCACCGAAATCGCAATGATGAAACCTTTCCGGCCTCTTAGGTTTGGACCTATTTTGAGCACTTTCAGTTTTGAGCATATGATTTGATCTCCTGATCACAGAGGCTGAAATGTGGCACAACCAAGAGCCACCATGTGCCCCCTATGGTGGACATCCTCTCCATGGTCGAATTTCATTTTCTAAACTATGCGAAGTTCAAATTTATTTTTTATAAGGTCCAAACTACATTATGGTTACGGATATGGTATATCTAGTGCATATTCTAATTTATCCTAAGGTTCAAACCATATGGTGGCATATTATTATGAAAATCTAAACTATTATTATATACCAATTTTTTTTTAACTATGGTAAGGGGCATATAACATCTCAAAGAAAAACTTAAATATGGGATGCGTGGAGGTCGGGGGTCTCAACTCTCTGACCTCCCCCACTATACTCTCTGTAGTTACCAATAGACCACTGATGCACGACTTAACAATCTATGGTTATGATTCCTATTTATTGTCACAATAATTCTCTAATGGGGGTATGGAGGGGGACAACCCTGTGGGACATCCCCCTCCCATAATACCATTCACATGACCACAATAGAGCGGGGTTAAAGCACGAAGGATTAATGTGTTAAATGTGAGGTTAATACCCCTTAATACTTGGTTTATGCGCTAAGAATTACATTAAACTAGGATTATATGTAAATGCGCTTATGCACAATAAAACATGCTCATCCTATTTTAAACACATTTAAAATTAATTAAATAGTAGTTAAATTTGGTGGAATTTCCTGTGGTTCCACCATTTGAGGAGCTACCTCCAAATTTGGTGCTCTAACTGGAGTCCTCTCCAGTTTTAGAGGCAATTTACTAGGGAAAATTGAATGAGGCCTATCTAGAGAAATTTTTGACACATTTTGGCTCAGGAAGAGTCATTCCTAGCAGATTGAAATGCTTTAAATCCATTGGTATAGGTTGCAGAGGCGGAGGAGCAATTGTAAAGGTGCTTTTTTCACTTTGAAAAAAAGAGAAGCCTAGGGCCATCAGGAGGGAAGGCCATGCCTAGATCAAATGAAGACCAAATTGGGCTCAAGAAGAGTCATTCTTAGATTTTTCTAATGCTATGAACATAATGGAATAGGTTGCAGAGGCGTTGGAGCAGTTAGGAAGTGTTTTTTCCACTTTTAATATTAAATAAGCCTAGGGCCACTAGGAGAGCAGGTGAAGCCTAGATCAGTTGGAAACCATTTTCAGAGATTGAATAGTAATTTTTGAGGTTTTTGGGTCTTGTGAATCTAATGGTGTAGGTTGTAAAGAAATTGGTGATCTGAATGGATTGTATTAGTTATGCTATGCTAAGTATCCAAACAGTAATAATAATGTGTGCATAAGGTTCTCCTTAATCTGTAGGTTAAACAAATAGTTCTAGCTTTGTTAAACAGATTTTTGTGTGACGATTGATTAAGTATTTTAACTGTTTATCATTGTACAACAATAAAGAATAGAAAAATAAACTTCACAAATCACATTATTTAGCAAATTTTTGAAGCAGTTCACCCCTCCTGGGCTACATCTGTTGGTCTAGCTCCCAATGGCCTGTCCCTCATGTATTAATTTGCTCAAAATGTAATTAGAACTGAAAATAAGCCTCAATAGGAAAACCTCTCTATAAAATAAGCTTGAAAAGGTATGAATTAGCCAGATATGACCCTAATGGCTCCTAATGGCTCCTTAATCTTCCTCTAATCTAAAAATATTGAAGCTGACCTCTGTTTGACCTAAAACCCATGCCAAACTGCTCAGAATGTCGAAAATACCCAAAATTGACTATTTTTCCACCCAATTTGGTTCAATAATGAGAGAGTTATGGAAAAAAAAAAATTCTGAATATCGCTCAAAAAACTCCAAAACTAGAGGAACTCCAGTTAGGAGTGCTAAAAATGGCATAGTTCCAAGATTGGAAGAAATGTGCCCTAAATTGGTGGAGAAATTTAATGTTACATTTAAAGTCGGAGTGGGGTGGTCACATGGCCCACCGTTGAACCCACCAGTGGTTCTGCTAACCGAAACTATGGCATTAAATATTTAAACACAACGTGGTTACATGGTGCGATCACCACAACCGTCGAAAGGTTGGGTGGTAGGACCTGGTCGCCGTTGATAGGTCTTATGGAATGAGGGTCGGGCTAGCCCCTTTTGTTTTCCACCCAAATCTTTTTCAAACCCCAAATAAAATTCGTGTCCATGCATTTATAAGATCTGATGTATAGTCGGGCCAGTCGGGCTTGTGCATTCGCGGGCGGGAGGCCCAGGCTCGATTCCTGCGGAGACACAAAATTTTTGATATGCCATACATATCCACGTGTGGCCTTCGAGCTTGCCACATGTCACTCGTTAATTGGCCAAAAAACTATAAATTAAAATCTTCATCCAACTGTCAATTGCCATTTGTCGAAGTCTGATACGTCCGAATGGAATATTATTTTTTCAATTTTTTTCCAAAATTAAAAATCAAACTTAGTCAACTCATTTTTAGAGTTTACTGGGCTTTTCAAACCTTCATAAATTTTGCATATTACCTCTGTTTTGCGAACCGTTTGTAGTGCTAGAATCATCGTGACGAGACCTTTCTAGCCGTTCAGGTTGCAACCACTTCTGAGCACTTTAATTTTTGAGCATTTTTCATAACTTGGACATGATCTCTTGATCACACCTCCCCACTGGGAATATTTTGGACCCCAAAAGCTCTCTGGACTACTAAACCTGAAGATGAGGAGACTGAATCTCCACTCTTCCAATCTTGATCCACTGAAGTCTCCCTGATTTCATTAATTAGAGCTTCTCATAAAATGACAAATTCTTCCTTGAATCTGTTGACCAATTGTTGCTAAATTTGACCTTGTCATGCTGCAAATTATTGAAAATTGCAAAACAACAACTAAAATTTGCAGTAAACATACTGTTCCTACATTGGTCTACCTTCAAAGGAAACTGAAAATCACATTCACGTTACAACCTGTCCTTATAGCGATTTTTTGTTGAATTAGCCTTGTACTTGTGTCGATTTCTGACCAAGTTTTCTCGCCATTGTACCCTGCCATTCTGAAACTAGCAATGATCATTGCTGAACTTTGTGCCCTCTTTGCTTGCATGCATTACCCTCTCTTGGATCTTTGCACCTCCTTGCACTAACACTTTGTTTTCTGCACCAATCGACACCAAAGACAATTGCTGCAACTTCTTGTCATATTCTTCCAAAGACAACCTCCTTTCAGACTGAAACATCTCATTATTTACATCAGCATAAACATGAAAAGGATTATGTACAAATTCTCTTTGCTTAATCATCAATAAAGTCAAATTTTGACTAGCATTGACAAGTCTTTTCATCTGCCCAACATTCACGAAAAAAGAGTCTAGTTTTTTGCGATGTGCTCTCACAATAAACTCCTTGCCATCCTTGAATAAATGGTACTTGTTCTCATGGAGATGGAAGATAGCTTTCCTATCATACAAGTAAGGACAGCCGAACACCACACCTGTAATATCAATCGGAACAACATATAATTCAACCATGTCAATAAAATGTGCTGCTATGGTGAAGTGCAACATGCACTTCTTCAAAACCTGTAAATTTGCATCCTTACATATCCAACCAAGAGGATATAGTTTAGGATGTGGAATGGTTTCAAGATTCAGCTTCTTGAATAAGCCTTAAGAAATAAGGTTCGCTTGTGAGCCACTGTCAAATAGTGTGTCAATCTTGGTGTGTTTGGAAATGATCCTCACATGAAACAATTCAATTCTCTTCTCTTCATTTGGAGCTTCTATGTGACAGTTAGAAATACTAGAACTGGGTTTATTTACATTCTCTTTTCCCTTCAATTTCTTTAGTGACATAGCTATGATTTTTGTTTCATCTCCCGATTCAGACCTAAGTCTTGTTTAGCTATTGCAACTGTCTTTCCTTTCTCTTTGGCTTTATCTTTGGCTTTAAAGATTTCTGGTTTCATCTCTGGATGAAGTTTCCAACAATGGTCTTCATCATGGCTTGTTTCGGAACAGTGTTTGCAGAAAATTTTTCCCTTCTCTTTCCTAGAATTTGCATTTCTCTTTTTTCTCCCTTTGCCTTTAAACTCACTTTCCTCATTCCCATAAAAATATTGTTTACCCCTTGCCTCTAAATGTGTGGCTTGAACACAAACCTCATCTAAGCTTGTAGGGTTAAACATGAGAATGGTATGTCTTAGGTAAGTATGCAAACCTCCTATATACTTGAGTAAAGTTTCTTGGCTATGCAAATCAATTCCTAGTAAAAGAGCTCTTCTTCTAAATTCTTGAGTATAAACTTGAACATTTTGTCCTTTAAACTATTTGAAATTTTGCCAATCCATTATGGCTTTCTGCATGTGACTTAATGGATAAAAATGTTGTTTAATTTCAGAAATGAAATCAGACCATGATAAGATAATCTTACCATATTTTTTGATCTCCTCCTTTGTCTTGGCCTCCCACCAAACAAGAACTGCACCTTCCATTCACAATGAAGCTAGCTGAATTTTGGTTTCTTCATCATGAAAATTTTGAATTCTCAAGTAGACCTCTAATTGCCTAATCCAATTATCTAGCTTTTCTGCATTTACTTCACCATCAAACTTTGGAAATTCAAACTTAACATCAAGTTTAAGAAAAGGAATTTTACCTATTGTTGAGTTGCATCTTTGTCCAAATTTTTATGGTTTTTATCAGATAATTTTATGATTGTTGTTGGGAAAAATACTGAGAGGGGGGGTGAATCAGTATTTACAGCATATTCAAAAAATTTTACTTTTCTTTACTTCAAAACCCACACGCTACTTTCCTGAAGAAGACTCGCGTATATACGTGGATACCCTTTATTAAACTTGCGTATTCACAGATATCTAATTATGTTATTAGATCTTCTCTTAAATCATTCCATCATTCATTCATCAGATGTTTAATAAATAGTAAACATGAACAGCAAGAGCAGAGTAAATCATCACATAAAGCATCACACATGAACACCAGGATTTTTAGGTGGAAACCCAAGTCGGGAGAAAACCACCGCTGCAGTTGGCTTACCAAATTTCAATATTTTATTATAGAGAAAAACATCTTACAACATATGTGTCAAAAGTGTGATTCCAAGCACGCGTTGTGCACCCACCCGCGCTCGCGACTACCTCTCCCGGAAGGGAGCTCCAACCCCCCGACTCATTTACCGCCCACTCCCGGAAGGGAGCTACGACCCCCGATCTCGCTTACCGGCCTCACCCGGAAGGAGCTACAACCCCCGACCGAAGGCTACAACCTCAACACCCTTTCACCACGTTTCATCAATTTTCACACCGGATCCAACAACTTCAATAGAACAGTACTTGTAGGCCATGTTTCATCATATTTTCAAACTGAACCCTCTTCATAATTAAGCTCAATTATACAACCAAACTGATGCAGACAACTCAAAACAGTAGAATACAGATAGCAGCAATACAGCAGGAATAGATCAATCATTTCTTACCACAAACTTCAGCAAACCCTAGTTTTCATACGCGCTTTCACTTCACTGATGTCGCGTATATACGTGCTTACATTCACACAAACCAGCGTATACTTCTGTACATATTATAGAACCAATTTAATTGCGCATACGCGCTTTTCTTTCGCCGAAGTACGTATATACGCGCTTTCCTCTTCGCGAACTAGCGTATGGTTCTTTCGATATTTTAGGTCATCGCATTTCTTCGTAATCGTATATTTCACACTGCATTTAACCCTTCAATTACGTTAGTTCGCCTCTTCGATCTAATCATTCCATAAACAACGTATCTAACAAATACAAGCACATTTCAGATCTAGATCCCCTTCTTCATCATTGGTGCATCATACACTCAAATTTATCATTCAAGTGTAACCCTTTCCATTCGTATCTACTGTGAGAGAAGTATTCATTCAAGCTCAGACATCTTGCTCCCACACTCATGATTTGCACAATGAATTTCTTCTCCTTATATATAGGTTTATCCTTTTTTCAATACCATGAGCCCCTTTTCCAATACCATGAGCCAAAACAACATTACTTCCAATGGTATTCTGGACGGGAGTCAATTAGGCGGATCATTACCCAATACAATGGGTCAATACCATGGTGGTTACCCACAGTTTGCACTTTTAGAGCGCTTTAGCCCATACGCGACTTGGCACGTTTACTTTCAGCGTGCATACGCGACTTCCTGGAAACCCAGTCTCGCATTATGCCTTGTGACATACTCTTTCACCATAGATTTAGCACAATGCAATTCCTTTCTTCTTGCCTTAAATACTCACTATAGATACATCATATTTACTTCATTAAGAACATATTCTATCAAGCACAACTTCATCAAGTAAGTTTCCATTATCTTCATCGAAGGGTTGCCTTTCAAGGACAACATTCATCATCATATTGCTAACAAACATCATTTACCAAGTCCATCCACGTCAAGAATACCTTCGTCGGGTGGATTGCCATCAAGGACAACACATGTCAACGGTCGCATGTCTTCATATTCATTCGGTGGGTTGCCATCAAGGACAACACTCTGCATCTATGTGCCAACAATCTCCCCTTTGGACTTGATGGCAACCACGATGGTGTTTGGTTACCACATCGAATAGGTACAGAATTACAAGGACACCATGTCACTTTCTCCATTTTTGACACCATTATTCAAACACCATGTCACTCTCACTGACATCAAGGGCAAAGGGCGGATCCAAAACCAACATACTCTCCCCTTTTCTCCTCATGTGAAAGAGAGCGTTAAGCAGTCCGTGCTCTTTAAAGTGACCAAGCTCCCCACGAGTTCATCTTGAATCTTCAAACATATTCTTCAATGAAGTATATGACTCTATGAACTTCCTATCACTAAAGACTCATACTTACATCAATTATCCAACCAAATTGGATTTACATATGAGACTTACCTACCCAACTTAAAGTGGGTTTACACATTTAGATCGGCCTACTCAACAAGTGAAATTTTACAAAATTTGACTCGGCTTCTGCAACCAAGTGGGTTCTGATTTTGACAAGTTCTTATGACGAATATTACAGAATTTACATCAAGTTACAAATATGACCATTCATGACCAACACCGAGAAAGTCCTCAAGAGAAGAAGACATATTTGAACCAACATAATGCCAGCAATACATTATACTCGAAGCCAAAACTATGCTCCCCACAGCTGACATCCATGCATCCTTTTCATATGACCTGAGCTCCCCTTAGTTTGTAGCATCCGGAACACTTTCACCAACAAATCATCAAGGCATCTTCATCAAAACATTAGAAACGAATTATGAGAATTTGGAACACACGAGATATCAAACGGTATCGGAGATACCAAACGGCAAGTTGCGGCTGTCTTTGAAGGCGGCTCAAGCGAGAAAATTGTCAACAATCGGACATACGCGGTTTTACGTACGGGCTTCCCAACGTATATACGCTGAGCTGTGTTTCATGAAACCAGCTGTCAACTGCCATATTCTAAATTTATGCGTTGTTCTTTTATTTGGCGAGAGAACACTCCCGGTTCTACATGTAGATATTGACGCTTCACAGGCGGAAAGTTTGGTAAAGATATCAACAACTTGTTCTTTGGAGGGAACATACTCCAACTTCACTATTTCTCAAGCACTTGTTCACGTAAGAAGTGATAATTGATGGGAATGTGCTTGTCTTTGAATGCATAATAGTATTCTTTGAAATGCGATGGAACTTGTATTGTCACACTTAATGGGGACGAGGAGAATACATTTGATTTTAAAATCTTGTAAGGTTTTGCATCATCCAAAGGAGTTGAGTGCAACAAGATGCGGCGACCACATATTACGCTATTTCTTTGTAGATAAGGCAATAGAATTTTGCTTCTTGCTGAACCAAGATATTAACCGGGGCCCCATGTAGAATGCACCACCACTAGTGCTTTCCGATCATCAACACTTCGGCCAATGCATCGGTGTAGGCATGAAGGGTAAGATCGACATTCTTTGGATACCATAGACCAAAGTCTTGAGTTCCTTGAAGATATTTTAATATTCTTTCTATGACACAGTAAGATGAGACTCTTTTGGATTAGCTTGGAATCGTGCTGTCAATAGCATGCATAATGTACGTAGTCTAGTCCCGGTGAGATAAAGTAAACTCCCTATCATTGATGCGTATTCTGGTTGATTCATTGTGGGAAGATCATCCACGGAAACTGAGATTGCATCAAGGTTATCATCGGTGTACTTCGAGGTTTGCATTCTTCCATGCCATACTTCTTAATTTGCTTAAGATATTTTGCTTTTGACGATAGGAATATACCATCTGAGTTTGATGCACGTGCAAGCCAGAAGAATGTTAGTTCCCAATTAAAGACATTTCAAATTCTTCTTTGCCTGTGAGAAGCAAATTTTGGCTTCAAAGATTCTTGATTACTCAAAAATGATATAAATAACATATACCACCACAATCAATAGTTTATCATTTTCAACCTTCGTGTATAAGTTCTTGTAATGGAGACCCTTTAAAATCATACATTGATGAAGATATTTGTCAAGACGATAATACCAAGCCTGGAGCTTGTTTGAGACCATATAGAGCCTTTTTAGAATACACAAACCAGATTTGCATCATTTCCAAAATGAATCCTTCCGGTTGTTCTATATATACTTCTTCTTCTAGATCACCATTAAGAAAAGCGAGATTTAACATCCATTTGATAAACTTTGATTTGTTGATAGCAGAAAAGGCAAAACCACACGTGGCTTCAGAATGCAGCTACGGGGCAAAGTTTCTTCAAAGTCTATACCTTCTTGTTAGGTATACCCTTTGCAAACTAGTCTAGCTTGTTTCTTACAGCATCCCCATTCTCATTTAACTTTTTCTTGAAAATCATTTAGTTCCAGCTAAACATTTTATCATGAGGTCTTGGTACCAAATCCCAAGTGTCATTTTTTTTAATTTGACAAGTTCTTCATCCCATGGCTTGCCTCAACATTCATCTCAGCGAAAACTGATTGACATTGAGTGGTTCAATTGTGGATAGAAGTGCCATATGACTAAAGTCCACAGAGTTCTCCTTGTTATTTTGATTCCTTGTCTCCAGATTTGAATTCGGGATGATTCTTTTGAACATATCTAGATGGAGCTTTTTCGGATAGATCATTTTCGGAGTTCTTCGAGTGAATCCTTATCTATATCATTTCCATTTAGTGCGAGAGGAAATAAGTCTGCATCATCTTCATTTGTTGTTTGTTTTTCTTCTTTAGAGAACACGGAGACTCATCGATAACGACATCAATACAATCAGCAATCTTTGAAGCCTTTCATTATAACATCTGTGGCATGCTTTGCTTGAAGATGAGTAACCAAAAAATATTCCTTTATGCGATCTGGAGGTTCAAACTTGCCAAGTTTTTCATCATTATTTTTGATAAAGCATTTGCTTGCTTTAAAATGCTACGGTGGGAGATTTTCCATACCGAGTTCATATGGAGTTTTATCACTTGTTTGCAGACATGAGCTTTTGTTGTGAATGTCTACGCACACGAGTCACTTCTACCGAAGGGTATCGGAGTGATCAGTCATCAGCTTATAGCTCTAGCTATTTGTTGACTTGTTCTATTCATTCTTTACGCAACGCCATTTGTTGTGGAGTACCGATAAAATTGTCTTTTATGCCATGTTGTTCACAGAATTCAAGGAATTCATTTGATGTATATTCTCCTCCTCGATCAGATCTAAGACACTTGATTTTAAATCCAATTCATTTTCAACCGATTAACTTTGAAATTCTACAAATTTTTCAAAAGCTTCATCTTTGTGTTTAATGAACCCGATCTGACATTCTAGAGTAATCATCGATAAATAAGATATAGTATTCTTCCCCACGTAGTGACTTTTCCTCATAGGTCCACATATGTCGGTATGAATGAGTTCAAGAGGCTTACTTGATGATCCTTCTTTGGCATGAAATTGTACTTTCTGGGTACGCTACTAGGTTGTGAGGATTTGCATATGATATTTTAAGTTTGGTGGATTAATATTGGGAAGATCTGGCTGACTTGAAGTCTGCTTGCTTTGTTGATTTGAGAGAAGCTCGATTGCTAACCTTCTATGCCATAGCCAATTTTACGAAGATTTGCTTAGGTAAGATTGATCTTTGTATCCCTTTAGTATATACGGGTTGCTTGGATTTCTTTTCCTTTTATAATTTTTACACATTATCGAGATCACGAACCACACATTCTTTGAGCCAAAAACAACCTCTTGTTCCTTGATCACACATTTGACTTACACTTAAACGATTATGCCTTAATCCATCCACATACATTACATCTTTAGCCTTCACCTTTTCTTTTAGAAATCTCTTGACCCTTTTCCTTTAGTATAGCGGGAGTATCATTTCCAAATGTAACTTTCTTTTCCTTTTTCTAGAGAATTATATGAAAGAGAAGTTTGCTCTTGTCACATTTGTCATGTGTCTTGGAAGCATCCACTATCGATGCCATTGATTTTCTTCACCTTAAATAATGCTATCCCACAATTTTCAACCGGCGGTTCTTTCCTTTTCCACACTTTAGAGCTTGAGGGAACATGTTCTTTTAGGTTTGGATCTTGTTCACACTGACCAGTTCTTCATGGCCAAAGTTATTGCAATAAGTACATTCAACTTCACTTTGAAGAGGAGAAAAGTTGTTATAGGTATTCTTCTTTGGTTCATTATCCAACATTTTCTTTCTTGCTTCTCTTGTCATGATGGTTTTATATGCAACACATTGAACGGCTTATGACCCAATTATGTTGTAATGAAACATTGCCCATTGAAGTAGAAATTTCTGCGATCATGGAATCTTCTATTTGAATTTACCTGGTGGAGTGTGGCGTCTTTGAAAGCTATCCTGTTAGTGTTCCTTGAATTGAGATGGTCTTTTGCCTTCCACCTTGTAGAGATCCTTTATTCCCTTCTTTGAGTTGCTAAATGTAGTAAACCACACCTTCTTGCTTTTAGATAGTTTTAGTCTTTGAAGCTTGAGAAGATTCTACAGTATATCAAGACTTTGTCTTTATAAGAGAGAAACGTTTTACCTTGATAATTTCATCTAAAGTTCCAGTCCTTTAGCAAATCTAAGATTCAAGGTCTTTGCTTTCTCAACTTCTTTTTCTTTGACTTACCACTTCACATTCCAATTTTTCAATATGTTTCTTTGCTTCTTCAAAGTTTGCTTTTCAATGGTCTCTCTGATTATCTTTTGTTCTTCTAAGAGAATTTTATAATCTTCTAAGCGTAGTTTGAGTTGATTGTTTTCTTCCAAGAAAATCATTTTCCTCTAGAGCATCCATAAAAGTAACCTTTTCTTCTTTTTGTTCAAATTCCATGAGAAGTCTAAGATCTTCTTCACATTCTTCCTCACTATCGAGATGACCCATCACTATCTTTATTAGTATAGTAACTTTTCTTAGAGCTAGATCGGTTCTTATTCCTTCTTACTACTTCTTTTCCTTTATAAGGACATTTTTTCGGCATAATGACCAACTTTTCCACACTCAAAACATTTGAAAGGAAGCTTACCTTTGAATCTTCCAGTTCCTAGTTGGAGTTTTCTCACGAAATTAAGCTTCTTCTTCATCGGATATGTATTTGGATTCTTTGACCAACTTCCTTTTCTTTTCCTCTTGCGGAGATACCTTAAAGCGGCTTCTTTGATTTGAGAAGGACCTCCTTGTCTCATTTCAAAAGTAGTCAGAATACCATGTAATTGAACAATAGTAAGAGTTTGCGGATCTTGCCTTTTCTTCAATAAACTGAGACTTTAGAGTCAAATTTTTAAGTCAAGGATCTTAAGACTTTTTCCACCCGAGTAGTATCAGTTATGGTTTCACCCAAATTTCTCATTCGATTTACAACATCATCTAGACGAAGGAAAGAAAGTGGCAACACTTTCATCACTATGCATCTTCCAAATTTTCATATTCAATTCTAAGAGTTTGGAGTTTTGCATTTTTTACCTTTGTATCTCCTTCATAGCTCGAAATGATTTTATTCCATATTTCTTTTTTCTTGATATGTTGCATCACTTTAGCAAATTTTGATTCGAACATGCTTCCTAACAAGACATTTCTTGCTTTGGCATTGGTTTCATACTTCTTCCCTTTAATTTGCATCGAGTAGGAATACTTGCTGGGTATTGATAGCCTTCTTCCACGATTGCCCATACACATACACCAAGGCTTGCGAGATGTCTGACTTGTTCGTACCTTCAAGATATCTGATTGCTTCCATTGAAAAGAGGTGGCTTTATAGACATCACTCCTTCTTGACTTCCCATTGCGACGAATCTTCTTCAAGCGATCAAACTAACAACGAAGAACTTGGCTGCGATACCAATTGTTGGGAAAAATGCGAGAGGGGTGAATCAATGTACAACATATTCAAAACTTTTACTTTCTTTACTTCAAAACCCATACGTTACTTTCTGAAGAAGACTCGCGTATATACGCGGATACCTTATTAAACTCGACGTATTCACGAGAGAACTAAATATGTCATTAATTCTTCACTTAAATAATTTCACATAATTTATTCATCGAATGTGTATTCAATAAACGGTAAACATGTGCGTGGAAACCGAATAAACCATCACACAAAGCATCACATACGAACATAAGGATTTTTAGGTGGAAACCCAAGTCGGGAGAAAACCACCATTTAACGATTCTTTCCGTATACGATATTTTATTATAGAGAAAAAACATCTTACAACATATGTCTTGGTGTAGACTCCTACCGGCCACCTTGAGGCACCCACTGCGCTCGTTTTACCGGCCTCTCTGGAAGGGAGCTCCAACACGACTCGTTTACCAACCACTCACGGAAGAGCTACGACTGATCTCGTTTACCGACCTCGCTGGAAAGGGAGGCTACAACCCAAGTAGAAGGCTACAACCCTCGGCACCCCTTCGGACCACGTTTCATCAATTTTCACCAGATCCAACAACTTCAATAGAACAATACTTGTAGGCACGTTTCATCATATTTTGTTGGACCCTCTTCATAATTAAGCTCAATTATACAACTAAACCCTGATACGGAACAACTTCCGAACGATAGAATACGAATGAAAACGACAATACATCGAATAGATCAGTCATTTCTTACCCTGAGACCTCGGCAAACCCTAGTTTGCATACGCGCTTTCACTTCAACGTGTCGCGTATACTCTGTATTCACACAAACCGAGCGTATATACATCACATAATATAGAACCAATTTAATTGCGCATACGGCAACTTTTCTTCAGCTGAAAGCGACGTATATACGTGCTTCCTCTTCGGCGAAATAGCGTATGGTTCTTCGGAGATTTTAGGTCATTGCATTTCTTGAACGGATACTTCACACAGTTGCCCACTTCACTTGACCAGGATGTTTTGCCTCTTCTTGGATCTAATCATTCCATAAGCAGATCTAGCAAATACAAGCATTTGAGATCTAGATCCCCTTCTTCATCATTGGTGCATCACCTCGAGGATTTATCATTCAAGTGTAACCCTTTCCATTCGGATCTACTTCGAGGAGAGGAGTATTCATTCAAGCTCGGACATCTTACCCCACTAATGATTTGCATAATGAATTTCATCTCATTATATAGAGTTTATCCTTTTCAATACCATGAGCCTTACACCAATACCATGAGCCAAAACAACATTACTTCGATGGTATTCCTCAGATGGGGTCAATTAGGTGGATCATTACCCAATACAATGGGTCAATACCATGGTGGTTACCCACGGTTTTTCACTTTTAAGTGCTTTAGCCCTCTAGCGACTTGGCACATTCTTTAAAGCGTGCGCTCACAGCGACTTCAACAAACTTGAATCGTATGCCTTGTGACATACTCTTTCACCATAGATTTAGCACCTCTGAATTCCTTTCTTCTAGCGCCTTGTACTCCTTTGTAGATACATCGCCTTGCTATTGATATATTCTATAATACAACTTCATCAGTAAGTTTCCATTATCTTCATCAAGAGATTTTCCTTTCAAGGACAACATTCATCATCATATTGCTAACAAACATCATTTACCAAGTCCATCCGTCAAAGATAACTTGGTCAGGTGGATTTCCATCAAGGAAAACACATGTCAACGATCACTTGTCTTCATATTCATTGATGGGTTGCCATCAAAGGACAATTTTCGCATCATATTACCCCTTAATTGTACCTAGTATCTTGATCTGTTTTATATTATTAAGTTGATGATTAGAGGCATTTAGAATTAAATTATAAATTCTTATTATTAATTAAATTGAATAAGTGTTTTATATAATAATATCATTAATAATAGGTTTGCATGATGGCAGGAGAATAATTTGAGTACCAACAATACTAGAATGCCTCTTGAAATACATTTGAGTAAGGGTTCATGCACATAAGCAACACCATATTTGAGTACGGATTTAGGAACACTACACACTACAAAGCTTGTCGAAACCTTCAATTGGCTAGATAATGCAATCATGGGTTATGCAACAAATGCCATCATAAAAATCTATGCTTTCGAAATCTCAACCATCGATGAATTATCAACATCACGATCACCAAATCTGCAACAAGTCTACAAATTATAGTTCAATTAATTCATGAAACCTTTTTGATACAAATAGTGTGACATATTCTCTATCCTTAGCAAAACCAAGCTTATGGTTCATGAATCTGGTGGATCATCCTTGATTTTAAGAATGTTTGATAAGATTTCTAGCATACGGTAAAAGGGAAGTGTATTGTAGACTTTATGATAGGATACTTTCTCTATTGTAGAGGGTATTGAGGCATGCCACAACTCCTTGGGCTTAAAGTGTATTTTTCTTAAAGTTCTTTGAATGCTGTCAAATATTTCTAAGTGCTCATTGATGATGGAATTCACTTTGATCAAATAGAGTTCGTTCGGCTATTTCGGTCGACATTAGCAGAATATCCACAAGCCAAGAGCATTGTTGATTTTAATGGTGTAATTACTTAACGCAATGGTCTTAGTATAACTTTATTGGTGAAAATTCAAGCGCGCTTCTAAACACCACATTGAGGAGACCAATGGCTAAGCTTAAGTGAATATTGCGCAATTATTGTTGACAATTCAGAAGCTCAAATAGTAATCCCACTATTGCTACTAGGGTCTCGATTTCCAAGAGCCAGCCAAAGCGATTTTATTGACAAGCGAATAGATATTTTATGAGTTTTTTTTTTCATTTACGTTCTTGCCTAGCCTGCTCATCAATGAAGAATTAGAGGATTTG
Organism: Pinus albicaulis; assembly: GCA_034641835.2. NCBI lineage: Eukaryota > Viridiplantae > Streptophyta > Pinopsida > Pinales > Pinaceae > Pinus > Pinus albicaulis. Next base: position 117,531,880 of record CM076569.1, read on the forward strand.
AAAATAAATATGGAAGTTGTAAATGCATATGCATAAAACCTCGAAAGATGGTTGTCCCCATCCCAGAGCCAATTCTTAAACGTTTGTTAGAACTTGACTAGCTATCTACGGATCATGGCTACCACAGCTGGCACCCATAGCATGCATTGTTTCAACCATACATCATCGATTGGGGATAAGCCAAGCAATGGAATTCTAAGAGGCGCAAAAGGAGAATTCACGGTAGGTGGTTTTGTAAATTACAATAAGAGGTAGGAAAATATTCGATATCTCGGTGCGGATATACGGCTTATCTTAGAGAGATTCTATAACCGGTTTTACTTTTTTTCAAGGCTTCTATTTTAATTAATTCAATTTCTCTAGCTTGGGTATTGAGCATAGTAATTGTTGGGCAGCTTATCACCATTGGTGTTGAACATTTTAGATGCCTTGGAGTATTGTTCTAGCCTTCTCTAATTGCGATGGAAAGTTTGTAGATATCCATGAGACAATGTACAATTCCATAATGAAGGGTGATGTAGATGTCGGAAAAGGATCCATATGGAAAGCAGTGTGCCTATGCATCAAATCGCGTCGCTCTTGTGGGTGATATAGCTCATCTTCTAACTGATCGATCAGTTTTATTTCCCCTCATAAAAACTACCATTCTTTGAAGAACGACAACAACGTTACTAATCTAGAAGTGTAATATTCCTAATTTAGCTTCAACTAATAAGAATATTAATTTTGATTCTAAAAGTTAGATAAATGAATAAATGGGCAAGAGGCTCATAATTTGGCGAAGAATGAATAAAATCCCTCCTAATGTGAAAGCGGATCATGAAATAACTAGTTCAAGCATCCACATGTGTGAACAAGGTTTAAACTATGTGGACAGGTCAAGTTTGACTAAGTCAACATGATTTATTCTCAAAGAAGTGGATCCTAAATAAAGCCCGCTCAATGTGAATAGAGATCAATCCAACTAGATAAAATGAACGTTGAGTGTGAAAGGGCCAGGGCATGAAGATTCAATCAAGGTTGACTAAGTCAACAAAGCTATCTAGATATATTGAACCACCTTGATGGACAACGCGATTTACGTGGACGAGCCTTTGCATGGAAGCAACCTCATAGTGGGTGGGACCTTGGCGAGAGAAGCTCATCAATTATATAATGAAGGCGATGGAAAGCATATGGAAATGACAGGGATTATATTTTTATGTGGTCTGATTAGAATTCCTTCATACTTAGGCTGTTGTTTTAAGATAAGGGTTGCTACACTTCTTAGTGCAGGTTTGCTCGGGTAGGGATTCCTATTCTTTCCCGGAGATCTTGTCTAAGAAATTTAAAGGAAGGTTTATGATCTGAATTTTCCACTACAGTGTTGGGTAAACACATACCTTTATAAAAATTTAGTCCCTTCCAAAAACTATGTTATTTCTTAAGGTGTGCGGCGGAAGGGTGAAAGTCCCATTTTGAGGAGCTAGTTTCCTAAAGAAGGATCCAACCTTCCTTTGGGAGAACTAGAAAGGGAGTCTACAACCATTTATTTGGATGTTCAAGATATTATTATGCGGAGAGATACAACCATACGGTGTGATTCAGCCACGGATTTGTAGCATCTTTCTCTTATATATCTTCTGCGAGAAACCCTTGTCGGGTCTTCTTGGATCTATATAAAAGAGGAATTAGATCTCTATTTTGGCATGCCTCATTGAGTATTCTAATAATAATATCGGATATATTTCTATATTTTCTGATTTTAAACTCTATTATATTTCATAGTCTCTTATGCGGCAAGCAAACATTTTGCGGTCTTGGGGTTTGTCAATTTTAAAATTTTGTTTTGAGCATGGGAGACACATTTAACTAAGCTAAAGGCATTTTTTTCTAAAATATTTTGCATGCATGTCCTACATTGTCTATTCTAAGGGAAAAAAACCGTTATTTTTCTTTACACTCAATATTGAGAAATAACGTTTTTTGGGGCTAAGCGCTACTTTTCCCACTTGGTGACATTGTAAAAAGGCATAGTTTGTTCTTTTGTGATTGTTCTATGGAAGATGTGTATTTAAATACACTATATTATTTTATCACTACGCTATCAAAATTTACAATACCTTAAGGTATTCTTATTGTTGTATAAAATCAGTTTGGGATATTACGGTGGTATTAGAGAAACAATCTTGGCTCAATTTGTGAGCTTCAGAAAGCATCATGGAGTATTCTCATGGGAAGGGGAGACTTGAAAAATAAATCAGAGCAAGCCCTTGATTTCTGGAGAAAATAGGTTCTCAAAACTTTATTTTTCAAATGCGGGGCAAAGGAAAGGGGATCAAAGAAATGAGGAGGAAGCACATGAGATCCCTCACCCACGGATCTATACGGGGAGGAAGATTCTAATTCCTCATATTTTAGATATGAGAACTCAGCCATATCATCGGATATACCACGTTCTATCATAAATTTCTTCATGAAGAGGAAGAAGAGGAGATGTACTTAAAGAAAGATTCTCTTGGTGATTATTTGCGGGAATACGAAGCTCAATCTAAGAGTTCAAATGTCTTGAATTTTCAAGGGTTTTCCAAATGAAGGAGGGAAAGAGCACAAGGAGCAAAGCTTGAGTGACGGTAGATTCTTTCTATCCACTTTGATGGATCACCTCTATGTCTAGCTAGGGCTTGGGTGAAGGAGCTAGACACCTTTGTGCAACAACATCGAGTTTCGGGAATTTGAAGCCATCAAAGTAGCAATCTTGCATTTTGAGAGTGGAGCCTATGCTTGGTGGTTGTTTAGTAATTTTCCTTAAAGAATGAAAATACATTTACTTATTCAAAGTTCATTAAAATATTAGTAAGAGGTTTGATGAATTTTCATTTTGAAAACATCTTCCATTGAAACTATCATACCATATCAAACAAAGCTTTTGCATGGGTTGGGAGGGTCACTGAATCCAACTCCATTTCACAGAAAACCAATGAAGAGGGAGGTGAGATTGTTTGTCACTTTGACAAGGGCAAGATCTCCTTTGGATGAAGGAGCTTCCTTATCGAAAGGAAGACATGAAGATTCCTTCTTCAAAGAGGGCCAAGATCTAAGTTCTCTTGTTGAAGGTAAGGCAACTTCAACTAGTGAAGAAGAAGAAGGGAGGCAAAAGAAATAAACTGTGATCATATCAAGGGCACCTAAAACACCACATGAAGAAGAGGATGGGAGCACTTGCTCCAGGAAAGAAACTCTAGCACTCTTGCAAGGAGTTCTAAAAGGTCTCACACATAGAGCTCTTGGCATAACATGAGTAGCATGTACCTTCATTGCCAAATGTTGAGATATTGAAGATAGGAGAAGGGAAAAAGAGGAGGAATGACATCACAAGGTGAAGAGCATGTACCCTTCTCTATTTCCAAAATTTGAAGAAAGAACAAAAGAAGGAAAGAGGAGCTATGCAACAAGGAGTAGGGGCAAATATGTCCACCTACATTCACATCCTACTCTATGCCTTGATGACTCTTGGAAGGGAGACATTTCCATGGGAAGACCTCCTGATTGGAGAGGGAAAATAAAGTGTTCTCTCAACTATATGCGGTAGCAACCTATTTGTTTAAAGAGGAACCTTGGAAGGAGCCTTTACAACATTGAACAACATTGATGGAAGTCTAGGCAAATTTCTGAAATTGACTTGTTTTAGATCATTCATCTATTTGTGTGTTGGGGGAATAGATTCAGAAATTTGTGTTGACGTGAGCATAGTATCAAAGGGCTATTCCATAGCTTTGGAGCAGAAAAAGGATAATCCGATATATAATGAATATTTCTGAACATGAAAAAAAAATTTCATTTTTTGTATCGGGAGAAAAATTGTGGAATTTTTTGAGAAAGAGAACCTTTCAAAGGGAGGGTGACTCTCCTAAAATTCAATATTATCTTGAGCAAGATCGAGTTTGCAAGAGAGGCAACAAAATAAAGTTTGAATACCCCAACATACATTTTGGCATAAACATGTCAAAGGAGGAGGCCATCATATGACGAGATGCCTCATTTTGCGGACCTCTATAGCGTTCTTCGATGTTGAGAGCTAGACCCTTATTGGGAGTCCCAACTCTCGATGGAATATTCTAAGGACCTAATCACATGTAAGGTTCTCGAAGGGCAAGGATGAAAAGTATAAGTTAGTTAATGGAATCATTTATGTTCATGATCAAATCTACTTAGCTAAAAGGTTCAAGCTCAGAAAAAGCTACTTAACACAACCTATTAATTTCTTGCTTTCAAACCCAACGATTTCATTAGAACATATCATACTATATTAGATGGATTCATGTGGGAAAATTTCAGAGGAGGAGATGCACTCTCATATGAGTAGTGCATGGATCATTTTGCTGGACTGGGAGGACACAGCTCTTGGGAAGAGTTATCATTATCACCTCTTATTCATTTGAGTGTGAGAGGGAGCTCATCCATGGGCATACCTTTACGATTTAAAAAGTGTATGATAAACATTGTGTGCTAAACATCATGATGTATTTATTATATACTTGCATTTTCTTAACATTCATATGCAGGTCTTAGCTCCAAGAGGGGGCACTTTTTTCGATGGGCTTCATAAGCCACTTTGGGTCATGAACAATGGTGATGCTAGCCATTCCTTGGGAGATCTTTTGAAAGGGGATGTACTCTTCATGGTGTGATTCCTTAACACCAACCATCATACACCTTCTCCAAGCATGCAAGAAGGATGGGGCCAGAAAACAAGTGTTGGGGAGAACGCTTGTCATATCATGATACATGGTAGTTAGGAGGAAAACTTCGGCCAGTTGCACATGAGGGACTGCCTTGTCCTTCTCCCTTATTGTATATGGTAGCTAGCATGATCTTACTTATGATCACATACTTGAATATGTTCTTATCCTTGTTGGGGGCATGGTTGGAGGAGAGGCACACTTGTTGGATGTGTCTTTGGGGGAATAAAGTCCTTACTTTTCTGCACTACATGTTCCAAGGGAGCATGAGAAAATATATGGCCACCATTGCATATCACTTGTTTCTTTATGATGTGGACCATATGTTTGATTTGGAGGCTTGCCAAGGGCATGCCTCTCATGAGCAATTGGGAGGAGATTTTCTATGAATTACTAAGCTGGAAGGTGATTCCTTTTATTTGGATGATATCATGGAGGAGGAGACGTTCATTGATGATGAAATTCCCCCATGATTGTCATCACTTCTATCTTGAGGAGGCCATGGATCAACAGAAAGGTTTCCATAACAACCTTCCATTATTTCATGATAGAGAACCATTGGGAGATGGAATTTTTGCAAAAATTTTGGAAGCAATGGAGGAGACTATCAGATGAAAGGGCCATGAGGAAGGGGAGATTTTTACAACACCCTTGCGGTTGCTTGAGGACAAGCAACATTTGGAGGAGAGCGTAATATTCCTAGTGTAGCTTAAGCTAATAGGAATATTCATTTTCTTCTAAAAGTTATATAAATGAATAAATGGACAAGGAGGCTCATAATTTGCTTAAGAATGAATAAAATTCCCTCCTAATGTGAAGAGGGGATCGAAATAACTAGTTCAAGCATCCACATGTGTGAGCAAATGTTTAAACTATGTGGATACGGTCAATTTTGACCAATTCAACATGATTTATTCTCAAAGAAGTGGATCCTAAATAAAGCCCAGCTCAATGTGAATAGAGATCAATCTAGCTAGATAAAATGAATGCACCTTGAGTGTGAAAAGGGATAGGGCATGAAGATTAAGTCAAGGTTGACTAAGTCAACAAAGAAATTGTCTAGATACATTGAACCACCTTGATGGATAGCGCGGTTTTTGTGGAGGAGCCTTTACATGGAAGCAACCTCATAGTGGATGGGACCCTTGGTGAGAGAGCTCATCAATTATATAATGAGGAGATGGAAATCATATGGAAATATTAGAGATTATGTTTTATATGTAGTCTACTTGGAATTCCTACCCATCACTTAGCTATTTAGCTAAGTTGTTACTGCTTGCTTGGATGCAGTTTGCCGGGCGAGAGTTCCCTACTCTTTCTTGGAGATCTTGTATAAGAAATCTAAGAGGGAGGTTTCTGATCTGAATTTTCCACTACCTAGTGTTGGACCAAGCACTTACCTTCAGAAAAAATGTAGTCCCTTCGGCTTGCGTTATTTCTTGAGGTGTCTGCTAGGTGGAAAGGGTGAAAGTCCCATTTTGAGGAGCTAGTTTCAGAAGAGGATCTGACCTTCCTTTGGGAGAACTAGAGAAATGAGTCTAAAACTATTTATTTGGATATTCAGCCATGATTATGTAGAGCTACATCCATACAGCGTGATTCAGCCACAAATTTGCGGCAACTTTCTCTTGTATATCTTCTCTTGTCAGCTTGCATTACCGAGTCTTCTTTGGATTTAATATAAGATATTAGATCTTTGTTTTTATGCCTCATTGAGTATTATAATAATAATATCAGATATACTTCTCTATTTTTGAGTTTAACCTCTATTTTACTATCGATCTCTTATGCGGCAGCTCAGCATTTGTAGTCTTGGGGTTTTGTACGATTTTAAGATGTTTTGAGCATGGGAGAGTTGTTTTAACTAAGCTAAAGGCATTTGTTTTAGAAAATATTTTTTTCACGCATGTCCCTTGTCTATTCTAAGGGACACAACTTCATTATTTTCTTTTTTATAACTCAATATTTATAAAATAACATTTTAGGCTAAAGCTGCTACTTTTCCCTTGCTTGGTGACATTGTAAAAACGCAAAGTTTGTTGTTGCGATTGTTCTATGGAAGCTATTTGTTTGCAAATGCCTATATGAGTTGATTGGCTTTCTGCTCTCCAAATTTAGGAGAAATACCTTAAAATTATTCTTATTGTTAATAAAGAAAATCCGGTTTTGGGATATTACGCAAACGGTTGGAAACACCTAGAAGTGGTTCGAGTATTGTGATATCAAAATAAGGGATATTTGTTGACGAGTGTGGATATACTCGGGGCTCAACCATAACTTAATTTTCTCTACAATTAAGGGATCTCATGGGATTTTTCTTCTACGGCTAAAATATTGTGCCATTCAATGTGGAGTTCAACAACATCATCGTTCCTTATTTTGGCATTCTATTGTCAACAATTTTATTCTTGGAAAATTGCTAGAACCGACAATCTCTAATCCTATATTCTAATTGACTAGTGGGAATTCGAATTATGGTCGATGGTTATATAGGACATGAGAATAGATTACGGTGGAAAGTGGATGCATCCATCATTTAGAGAGCGAAATTCTCATATGAAAAATCGATTCTCTGAATGCAAACTCGACTTTATCAGAGATGTAGACGGGGCCTGAGATGAAGGTAGTCAAGATCAATTAGATAGAGGAAAGCTAAGATCAATAGGAATAAAATAGGAATGAGAATGTAATTAGTACTTGAAGGTCGAATTTCGAAATCCGAGATCGACATTGAATTTTCCCGAAATTGTAATGGGGTAATGTTGACTAGTGTAATTTTTAATTACATTTAAAATGATGTTTGATTGAATTTAATAAATTCTATTTTGGAAATTGTTTTTATGTAAAAATCTTGTAATTTTATTTATTTCTCGGCGTTGAAATAGTTCATGAATTTCTCCAAAGAGTGGCAAGGATTACCTTGGCTTGCAGGTCCAGGAGTCCCTCGTTCTTCATATATTTAGGAATTGTTCTTTGGTGTAATTTGTATAATTATATATATTTTTTTAAATTGTTTTTTAAAATATCTTAGATTTTCTAATTCTTCACTTAGATCATTATTTTGTTTTCCAATTTCGAGTTTGATTCGATTAGTGAGAATAGATTATAATGCTTCAATTTTGAATAAGTAACACTACCATTTAGAATATTAACTCAAGGTTTGATTTTTTCATGCATGGTGGGACTTGTAATGTCCCATAATAATTATAAAATAATAAACAATATATAAATAATATAATATAATTTAATAAGTAAGTAAATAAATAAATAGTAAAGAGAATAATAAATAATGAATAAAACATTAAACAATAATTGGAGTTCTAAATAAAATAGTAAATAATAAGCTGAGTCCTAAAACAATAAAAAAATAAGTAAAGTTAAAGAAACAATTAATTAACAAAAGTAAATAAATTAACAAAGAGTTAAACTAAAGAGGAAACTAATAGAAGAAATTTAAACTAAAAGAACACTAAATTAAATAAAACTTAAGTTGCATGTTGACCACAGTGAATCTGTGCATGTGGTTCCCATTCCATTGTTTGGTCTATTTAATAGACATTGAGGAAGATTCAAGATCATTCATTCTTTCATCCATTCTGCGGGAGAGAAAGGTATGGTGAGGCAAAGGATACCTTGGCAGTGAGTACATTGATTGAGGGCTCGGGGTGGCAGTACATTGGAAAGATTACATGCAATCGAACCTACGGTTGGGTGGAGAGTTGTCCCCAAAAATTTGTTGCGGTTAGCGGGATTCGGGTAGCGTTCAACCTTGGAGTCTCAAGTAAGGAAAATCGCCATTACGAATTAAATGCGTCTTGCTCATGTTTACGAAAATTCCATGATGATTAGTTAAACAATTTTTGGGTTGACTATTCATTATTTATGTGATATAATTAATTTCATGTTAAAATTAGGGTTGTTACACGACTTCGCTTAATAATTAAATTTCATTTTAAATTAGAATTATTCATTTTGTTTTCGTAGTGTAATCATTTCTTTATAAATTGCAAGTTTGAGTGTGGATTTAATTGTGTGCATGCTTGATGATTTAGTTTTCATTATTGAGTTACGGATTTTGATTTAGTTTTCATTGTTAAATTTACATGATTTTGAAAGAGTAAGCTTGCTTTTATTTCCATTTAGATTAAAATCTTTGAATTGAAAGGTTATCATAGATTATTTTTAATCATGATTTTTAATAGGATTTTTAAGTGTTATTTTACATGAAGTAAAATGGTTTTCTTATAGCAATAGTTAGAACTATCTTTTGTTAATTTGGAATCTTGAATTTGTCATCGAGGAGTAATTCTAGTTAGTTTAAGGTTTGAAGTTATTATTATAATGTTTGTGTGTTCTTTTGGTTATCTTTAGTTTAATTTCAAGATAGTGAAAGGGCAAATAGGTTAAGGTTTTCAAGATATCATAGGAGATTTAAAAAGTAGAATTTTAGTGCGAGAATGTTATGATATTGAGGATTATTTGACTTTCCTTATAGTTTAATTGCGGTATGGAGTTTGCGGTGAATGAAATTGGTTAAGTAGGTCTCCTTTTCAAGATTTTTTACTTTCCGGCAAATGTGTTTCATTCCGAGTAGCTAGTTTATCATTACAAAGGAATATATTGATACTCTACGACCATTAAGCTAAGCCAAGACACGAGTAAAACTTGTGTTTATGACTCCTAGATTGATAATTAATATTGAGTTTAATCAATATTAAAATCGACCAACATTTTGGTGCCATTGTCGGGGAGTTGTATTTTGGCTCGGTAAAATTTGCTCACGAGTTTCAAGGATATTGTAGGGAAATCGAGAGGGCGAAGAGTGTACGGTAAAGACATGAGTAAAGAGCCACGCACACTATTGTGGGGTTGCTCCAAACTCTAGCCATCTTGCTTATCTCTTGAAATTTTATTTCCTTTCTGTAAACCGGAACTTTAGACATTCAATTTCCAAATTTCTTTGCTTTCAATAGATTAAATATTGCTTTGATTTAGCATTTTCCCCGTACATAGTTTCCTTCCTTTTATCCAAGTGTGGTGAGATTTTTTTGCTTGATAGCTTTTTAAATTCGGTTATCTTAGAATCCAATCTTCAATGTTATATCATTTTTGGAGTGCTTGTAAGAATCCTTGTGTACTAATCATGTGATGTGAGAATGAACCGGTTGGCTTGTTGAAAACAAGAAAATGGTATTTTGAGGAATCATTGATATGAGGAGTTTTTCTGTTTGCTATGGAAACGAACAACTCATCGGTGAAGAATTCACAAGTGTATAGTTTAACACCTTGCTTGAACATAAATTCATCATAATTAAATCTTTTATTTATTTGGAGGAGGGGTACGGGAACAAGAGAGAAGGATGAAGAACCACTACCTATCCTATGTGCAAACTATCGAAAGAAACGCTACCTTGGAAAGTGTCCACTTAACGATCTAAAATTTCACGAAATTTGTGAGGATAGTCATGCAACCGAACTTCTGCCCATCAACGTTGCCATGATTATGAAAGGTACTGAAGGGAATCAAGTAAGTAATCGAATCAACTACAGTGTAACTCAAAACCCAACACCATTTGATACTTGGAATAATGATTATTCTCTTGAAGCGAAGGGTTCCTCAACATGTTTATAATCTTGCATTTCCATGGAAAAACATTTAATTCTCCCTCAATTGAATATCCTACTTTGTGGCCACAATGGCCTGCCTTGGCCCCCATCCTTAGACGAGATATCTCCATGGACTCGAATCATTTGGATCCTTATTTCTACGGAAGTCTCCCATGCAAATTCAATCATATGAGCACGAAAACAACCACAATTTCTTTCAATGCACCATTAAGTTATCCTCTTCCATGGTCAGCCATATGTACAACCCCACCCTAACCCTAATCCATACCCTATACCTAACCCTAATCCACACCCTAGAACTAACCCTAACTCTAATTTAAAACCTAGACCTAACCCTAAATTTAAGCTAATAACCCCAATCCAAATCGAAATCATAGTCCAAGCTTTAACCAAAACCATACCCCAAACCATATTTTAAACCCTAATCTAAACCATGAGGTTGCACATTAGTTTTAACAACCTATTCTTTCCATTGATTCTCGTATTGAACATAATGCTACACCTTCCATGTTGGAAAAAGGAATAAATCTGGAAACTTCCACCATTGCGAAAAACATTCACCCCGGGAAGATGTAATTCAAAGACCACTAGAGGAGCAATATTTCATTGGAACATGTTACGAAAATGTTGTTAAAACTCAAAACCCTAGAATCTCTCTCAACAATTCTTCTCAATTTGAAAAGCATATATTTGAACTTTGAACTTGAGGGATTTATATTTTGTCTTCCATCAAATTCTTTGTACCTCCAAAGTGACTATGGCTTGTTGAAGGCACGCATCGGTTGAAAAATCATAAATATGTGGATTCCATTGAATCACAGTTCAGTAGTCATCAAACCCATCTTATTTCCTCGGCATTTGGAAAATCTTGGTACCATATCAATTAGGAAATATTTGGTTTCTCATGCTTTCGTATGTATTTCGAAGTCTATTCTTTAAAACTAAGTGTGAGTATAATTAGCATTTTGTTACGCACATGGCTACATTGGAAGTACTCTTATACATAAAAGGAGTCTTTCACCTCTTTGGGTAAATTAAGGGTAGGAGAATAAATAAATAAAATTTTTTATAATGCTATTAGAGTTTTTGAATTTTAAATAATGCTTGTTAAAACTACTTTTGATCCACATTAGTTGTTAACACACATTTGTGATAAATCTTGTTGAGTACAATTCACTCTAAATACCTCATGAGTTTGCAAAAGTAGCCATGATTAATCACTCTAATGATTGTCGTCTTGGATATATATTTTTAGTTTCCCTTAGAAGGTACTATTGGAAAAACCCCTACGGTGGACCACTCTTGTAAAGATCATAATAAAAGGCTATTCGGAAACCGGTAGCATTCTTAACTCAAAGAAATCTTTCAATCATTGTTTGGGATATCTTTAATAATTCCTTAGGGTAGAATTAGCACGCAATGATTAGTCATACTTCACGCCATCCTGGCCTCTTAAGAATTCGTCTGTCTCCCCACTTATTAAGTAGCACACGGTTAATCATAATTAGAGCTAAAAATATTTAGGGAAGGATAGGAGTCTCGTGATGAGCCGAACTACCACAATCATGAGACCTAGCATGCATGAAATTCTGCTCATGGTCACAGAAACGGAAGTAATGGTTTCAGCCAAAAATTTGGAAGACATGAGGTCTCATCATGGTGACTGTTCATCCATGTTACTTCTTGTGGAGATTACTAGCGCCATCGAGTGGCGTTACCAAACGGGACGGTAAGCCTTCACCTAAAGGAAGCTAAGCTAACTGCAGATACGTATCTAGTAAGTGGGATATTGACATTTCACTAGGTTAAAAGACATCCCTATGGAGGTTATGGACCTTGCGAGCAACGGGGCCATGCATGGTATTAAAGTTACCTACATACTATGATTTGCTTGGTTATCCTTCTCTTTCCATTTAAGACTCGTCATTTTTCTTAGAATGGTTTAAGACAATTTGGACATGATGCTTTGAGTTCTAAATTTCAAAATCAGAATATTTGAATGTGATGGTACCCTTAGTGAAGGTAATCCTTTGTACTAGATTAAGGAAATTTATTTTTGAATCTAGATAACAAAAAAATTGATGTTATTAAAGATATTGATTGGTATCATAACTCACTTTAATTCTCATGGTATTCATAGTGATGAAATACTCGATGATGACTACTCCTGAGAGTGTTGGTTTTCGACAATGCGTATTGATTGTAGTTGCCTCTGCATGACCTAGGTACGAGATTGTTATAGTAGGTGAAGGAAATCATACATTTTGTTATTATTTTTGAAGCGCACTTTTTCAACAAAATTTGATTTTTATCGTAAGACTTTTTGTGCAAAAACAACACATAGGACACGGTAACGAACATGTGCCATACTCTTCAACTCACAATGTCCACTTGTTGAACCTTATCTTGTTACATTCCTACAATTGATGATTTCATTAGAATTGTAACGTGGTTTTAGTTTGCATTACATGCGAATGAAGGCATTTCAATATCATGTATCTTCATCATTACTTGCTAAAATAATTCTTGACATTTTCCTGCCTTTTTTCATCGTCTTATAGTTTTGCCTTGCACGAGGATGTGCAAAAAATTCGAAGATTCAGGGATGTTGAGTTGCATCTTTATCCAAAATTTTATGGTTTTTATCACAGTAATTTTGTCATTGTACCTTGTATTTTATCCGTTTTATATTATTAAGTTGATGATTAGAGGCATTTAGGAGTAAATTATAAATTCTTGTTATTAATTAAATTGAATAAGTGTTTTATATAATAATATCATTAGTAATAGGTTTTCATGATGGCGGGGAGAATAAGTTGAGCACCAATAGTCTTGGAATGCCTCTTGAAATACATTTGAGTACGGGTTCATGCGAAGCAACACCATATTTGAGTACGATTTCAAAATTTTCTGGTATTTGTAAGCTTGTCGAAACCTTAAATTGGCAGGATAATGCACTCATGGGTTATGCAATAAGCATGCATGTAAAGATCTATGCTTTAGAAATCTCAACCATTGATGAATTATCAACATCACAATCCTGCATCTGCTGACAGAATACACCAAATTATAGTTTACGAGAATAAATTCACATGAAACCTTTTTTGATACAAATAGTGCTGGCATATTCTCTATCCTTGGCAAAACCGAGCTTATGGTTCATGGACGGTGGAACGTCCTTCAATTTTAAGAATATTTGATAATATTTATAGCACATCTGACAAAGGAAGTGTATTTAGTCTTTATGATGGGACACTTTCTCCTATTGTAGAGGGTATTGAGGTATCATCGCAACTCCTTGGAAACTAGAATTACTTTTTATTAAAGTGCTTTAGTCTTGCAATCAATATTTCTATAGTGCTCATTGATGATGGAATTCCTTTGATCAAATAAAGCTTTGTTCGGATATTTTGGTCGACATTGAAATCACAAGCCAACAACATTGTTGATATTAATGGTGTAGTTGCTTAACGCAATGGTCTTGAGTATAACTCTATTAGTGAAAAGTCAAGAGGCCGAGCGCTACTTGTAAAACATCATTCATAGATGGATACCAATGGCTAAGCTTAAGTAGATATTGCGGAATTATTGTTATTGATTCAAGCTCAAATAGTAATCCCCACTATTGCTACTAGGGTCACATGTGATTTCAAAATTGCAAAGAAATTTTATGAAATTAGCGAAGATAGATATTTTATGAGGTCGTTTTTCATTTATTACGTTCTTGCCTAGCCTAATAATCAATGAAGAATCCAAGGAAGTTTTAAATGCATATTCATAAAACCTCTCGAACGATGGTTGTCCCCATCCACGAAGCCAATTCTTAAATGTTTGTTATAACTGGCTAGCTATCTATGGATCATGGCTACTAGGTTGTGGCACCAATAACACACATCGTTTTCAACAATACATCATCGATTGGGGATAAGCCAAGCTTAATGGCATTCTAAGAGGCGCAAAAGGAGGATTCGCGGCGAATTGGTTTGTAAATTACAATAAGAGCGGGGAAAATATTATCAAATCTCGATGCGATGAAGCACGCTAAGAGATTCTCTAATGGGTTTACTTTTTTCAAGGCTTCTCTATTTTAATTAATTCAATTTCTTTGGCTTGGGTATTGGACATAAGAATTGTTGGGCAGAACGATCACCATTGGTGTTCAACATACCAGAATGCCTGGACTATTGTTCTAGCCTTCTCTAATTGCGATGGAAGGCTTGTAGATATCCATGAGACAACGTACAATGCCATCATGAAGGGTGATGTAGAGGTCGGAAAGGGATCCCTATGGAAACAATGTGCCTATGCATCAAATTGCGTTGCTCTTGTGGGTGATATAATACATCTTATAACTAATCAATCGGTTTCATTTCCCCTCATAAAAACTACCATTGCTTAGAAGCAGCGGCTTATCGTTACTGTCAGAGCCCATTAAATACAAAGTGGTTTGAGTATTGTGATGTCAAAATAAGGGATATTTGTTGATGACCAAGTCTTGGATATACTCGGGGGTTCGACCATAGCTTAATTTTCGCTACAATTAAGGGATCTCGTGGGATTTTTCTTCTATGGCTAAAAATGTTGTTCCCATTGAATGTAGGTCAGCCATCTTGGTTTCTTATTTTGGCATTACGACATCCAACTTAATTTTATTCTTGGCAAATGGATAGAATCGACAATCTCCAATCCTATATTCTAATTATTAATTAGAATCCCGGAGTTATAGTCGATGGTTATATAAAGACATGAGGAATAGATTATCGGTGGAAGGAATTAGTTAATCCACCATTTAGAGAGCATAATTCTCATACATGCAAATTCGATTCTCTAAGATGTAAACTCGAATTTCCGGATGTAGACGGGGCGCGGATGAAGGTAATTCTGTCAATTAGATAGAGGAAAATTTGAGATCAATAGGAATAAAAAGGAATGAGAATGTAATTGGTAGTAGAGGTCGAATTTGAAATGGGATCCGACGTGAATTTTCTAGAATTGTAATGGGGGTAGTAACATTTGGTGTAATTTTTTAATTGAAATTTAAAATGATGGCTGATTGAATTCAATAAATTCTAGTTCGACAATTTTTTATGTAAGTGTTTTAATAATTTATTTATTTCTTAGTGTTCGGTTAGTTCGGGACTTGCTTTAGGAGTAGCAGGATCCACCGCAACTTAGTGGAGTCCTAGTTCTTCATAGATTTGAGTGTGCTTTGGTATGAGCCTAATTATAATTTTTTTTTGTATTTGTTTTTTTTAATATCTTGTTCTAGTGTTTGCATGTTAGTTCCGAGTCTTACATCTTTGTCACCGGGGATCAACATGAGCTCTTACTATGTACGGTGTTGTCATATATTTTGCACATGATTTTTGATACAAAACATGTCACAAGTGTGTCCATCAAAATAAGCTCGGAAAAATATTTCCAACGGTATATCACCTCCCGTAACTAGCTCCCGGATTAGAATATGATCAAAATGAATGAGTGATTCTTGGTTATGCATGTTTTGAGAATTCGATTCTTGCACACAATGACAAGTTTAGTACAAAATCAGTTTGTGAAATAATGGTAAGAATTTTCAAAAGTGAAAGAGGTTTTGTTCATAACATACCAAATAACGAAAACCTCCTTCGGTTATGCACGGAGTGCTACTATGTGGGAGATATATAGTGATATTTGGAGCCTACATAAAACAAAGCAAAATTTTCATATTTTCTTGTTCTAGTCATTTTAGTGCGCGGCCATTTTACAACGGATGGAAAGTAATTCTGAAAAACCCAAGGAGTTTTTTGTTAACCCTGACCATATAACAAAAACCTCTTTTAGTTTATTCCAAGGTGTCACGAATTGGGATATGTGACTAGATCTCTGACTCATGTTTTGAGACTTAAATTTTTAATGATTTTCTATTTTAGAGATGATTTTGTGGAACCGTTTGCGAGGAGTGGAGACGCATTTTAAATTTGAGAGAGTTTTTCTCCAAAATGACCTTATCTACAAAAACCTCTTTCCGTTTTGTAGCTAGCAGGTGCTATGGTTTTAGGAGATACGAGTTCATCTTCAACACTATTTTCAGAAATTCGGCCCAAGTTTAATGCTTGATTCTATTTTTAAGAAAATGGGTGAGCTCAATTCCTTAGTACAAGGATGAGAAAATGTATATATTTTATGAATTTCATAGTGTAGAGGTTGGATTTTTTTAGCAGAGGGGAGGCTGCTATTGGATTAGTCACAAAGTTTTCCTCGAATATTATTTTAATAAAGCTTTTTTACTGCTCTTTAAATTTAGGATTCATCACGGTGTTTAATGTGCGGCATGTTTTTCTTGTAAATTCATTTTCCATGCTGTTTTTCTCCTAATTTGTTTTACATCATTCTCTAAGGGAAGTGTTAGGAATCCATCCATACGATGCTCCTCTCACAATGATTATGTTGTTTGATGTAGTGGTTATCTTTGGGAATCCATCCTACTGTTGATGCTTTCTGTTGAGTAACCGGTGCTTCTCTTTCTTCTAAAGTTGTCTTGTAGATCCCATTTGATTGATGCCTATAGGGCATGATCTTTTCCCTATTTTATTCTCTCATTACATCTTTAATTTGGCCATACATTGCACTTACTTTGCCCCAATTTTGCCGTAGTAGCCCCTGCCATAGCCCAATAGTCCCTTCCTTGTTCTTTCAACCCACAATTTTCAATAAAACCCTCCTACTTATATACCTAGCCCTAAAATCAACATTCATTTCAAGTCATCTCAGCCCTATTGATTAATTTTTCTCTAAGATTGACGGAGAGAGCCCTCTGTTGCAGTAGGGCTAGCTACCGAAGGCGAGCGTGGTATGATGTTACCTTGAACTGCCTTCTTTCGGCCCTAAGGTAGATTTAGGCAATAACATAGTGGCGACCATGCGGGAAGAAAAGTTTGTTGTTTGCTTTATAAACTATAGATGGAGCCTAAAGTTAGCCAGGTAGCCTTCGAAATGCTCTTGCTTTGCATTAGCGAAAGTATATGAATGCTACTTCGGTCAATCTCTAGTCTAGTTTATGGGCGAGACATCTGGTTTCCTCGGTAACATGTATCAAGTTCAGATTTGATTGTTGATGGTGGACGGTAATCGGTGCATATGAAAGTGAAACATTCCACAGCGAGCCTCAACTCAATCGAGAGATTCCAATGCTCAACGTCCATTCATGCACTAAAATGGTAGGGTATGTGGCAAACCCTGGCCTTTGAAGTTTAAAAAGAACCTAGAGATGAGTTAGTGGATATTGAAATTGATGAAGTATTTTTCATTGTCGTGCTTCAATTTTTGAGATCTCAGTTTCCTCCGAAAGCTAAAAGCTGGTTTCTTTGAGTTAGTTGTTGAAAAATTTGAGAAGGAGATTCATTATTTAAATGATCAGATTCAATCATATGAATTCAAGATCCAAAGAAGTTCTTGGGAAACTCTCCTCCTTCAAAACAAGAAAAAATAGAGCACACTTAGTGGATGTTTGCATTGGCCAGGTTTGCGATTTGGAAGCATGTATTTTGGAGTTGGGGCAGCAAACTGATGCAGTTTTTTTGCGATCCTATTACAACGTACATGGAATTTTTTTCATTTTGAATGATAAGATCAAATTGTCTTTTACATAACTTGATTTCGTTATGTGCATGTATCGCTATCGAATTTACATTGTCACAGTTTGAAGCACTTTCAAAGCGACATCCCTTGTCAGTTACTTGATTGGTTGATGCGGCATTACGGAGTGTTACTTGATCTATTGGTTTCGCAGCAAAGTAGGGTAGATTCATAAATAAATAAGTTTGTCAAGGCAACATTTCGATTTCAGGTATTGGTTTATGTATAGGTTGCGGTATGTATATGTTTTTTGGGATTGGTATGATTTGTTTTGGGTTTGCGATTTGTTTAGTATCCATAGCCCAATGGATGAAGGCATATTGCCTTATTTCCCAGTCTATAGTTCTTGGCACCTCAGAGAACTACCATCCTCATTGGAGCCACATTTGGTATTCTCCCATGTTTTGGCGGAGTTGACAAGACCAAAATATGAGGACAACCTCCAGATGTTTTGCAGACCCTAGGATCCTAGCCCTCTAGGTCCCGAGAGAGGGATCTCTATATGAATCAAAGTGTATGTCTTTGGGGCTCGCATGTTAAGGTTTAGGTTAGTTGTATGGCTCGGGGTTGTTTGTTTGATTGTTTGTGTTTGATTGTTGGGAATGTCCCGGAAAGGAAGGTCCAATACAAGACAAGGGTGATGACCAAAGGGATTAAGTGAGACGGACACCTCGGAAGATATCGAGGCCATTGGGAAATGGAGTCAAGAAAGGGTTTATTTGTAATCAATGTGCAAGCTTTAAGTTGGGCTAGTCATCTCAAGAATTTGGATCTTAGAGATGATATTGGGAATGGGACATTAGGACTGAAAATGAAAGGGGGAACCATCCAATCCACATTGTCTATAGATAAATTCGAGAGGTCATTTAACTCAGGGCCTGCTTGGACAAATCAAAGGCAAAGCAAAGGGTTCTTAGAAAGGGTTAATTTGGATGGAAAGGTCCTAGTGAGGCGGAGATGGGGTTCAGAGACCTCCCGAGTGTTCTCAACACATCCAACTAAATGCTAACAAGAACATCTAAACATAGACTTCATTAATTCCTACATCATAAAATGACAATAACATCCACTACATTTGTTAAAATCAATTGAAATCAATATTCAGATACACATTTAAGAAGAAAACATAAAGGCTGGGAGAGCAGCAACATAAGGTACCTATCAGGGGTAAATCTTATGCCAAACTTCTGATGCGAGCCTGAAGAAACATGATGAAATGAAAGCAAGTCAATCACAAATACAGAGAAAGGAAAACATCACCAGCTGCTTTAGATCAGGATCCAAAGAAATATGCTTGTCATATTAAAAACAACACCAATCAGGTACATCATAGCCCATAGCTTGAACGTTCAGTCTGAATACATCATATCTCAGCCTATCTTACAATATTACACAGAGAACTTGTCTCAAGAGGAGCGATGCTTGCGTTTCACTGATATCTCATCAACAGCCAACCACCTTTACAATTTTTCCTTCAGAGATTTATAGCTGGAGATGAATAGAAGATCGACTGAGAGGGTAGGTGAGGAACTAAATGCAATATTAAACACAGAAAATGAATGCAGGGCCGAAGCCCATTCTGTTTGAATGCTGAGCATTTAACCCCTGTCTTTCTCTAGATGCTCGGATGATATTCTCTAGATATGACTTGGACATTTTGGCTACGGTGTTGTACTCGTGATTTAAACCCAAGTAAAATAAATTGCTGAGAAGCCTGTCATATAAATGCTCTTGGCGATTTAGAACTGTTGTGTGGTGGAAAAGTCTTCAGGGAAAATGTGCATAATAAAAGCTATATGGGTGCCCTGTACTTTGAAGAAAAACATTCTGCTGACGAAAACGGTCTTGATGGTACGATCTCCTGTGAATTAAACCTCTGATCGACCTCGGGGGCATTCACATTGGTGCTTGGCCTTTTAAACCTCTGATTAAAGGCTCGAGACCGTCATTAGCTTGCCTTAATCTTCTTTTTGCTCTGTACTGAAACACTCTGCCACTCCATTTTGCTTCTGACAGGGTAGCTCGAGCTTTAATGGCGCTGAAAGGTTTCCAGTGTTCGAAATCTACTTTTCCTTAATGTAAATCCTGCCAGCCGCTTTCATTGACTATCTCGCGGCAGTACCAGCTCTCGGATTTAATTTTTTTTGCACAACTTGCCATGTAGAACCATGGCGGTCTTCTACCTTTAGAAACCCTGCAAAATAACAAACCTGTGAGGAAAACCATGGACATGAATGATGGAGGCGGTGAGGACGCGATGTGGATGCAGAAAATAGCCATGCAGATGAAGAACTGGGGGGAAATCGTGAAAAACGGTGACCGATTGCTCTGGTGGAGATTTGGCGGAACGCAGAGCAAATATACGTGAAAAACGAATGATAACATTAAAGAACACGAAAAGAACCAACCATACGTAATGGACAGAGAGGGAGTATGGGGGGTGCACGTGGAGCTGACGTGGCGGGGCGGGAGACAGAAGAACAGTCAACGTTGGATGACAAATCTGGGCCGTCAATCCCAAAGGGAATCAACGGCAGAAGACACATTTTGGTGGACGGACAGTGGGCCAGGGGTACGGCAGGGACGACTTAACCCATGCGCAGCTTCTTTGATTGGTGGCCGTCGGATGAGGCTCTTAAGATCTAACGGTTGCCGTGAATTCCGTTGGGCGACCTTGGACCGAACGATAACGTGCGGGGGATGGGCGGTTTTGCCGCCATACTGAAGACACGCGCCGCGCGATGTATTGATTCGCTGGACTACCGAGGAAAACCACCACCTGCAGATGAGCGGTGCGGAATATACTGGCGGTTTTCGAGCAGGCGCGCCGGCGGGGACCACAAGGAAAAGAAAGCTCAGCGTCGTTGATCTGTCGAGCGATGGACGGTTCAGATGAGGTCACCGGTAATGAATGGGTTCAATGGTATTTACTGCGGGGGTGGCGATCGTCGTTCGTTTTGGCGAGATCAACGGCTAGGACTGCGCCCAATGAGACTTTGTGATAAACGCCCTTTGGACTTCGTGGGTGATTTTGGGGCGGGGTTACATGGAGGAGCGGGGCGCGGGACTATGACCGGAAGGGGCTAATGCCCAATATGGGTAATATATGGATTTTTATTCATTTTTTATGCAATTTGAGGCTGGCCCAAGGCAATGGTAGGGGAACAATGGGGGGAAACGGTCAGACCATGGGAAGAAACAAGGTTTCAAAGGGATCTTGAGGGGATTTCAGGGATGAACAAGGGGGATTGGGACACAAAGTTATTTTGACAGAAGGAGGAAAGGGGGTAAAGGGATAATTGCAGGGATGCAAGGGGAAGCAGTAGGCCTTTTAGGGATGGATCAGCAAATAGGATTCATATTAGGCACAGCACAAAGAGACTTCAAGGAGGGATGGGTTTTCAGGGGAAAGGCGTTCCTTGAAGGCTCCAAGACAATCTAGCCCCCCAGCTTGCTTGACAAGAGTTTCATAGGGGGGCTAACAGTGGCTCCACATGGGGATGGCTTCTCCTCGGAGGAGTCAAGTAACCAGATATGATCTTTGGAGTAGGCCAGTTGCCTGTTGCTATAAGCCATCTTTCTTCTTTCTTTGATCTCAGCTGCCACAATATGATAGAAACATCAGCAGAAAGACTTTCCCAACCAAACTACCTACCCAAACTACAATCCTAGCATTTTTCTTCTTTAGGTTGCATTTAGGCTAGCAGACCCTTTACACTTTACTTCTCAAAACAAAAACAAACCTATTCTAAATCTACCCTTATTTCTCCATGAGACCAGATTAGACTGTTGGCCTCATATGTTTCTCTACCTAATCTAACATCTGCTGGGATTAAACTGTCCAATAGATTTCTTCTCCTATATTCTAAGACAAGAAATTGAAAAACAGCCAAGCCAGGATTAAACTGTCTGACTTGCTGTGGAATGAAACAAAACTTCGAAGGCTTGAAATTTTCACTTTGAAGTATCCTCCTCCAATTGTGACTCGGATTTTGAGCATATTATAGTCACCTTTTCTTCTTCATTTTCAGCTCTGGTTTTAGGCATGTTAGAGCTGATTCTTCCTTTTCCTTTGCTGGTCCAGATTTTGAACACGTTAGGACCGGCCTCTCTATTTCTTATGGCTCAGATTTTGAGTTTATTAGAGCCAATATTTTGCACATCTGAGGTTCATGTTTTAGGCATGTCTGAACCTCCTCTTTCTCTCTGTTTTTGGAAGCATTTTTTCTGTTTTCTTGAAAGTAAAACTGCAATGGTATGTACAATGGAAATGGAACTGGAAATCAAGTTTATCAGAAGTAGTGTTTGAGCATCCTGCCATTGACAGGACCCCCAAATAGCTCTGTGCCATCAAGTTCTTGTAATAAAAATGCATTAGGACCCACAGTGGCTTGAATGATATATGAACCTCGCCACAAGCTGTCAAACTTTCCATGTTTGCCTTTGTCTTCCCTCCGTGAATCCCATTTCAGAACTTTATCTCCAACCTTGAAATCTGAAGCTTTGGTTCTTTTGTCAAACTGCCTTTTTATGCTTTCCTGAACTCTGATAGCTCTATTATAAACCTGCTCTCTTGTTTTCTGCAGATGTATAGTTTCATTGATCCTTCTCACCATGTTGTTTTCCTCTGATTGGATCTCCTGGACAAGTTTGATTACTGGAACTCCAAGGCTTGTAGGAAAAACTGCTTCTGTACCATAAACCAGCTGGAAAGGTGACATGCCAATGGATTTCTTTGTGGTGAGCCTATCAGCCCACAAAGCATGCAACAACTTCTTATGCCATGACCTTTTGTTTTCCTCCAGCAGCTTCTTAGTGATTGTGACCAGGCTTTTGTTAGATGATTCAGCCAATCCATTACCCTGGGGGTAATATGCAGTTGAATGGCCAAGTGCTATTCTGTATCTATGACAGAAATCAATCATTCTCTTGGATCCGAAAGCAGCAGCATTTTCAGTGATTATTTTCCTTGGACAGCCAAACCGAGATAAGATGAAGTCCTCTAGGAACCTAATGATGACAGAATCAGTGGCATTCCTGGTGGGTATGGCTTCTATCCATTTGGTGAAGTAATCTGTAGCAGTTAGGATCCATCTGTGTTGTCCGGAGGAGGCAGGATGAATTTCTCCTATAAAGTCTAGGCCCCATTGTAGGAAGGGACCTTCTATGGTGATAGCTTGTAAGGGGAGGGGAAGGAGATTTTTTCTGCCCTTGAAGATTTGGCACTTGTGGCAGGCAAGAATCATTTTATGGACATCATTGAAGAGTTTAGGCCAATAGTAACCAGCCCTGAGTATCTTATTTGCAGTGGTTTTCCAACTCAGGTGGCCTCCACATTCCCCAGCATGGAACTCTTTTTTAACGTTTTCAGCTTCAGTTTCAGACAAGCATTTAAACAATAGGCCATTTGGATTTTTCCAGTATAGATTCTCATTCAGAATGCAGTAGTTTCTAGCTTTGAGTTTTATGAATCTGGCCTTGGTTTTGGACAATTC
The DNA here is from genome assembly GCA_034641835.2 of Pinus albicaulis. Lineage (NCBI taxonomy): Eukaryota > Viridiplantae > Streptophyta > Pinopsida > Pinales > Pinaceae > Pinus > Pinus albicaulis. The sequence continues at coordinate 117,555,341 of CM076569.1, forward strand.
TGGAGGGGCATTGAGGTTGGTAAGCACGTAAAGGATATCAGTATACCAAGGAGAGTTTTGAAACTGCTCTTCAACAGTCGGATGGGGAAATCCTTCCTGCTCATCCAAGGCATTTATCATGCTAATGTCAAGGGCCTACAAGTTTGATTCAGCCATTAACTGGGCCAGGCCTTGACCCTTGATCAGCTTGGTGGGTTTTATTTCAAGGTCATATTCTAAGATTGTAGCAATCCATTTGCCCCTTTTCCCATCAGGGTCTTGGGACAAGATATCTTTAACCACTATATTTGGAACATAGGCAATGGTGTGAGAATGCAGAATGTACACCTTAAAGTCTTTTAATGCCTTAATCAGGGCATAGGCCTGCTTTTCCATGATATTGTACTTTAAGGGTGCATCTCTTAAGGCTTTTCTGAATAAGGCAATTGGTTGTTCATGACCTTCTGAATTCTTTTGCAGCAATACTGCAGCTATTGTGTGCTCTGAGGCAAAGGAAAAAATTAGAAAATCTTTTGAGAAGTCTGGGCTGATAAGGACAGGAGCCTGAGTGAGTGCAAGTTTTACAAACTCAAAAGATTTCTTGGCTTCAACAGTCCACTTAATTCCTGCATCTTTCTTTAGCATGTTGGTCATTTTTCTAAGGTGCTCAGCAAGATTAGGAATGAATCTCCTAAGGAAATTGATCTTCCCTATAAAGGACTGTAACTCCTTGATGTTTCTCAGATGTGTAATTTGAAGTATTCCCTCAACCCTCTGTGGGTCTATCCTAATCCCTTTCTCAGATATAATGTGGCCAAGGAGTCTACCTTCTTGCAGCCCAAACATAGTTTTCTTAGGATTTAAGGACAGACCATACCTTCTCCATTTTTCAAAAACTTTCCTCAGATGTTTCAAGTGTTCTTCTTCAGTTTTAGAAAAGACAGTTAAGTCATCCAAGTAGATAACTATGAAGTGTCCTATCTCCTCTGAGAAAGCTATATCCATCGCTCTCTGGAAGGTAGCTCCAGCGTTCATCAATCCAAAAGGCATTTTCACATACATGAAGGTGCCCCATGCAGTGGTAAAAGCTATTTTGAGTTGGTCTTCTGGGAGTACCAGGACTTGGTTGTATCCTGAAAAACCATCAAGCAGGGAGATTCTCTTAGAACCCACTACCTTCTGTAGGATATGTTCCATTCTGGGCAAAGGGTAGTTGTCTTTCAGGGAGGCTCTGTTGAGGTTTCTGAAGTCTATGCACAATCTGATCTCCCCTGTTTTCTTTCTTATAGCCACTAAGTTTGACACCCAATCAGAAAACCTTACAGGGACTATTATGCCTGCATCATACATCTTTTTGATCTCTTTCTCTACTGTAGGCAATTGTTTTGGATTGATTCTACGAAGTTTTTGTCTGAAAGGCTTCTAATTTTCCTTTAGTGGTATCTTGTGTTGTATGATGTTGGTGTCATAGGCCTTTAAGTCTTCATAAATCCATGCAAACACATCAACGAATTCCTTAAACAAGTCAATGTATTTGTTCTTCATGTCTGCAGGTATAGACTTAGCTAGTTTAATCATTTTGGGCTTATCTTCAATGCCTATGTTGCATTCTTCTACGTCTGATTCTGCATGTCCTATAGTGGGATTTTTAGCTACATCATCAAAGTCAAAAAGGTCCTCTAAGGGTGCTAGGCCTCCGGGTATATTCTTGTCCTTGGCCTGCAGCACCTCTACTTCTTCATTCTCTGTGTTTTCACATTTTTCGGTTGGATTTCCAGCTTCTTCAGAGAAGGTGTTTATTTCTATGTTACAGGGTGTTTCTTGTTCATCTGGGGAATCCTCACTTGGGCAGTTGTCATCAGATTTTGAGTTCGAATTAGAAAATTCAAACTCATTCCTACCCATCAGGAAGTCTTCGATCTGTTTGTCTCCTTCAAAGACCTGCCAGTATTTTTCGTTGTCTGGCATGGCAGGTCTGAACTTGGTTTGAACGATGATTTGTTGGTCAGGGGGAGTCTTAGGATATGAACTAGCCAAGCAAGCTAATCCATTTGCAATGACATTTTGACTCCTGGGAACAAACACTAGTTTATACTTCATGAAATTTTTCAATATATCCAGGGCATCGTTCCTGTATGCTCTTAATCGGGGATGCTTTGCTACGTATTCACCATTCACTTGTATAAAAACTAACTCAGAGTCTCCCAGCACAGTTATCCTACGGGCTCCTAATTTTTTCAATAGTTTCAGACCCAGGATGAGAGCCTCATATTCTGCAATATTTTTTGTGCATTTGAAATGCAGATTCACAGTGTGGTGCTCTGCATGATCATTTCCTGTGTTATGTAGCCACACCCCTGCTCCAACATTTTGTCTAGTACAGGACCCATCAAAGTTCATTTCCCACAAGGGCTCACCATTATGTTGCGTTGTGGTGTCTGTACTAGGTTGTGGGTTGTCTTGTTCTTCATGTGGTGTGTTAGTTTATAGGGTGTGACTAATAGGCTGACTGCGTTGTGTTTCTGGTTCACTCTGAGTTTCATTTTTATTAACCTGCCCATGGTTCTCTTCATCATATTCTTCTAGGGTGGGCATTATGCTCAAGTCCATGGGTTCTGCGTCCTTGATTGTATTTATGCATTCAGACTCTGGCTCTCCTAAGGATTTTTCATTATAAAGGATGAAATAATCCAGGTTTGTGTGTACAGAGTACAATGGTGAATTCGCAGGCTTCTCGGGGCTACTGACTAGGAATTTCATCTGGGACTCTCTATACAGTCTTCTAAGTTGGCCGAATATAGGGATAGTGGCATATGAGCCATCCATCTGCATTGTTCCTTGCAGTTTGGCTCCCCATGATCTTGAAAATAGCATGCCATACTTAGGTGGCACATCAGCCACCACAACATCCATGACCATACACTTGGCAGGAATCTGGGTCAAGCTCACACACAAGTCTTTGATTAGGCCTAGGCATTTTACTCTCCTAGAGTCAAATGAATATAAATCTTTGTAGGGATGTGTTATCTCCAGGCCTAGCCTTTCCATCACTACCTTAGGCATTAAATTGTGTGATGCTCTAGAATCATGCATGACATTATGGAGTATTTTATCATGAATGTTGAGACTAATATAAAAAGGTGGGACTACCCCTTCCTGAAACTTTCCCTCAATCTTTGGTCCAAATAGGAGGGCAGGTTGATCATCATTCAAATTTACAGAGTCATTGTTTTCCCCTAAATTCAATGCTTTCAAGATTTGGCCTTTATATACATCCTGAGTGGCCAGTTCAAATAATGGTACAAAGATTTTGATTTTGGCAATCTCACTCTCTAAATTGAAAGTGGACTGGGTCTTTGGAGTGCTTAATTCTGTTTTATTTGCTACTGTCTTAGCAGCTAAATCAGTTTGTGATTTCTCACTATGTACAGGGTTGGGAACAGTTATATTAGGAGTACTAACTGAAGTGCTAGTGCTGCTGGTTGGTCGGCTTTGTTTTTCAGTGTCTTGGTTGTCCTTTTCTTTGTGTTTACAAGAACTTTCAGCTGCTGTTTTGTTACTTGCAGCATATGCTTTAGAAGTTTTATCAGGTATTTTCTTGATGGTTACCTCAGGAGTCTTTGTTTTGGAAGTATCTTGGTTCTTTTTGCTCCTAAGTTCATATTGTTCCCTGAACTGTAACATGGAATTTTCAAATCCTAATCTGTATCCTCATCCCAGTATGAGGGTGAGGGCTGATCTTCCCCTGAATCATAGTTAAGGGCTAAGTCTTTTGTTTCAAACATGTTTATTCCAGTCCCTTCAGACTCTTAAATGATTCCCTCGTCTTCATCTAAGAATTTTTGGAATGGGGGAATAACTTGTTGGTCTACTTCTTTTTGTCTGTTGGGAGCATTGTTATTTCTTCTAAAGTTTTGGTTCTGATTTTGGTTCTGGTTTCTGTCCTGATTGTTGATTGTGACAACCATTTTTTCCATCATTTGTTGCAGCTTATCCACGTTTTTAGATAGTCTATCATAGTTTGGGTCTGAAGCGGAAGCTACGGTGTCATCCCTATATGTTACCCTTTTCTCAGCTTTTAATCTTGCCCTTTTTTCCATCAAGTTTGCTTCTATGGTTATGGCTCCTTTCTGCATGTCTTCTAATGTGGTGTACTCTTTATCTCTAAGCTCATAGGCCATGTCAACATCAAATCCTTCAGGATATTTGGCCAGGGCCATACCTTGTGGAGGTTTCATGTGCGGGGGGAGAGCATTGTAAATGTTGTTGAATCTAGTAGTGTAATCATGTACACTTTCTCCCACATTCCTCTTAATGAACATGTATTCTGCTAGGAGCTGGCGCAGGTTTGCTCTAACTTCTCATTTGTCTATGAAAGTTCGATATAATGCAGGGAGATCTTGGATACTGCCAGGGGGTAGGCTTTTAAACCATTTCTTTACATCACCCCCTAGGCTCTGGGCAAAGATTCTCATTTTGATTGTTTCATCATCAATTTCCATATAATCAAAAGAATCCTCCATCTTGTCTACATGTTGCTGAGCTGTGATGGATTCTTTTGCATTTAAATGTGGGATTTTTGACTGATAGTCATTTGGCAAGGGTAACAAGGGCTGTGGTAAAACTAAAGGTGCATACCAAGCTGCCATGATAATGTTCTGATGGGGTAAAGGGTTGGCTTGAGTAGCTGGTATATGGATGAGGGGTATGTGAGGACCAGCAAAAGTCTGCTAAGAAGATCTAGGGTAGGAGAGCCCCAAGTTTTGAATGAAGTGGGTATCAGGCGGTGTAGATGGAGGGGTTTCTCTGTCCCTAGTGTGTTGACCACTATGAGATGTTGTACTGCAAGGCTCAAGGTCTTGCTGACCTAGGTGATTGAATGACCTAGTTCTGGGTAATCTGTTTGGAGGATCTAGGTCCAGGGGAGAAAGTGATAGAGCTGCTAGGTCTTCCAGTGCAGAATTATCTCTACGAAGGTAACTAGAAATAGTTGGTCTTTTAGGTGCAGGAGCTCCCTTGAGGATGCTCTCCGGATTATCAACTATTTCAGGTGGGTCAGGGTTGGGATAAGCTCTTGTATGGATGGTTCTGTGAGCCAGAATGTTGTTTTCGTCCAAGCAGCTTAACCCTACTTGTCACTTCTATCGTGGTTTAATGTTGTTTCAAAGGATGGTCTCCCAGTGGAGTCTTATGCGAAACCAAGTTAATCAGCAGGCCTACTGATCACCAGTGGAGTCTTTTCATTTAGGAAGTATGGAGTCGCCAGGTGGAGGGTTTCAAGGTATGTCTAAAGGGGTTACACTGTCCACCACAGTGCTCAGGCACTATTCACCTTTCAGGAATCTCCTCAAGACAGTAAAATCCAACCAGAGATTGACTGGGAGGGCATTTACCAGATATATCACCTCCGAAGAGTGTGAGATCCGGAGGCTACCTGGCCCTTTCCAGGCTCTGTCTAAGAGTGTGGTGGATATTCAATAGTGGAGGTCGATTCAAGAAAGGGGTGACTTACTGTCAACCTAACCAGAGCTCCAAGTTTCTGAAGTTTTTGATGTAGTGAGATGGAAATCATTCAGAATTCCCCAGCGGAGTTGCCATTATGTTGGGGTTCCCATGTTTTGGCCAGGTTCACAAGACCAAAAGATGAGACAACATAGAACCACTTTCAGACCTTAGGATCTAGCCCTCCTAGGTCCAGAGAGGGATCTCTCTTGTTCATGTAGCCTTGAAGCTCCAAGTTGTGATTTTAGGCTAGTTATAGGTTCAGGGTTGTTTGTTTGATTGTTTGTGTTTGGTTGTTGGGAACCAGGAAAGGAAGGTCCGATATAAGACAAGGGTGATCACAGAAGGGATTAGGCTGAGACAGACAACTCAGGGAATATCAAGGCCATTGGGTAATGGAGTCAAGAAAGGATTTATTTGTAATCAATGTGCAAGCTTTCAGTTGGGCTAGTCATCTAGAGCAATTGGATCTTAAAGATGATATTGGGAATGGGACATTAAGGATTGAAAATGAAAGAGGGGGAAACATCCAATCCTATCTATAGATCAGGTCAGAGGTCATTTAACTCTAGACCTGCTTGGACAAAATCAGAGGCAAGACAAAGGATTCTTAGAAAGGGTTAATTGGGATGGAAAGATCCTAGTGAGGCAGAAACGGGGTTCTAGACCTCCCAGTGTTCTCAACACATCCAACTAAATCCTAACAAGAACATATAAACATAGACTTCATTAATTCATACATCAGAGAGTAGGCAATAACATCCACTACACTGGTTAAATCAATTGAAATCAATATTCAGATACACATATAAGCAGAAAACATAAAGGGTTGGGAGAGCAGCAACATAAGGTACCTATCAAGGGTAAATCTTATGCCAAACTTCTGATGCGAGCCAGTAGAAATGGAATGAAATGAAATCAAACACAGAGATAAGAAAACATCACCAACTGCTTTAGATCACCCTGGTAGTACGATTTCTCGTGCATTAAACTTCTGATTGACCCTTGGGGTTTTCAAATCGATGCTTTGCTTCTTAAATTGCTGCATTATGGATCCAAATCTTCAGTCCTGAGCACTGAAAACTATAATCATGAGCTGGTTTTTCCACTGCTCCATAAATGTTTCGATTCTGCAAGATCTGAGCTTTAATGGCGTTGGATAGGGTTGCAGATTTTCAAAACCTATCCTTTGATGAAATTTATACCTCCGCCACCTTTCTTGACATTTTACTGGAGTACCATCTCCCATATCAGCTCTCTGTTTGTGCAACATGCCATTGAAGAGGTACATATGCATCATGGCGGTTTTCTGCCTCTGATAACCCAATAAAAACATGAAACCTGCGAAGAAAATTATGGACGGGGGCAATGGATGCAGTGTGGATGAAGGAAATGGCCGTGCAATCGGTGACACGACGGAAAAAAATACAGAGGAACAATGGAAATTCGCTCTGGTGGAGGTGGCGGTCTGCGGGGTGGAAAAAAGAATGAAAAGCATGAAAATGAACCAATTATACGTAATGGAGAGGGAGAATGTGCAGAGGGCACACGTGGAGATGATGTGGTGGGACTGGGAGACAGTGGAATAGTCAATGGAGGGCGAACGAATCTGGATCATCGATCGTGGAGGAGATCAACAGTGGAGGATGACGGACGGTGGGCCAAAACATGGGTTGCCATGTGCACAACTCTGGCGAATGATGGCCGTTGGATGAGTGATCTGAGATCTAACGACTGACAACAATTTCGCTGGGTGACTTGGACTGAAAGATAACGCGCGGGGAGAAAGCGGTTTTGCCGTCGTATAGAAGACACGTGTCGGCAGCTGTATGGAATCGCTGGGCATTCAGGGAAAACTGCCCTCTGCACAAAAGTGGTGTGGAAAAACTGGCGGGTTTGGAATGGTGCGCGGCGGGGTCCACTAGGGAGAGAGGTTTTGAACCGTCATATCTTCGAGAGGATGGGCGACGATGGCCCAGCAAGGGGAAAATGAGCACGGGAGACGTGGGCACTGGGGATTTAATGACCGCCATCCGATCAATTGAAATCGATGGCTGAGGCTGAGCCCGATGGACATATGCAGAAGGTGCCCTTTGTTTTGGCGAATGGTTACAGTGCTGGGTTACATGGAGGAAAAGGGTGCGGGCTAGTGAAGAAGGGGATGAGGCCTATTATATGGTCGGAAGTGGGTTTTTTATCCCGTTTTAATGCATTTGGAGCCTCTGAGGGTTAACAATAGTGGAATAGAGGGGAAAATTGAAGAAACCAAGGATAATGGTGGGATTTTGGAGGGGTGTAGAGGGTTAATAGGGGAAATAGAGAGGAACAAAGGCACCTTGTCAGAAGGAGAAAAAAGGGGAAAAAATGACATTTTACAGGGGTACAAGGGGTAAATGGAGGCTCTTTGGGGATGAACCAGCAGAGAGAAAATATATTAGGCAAAGCACTAAGAGACTTCAAGGAGGATGGGTTTTCAGGGGAAAGGCATTCCTTGAAGGCTCCAAACAATCTAGCCCCCAGCTTGCTTGTCAATAATTCCATAGGGGGGCTAACACATGAGACTACCGGGGTTAGGAAAAGCTAAAAACCCTCAGGCAGTTGTCAGCCATCATGGCCTGTTAAAATTTATTATTATTCATGAGTTAAACAAACATTAGTTAGCATGGGATAGCTTTGTCAATCCTTCCCTATCTGCCCCTGAAGGAAACCCTGATAGAGAATAAATTGAGTGTCCAAGAACAAACATGTCAGTCCCTAAGAAAGCTAGAGGGAATAGAACCTGTGTCACAACCCTAGGTCTAGTAAAATGGAGATGGTCTTCAACAATAAAACATTAGCAAAATACTTCAGCATTTCCAGAAGAAACAGGGCCATCCTATACACCCCCTCTGAGCCCTCAGAATGCACCTTTACAAGGTTATGAGGGAGAAATAGCTCAAGTATTAGAACATATGAGAGCATCTTGTGAAGCTAGGAGCCCATTTGAACAAATTGAGGAGTAGAGGGATCTTTCGAACTAGTCTCCCTCTTCTTGAAGTTCTAGTCACACTGAAATCCTACCTTCCACTGATGAATTGCAGCATTTGAGGGATTTATCTCCCTTTGATAATGAATGTTTGAATAAGGAAGACCAGATAGAGAGAACATCTGATTCTAGAAACCAGTCGGGGGATGTTGTTTTATTAGATCAAGACACAAATGTTGATACAACTCCTCTGACACCTGAAGAAAATATTTATCCACTCAGCCAAGATATCAATATTGATAAAACCTCTTTAGTGCCTAAAGAAAACATTATTTCATTAAATGATAACCCTGATACTGGCATAGCCCTTCTTGAACCTGAAGCTGCTGCTGCATTTTCCCTTGCCAGAACCCATTTGAAAGAAAAATCATTTTGGGATAAGTTGAGAAAAATGCGCAGGAAATGCAGGAAATTGAGAAAAGGAGTGAAACTGTTAAGGGAATGGTTGAAAGAGGTAGAAAAGGCCTGGAAGCCTAAAAATGAATTAGATATCGTGGAAACCCAAACATATTTTTCCACATAAGCAGTAGATGTTGTTGAATTCTCTGTGCAAACTAATTTGATACTTACATAAGACAAAAAAACTCAAACATATGAAACACCTGCTTATACCCCTTTGGTACAAAGAGTTTCCAATCAAAATCTTCGTAATGAGTTGATCCAAATGCAACAAGAATTGACCCGGTATCGGAAAGAAGTAGTGCCTTTACAAGAACATCAGGCATTACTAAAATGATTTAATGACCTTACTGCAACTGAAGATGAAACCTTTTCCCAACTTAGGGAAGAAAGAGTAAAAGTGAAAAGGGCACAAGATCAACTAGAACAGGCTAAGAAGAAAACCAGTGTTGTTTTTTCTCTATACTCAGATGTGTTGTCTTGCAGAGCAGTGGTCACCAATTATGCCTTATTTCTAGTGGAAAGGTATCTATTTTTGAAGATCAAATCTGTCAGAGAAGGGAAGCCTACTACATTTAAATCCACTGAAGAATTTTTCCAATGTTGTAATGATTAGGATGAACAGGTCCAACACCTTCTGTGTGAATTGCACTTGCACAATTTATTTTTAGAAGATGAAAGAGATAGTAACACCAGTCCCTTCATTAGGGACATTCAGTTTTAAGCTTTTCTTCCTTTTTCTAAAAACCAGATTAGTTGGGCTAAGGCCTACAATATCTTCTAGAAAATATAACATGGGTTAGATTTATGGGTCAGAGAGGAACCTACAAAACCCCTATATTTATTCATTCAACATAAGAGGTTTACGCAATGAGAAGGAGTGATATCCAAGTTAGGGCCAATTCAAAAATATATTATACAGAGTGGGAAAGCATACTTCCAGGATATTCAGGAGGAAGATTTATTAGCATCTAAACAAAGATGGCAAGCCTTTACTAATAACATTAAGAATAGAGAGCCATTTTGTTGCAGGAATTTTAAAGATGCTGCTTCTCGTTTTCATCTGTATAGTAATATAATTTTAAACATGGGTCCTACATGGATAGGATGGAGATATAAATGCCCCATCATATAGTACCCTCCTGAAGATTACCACCATGATTATGAATTGCTAGAGGGACATACAAACTTATCATTTGCAAAAGTGAAACAAAAGCATGGTTTTAGACTTTACAAGGAAGAATTATATCCTGCTTATTCCTTTACTCAACTACACCTCAATCATTTGTTTTCATGAGAACATGCAAAAATTTAAGCGGGGGAGTATTTTGGGCCGAGGAAAAGGTACATTTTACCCCTCTCTTTAGCTTGATTTATTATCAAATTTTATATGTTTTCCTTCATTTTAGAAATAATTCAAAGGAGAATAATGTAAAAGTAGGGTAAAATGAATTATTAATAAATAATGTATTTAATAGTATAAAAGCTAAGTTTTTTTGTCTTTATTGATATTTAATCTGAAAAAACTAACTGCCGACCAAACAACCGAACAGCAACAGTCAAGAAAAGAAAATGCAATCACATCTAGTTCCTGAAAATCAGGAAGAGATGAAAAGACACGACTATCTTCGAAGCATTCGGCTGATGACTACGAAGCCTCGGGATCTCCTGATCCTGAGGATTCGTTATTCTCTGTTTTATTTCTCCTTAAGTTATAAAAGGTTGTAGGTGAAAGAGAACAGGGGATATTTTTCTTCTATATTGTAATTTTCTGTAATAAACATTTTATTCATACAAAGTCTGTGAACTCATGATAATGTACACACCGTTAGGTCTCTGTAATTTATTAGCAATATTGGGAGAGTCCAATCACAGAGTTAACATCATTTCAACCAACTTTGGGATTCTAGGATCTAGCCCTCCTGAATCCGGAGAGGGATCTCTCCAATATGTACAAAGATGGATATTGTCTTTGAAAGCTTAAGGTAATGATATTAGGCTAGTTATGAAGGCCAAGGGTTTTGTTTTGTTTTGGATGGTTGAGCATGAAATGTTACTTGAGGGAAAGTCCTAAGTGCAAAAAGTTTCAAAAGTGAGAAGTTGCAAGCAAATAGAACAGTTTTGGCAGATAGATAGATATAACGCTGGTTTTTAGTCCATTGGGCTATGGAGTCATATCTGGGCTTTAATTGAACAACAACATCAAGTGTGATCCAAGGGGCAAGTCATCTATGTCTAAGGATCTCTTTAAAGTTCGATTTATGGGATGGAGTGATACATTAAGAAGGGGAATTAAACAGATGCAGAACGGAGAGTAGCCTAGGATCTAATAATTACTTTTAAACCGGTTAGCCTTTGACAAACACTTAAGGAGGACACGAAAGCAGACTAGGATCTGGTAAGTGCTTTTAAACCGACCAGCCTTTGACACACTTCCAATAGAAAACATACAAAACAAGGGGAAACACAAAGATAACACAGAATGGTCTAAGATCTAGCAAGTGCTTCTAAACTAGCCAGATTTTAACACATTCCAAGGGAAACAATCTGTTAGTTATGCAGACAAGTCTGGGACCAGGGCTAACCATATCTTCCTTCAGTTCATCATCACATAACATATACTGAAAGTAACATTCAGAAATAATATTCAGCTAGGACGATAAAATGAGGGAACGCTAGCATTCTCATGCCTAAACTGAATTAAGTCATTCCTAAATAACACAGATTGGAAGAAAACATTCAAATAAAGATTTCTCATCCAGAGAAGGTTACTGATATACAGCAGGTCCTAACCCTATTTAAACTGTTCTTTACAGTGGAAAATGAAACAACATGAAAACAAAAATAAAACAACAAGTTACAAATGAGAATAACATCACCGTCAATATAGATCAGGATCCCATGAAACAACTTTTATATTGATGTCAAACCAGCTACAAACTTCAAGTCCAATGTTTTAGTTCAGCAATCATCTTCACTATTCAACCTAACTACTCTAGCACAAACAGAGCTTCAAGGGCCAGTGAACACTATGTACAAATAGAAGTCTCGAGCTCAAGTTTATTTCAAAGTTCTGCAACCAACAACTCCTCATCTTCTGTAGAAGTACTTATAGGAAGATGAGGAGGTGAGATTTTAACAAAATATCTCAAGGACAGTTAATGTAGAGTGAAGACTTCTCGGCCCTTTGAGAGGCTCGAGGGAAAAATTTACAGGTGGATCACTACATTAACTGTTTCACAATAAATATCAAATCTCGGTGGAAGCTTTGTTTGACTTTGAGGCTCTGTGCATGTTTTGGAGTAACTCTGCAGATATTTATTCATTGGTTTCCTTGCAGAAGTAACTCCCTGGCTGTGCTGGAGGCGAATATCTGATTTTCTTCAATAACTCAGCCTTTGGTTTGAATGGTTCGAGGCAACAGGTGGCCTTTACGGTAGCTGAGGAATTAATTCGCCTTTAGTTGAAACGGTGGAAGCCTTTCTGTCTGTTTAAACGCTTATGATTTTTCTTTAACTGTGTTTAATTTGGGGATTAGGCTTTTGATAGTCAATCTTAGCCGTAATCCCTAAATTTGTCTTCAATCTTCTGCTCTGCTGCGCTTTATTCTCAAAACTGATACTCTTTAACTGTGTTTGATTAAAAACAGTGTCTTGTCGATGTGCAGACCCGCACTGGGCTTTACGGCATCAATACTCATAGAGTACTGACGAGACATGGAATAGAGCCCCGTGAATGGCCTCTTTAAGATAGCCAGAAGGCACAGGAAACGTCTTTCCCATCCCTCGGCTTTCCTTCATTCTATAATGGAAAACCATTAAAACACCTGCAAAACACAACAACAGTTAAGAAATCCTGCGGGAATAGGTTAAAACTGCTTCGGATGGCGGGGGGAGGAGCGTAGCCGTCAGATGAGGGAAACCAACGGTGGAGATCTGCATAGAAAGGAAAAAAGGATAGCGGGAGAAGAATAAGGAGGAGCAGTTTTGGACCGTCCGATCTGGACACGTGGACAGTCCAGATCTAATCGGAGGGTCTCAATCGGGGGTGGCAGAAAAGGGGATGCGATTGAAAATTCCAGTGTGATTAAGCGCTGGCCGTTGATCTGCAGATCAGATCGACGGCGGAAAACGAATCAGCGGGTTTTGAAATGGCGGTAAGACTTGCGATCGGAGGGAATAAGGACCGTTGGATAGGCAGGAAATGGACGGCCCAGATTTAATCGGAGGATCGCAATCGGGGAGGTCACAAAACAACATGCGATTGAAACTTTGCGATTGAGCCCTTTGCGATTGAGCGCTGGCCGTTGATCTGAGGACCAGATCGACGGCGGGGAATGAATCAGAGGTAATCGCAAGGGGGTGAAACATTGCGATGTGATTTTGCGCGGACTGTTGGATCAAGGATTAGATCAACGGTCAAGAATAAATCGGAGGGAGAGCAGGATCGGAAGATCAGAGGTATGGACTGCGATTGATCGGAGGGCACACTTGAAGCATTGCGATTGCAATTGGGCGGGGGGCTGCGATTAGCGCTCCACCGTCAGATATCCGCGGAAGATCAACGGTGCAGAAGGCATCGCCAGACTTATTGTTATAAATAAATCGCATCGGAGTTTTGACTATTTACAAAGGATTTGTGCACCTGCCCGACTTCCGATTGCGATTAGCGCTTGGGACTTAAGCACTTGGTCCCAGCGCCGGGGCATGTGCGGGGAAGTGGTTTGAAAGGGGCTAGTGAGAGGGGGCTTATGCCTATATTAAGGTCGGAAGGTGGGTTTTGGCCTTTTTAAATGGAATTTGAAGGCTGAGGAAAGGAACGATAGAGGGGTAAGGGAGGAAAATGGCCAACAAAGGTTAGGGGAAAGATTTTAAAGGGGATTTTGGGGGTTCGGCACAGCTCAACCAGAAGTTTTAAACCATGTTAGGAGGATTTTCACGAATGGAGGGAGAAACTTATGAAAAGTAGGGAAATAATATGGAGAAAAGGGGGAGTAAATGAAGGTTAGTTATGAGTGGGAGAAAGGGGAAAAATGATGGTTTCTTCAGCAGTTTATTACAGGAAATCAACAGAATTAATAGGGAAAGTGATGAAGATTTTGGACAGAGGCATGAGGCCTACAAGGAGTCTTCGAGAGCCAACAAATTTTAGTAATAAAAAATTGTTCCTTGAAGGCTCAAAACAGATTTAGCCACCTTTTGGTATAACAAAATATTATAGGTGGCTAACAGTGGCTCCACTTGGGGATGGTGCCTTCTTGAAGGCATCAAGAATTCAGACTTGATTTCTCTGGGACGCTGACTTGTGCCTGATCCATTGGGTTGTCCTTTCTTTGCTGGATGATCTGGTTCTGAAAACATATTCAGCAGCCATGAAAATAATGGATTTTCATCTACAAGCTTTCTACCTACCCAATCCTACTGATCTAACATTTTTTTCTTCTTAGAGTGCACTTGGATTGGCAAACTCTCTCACAACATTTTATTCTTTTGAAAGCATAAAAACTAATCTAATTCTACTCCTTATTTCTCCCTGAACTCAGATTAAACAGTTGAGCTCAGATATTTCTCTACCTAATCTACTGTATGTTGGGGTTAAACAATCCAACGAACTTTCATTCTCTAAATTCTAAAGCAGAAATTTAAAAACAGCCAAGTCAAGATTAAGCAGTTTGACTTGCTGTGATCTATGGCATAAAAACAAGCTGCACATAGATTATTATTTGCAAAAAATTAAAATCAAAATAGAAGGCTTAAGATCTGAAAGTTTAAGTACTGCCTTCCCTTTCTTCATAGCTCTGTTTTTTTACTTTGTTTGAGCTGTCTATTCTTTTCTTCTGGTTCAGATTTTGAGTGATTTAGACCCAGATTTACACTTTCTTTGACTCAGAAAATAAAACAGTTTTGAGTCATCTCTCTTTGGAAACTTTGGTTCAGATTTTGAACATGTTTGAACCTTAATTTCTATCCTAATCTATCTACTGATGAGCCAAGATTAAACAGTTTGGCAAATCAAATTTACTAACCTATTAGCAGAAAATTTAAAGCTAATTAGTCAAGTTTAAACAGTTTGACTAACTAGAAGTGTGTTTCTGAGGAGTGGCATTTGAGCTTGCACACTTTCAGAATTTATTTCTCTTTTTTGGCATGGGGCTTTGCCTTTCTTGTTTTCATTTCTTCCCTCTTTTTATTTTTCTTTGTTTTTGTATTTTTTGATTTTTCATAACTTTGAATGCAATGATGGATGAAATGTTTACAATGGAAAAAAGAAAAAAGAAGGCTTAAAAACATATCATGAATCAAGAGAAGTAATGCTTGAGCATCCTGCCATTGACAGGACCCCCAAACAAATCTGTTCCATCCAACTCTTGTAAGAAGAATGCATTGTTTCCAGCAACTGAATGAATAGAGTAAGGGCCAAGCCATAGATTGTCAAATTTACCATGCTTTCCCTTATCTTCTCTCTTTGAATCCCACTTTAAAACTTTGTCCCCAATATTGAAATTGCTGGCCTTTGTTCTTCTGTCAAAAAGCTTCTTAATGCTGTCCTGTTTCTGCAATGTTTTGTTGTACACTTCCTCTCTGATTTGCTGAAGATGAATGGTCTGATTTATTCTTCTAATCATGTCATTATCTTCGGTCTGCAACTCTTGAATTAACTTCATAACTGGTACACCAAGGATGTTAGGAAAAATTGCATCTGTACCATATACAAGCTGGAAGGGTGACATACCAATGGATTTTTCCAATGTTAATCTGCCAGCCCACAGTGCATGGATCAACTTCGTGTGCCAAGACTTCTTATTGTCTTCCAACAGTTTCTTCATTATGTTCACTAAGATTTTGTTGGAGGACTCTGCAAGTCCATTACCTTGAGGGTAATAGGCTGTGGAGTGCCCTAGTGTTATCTGGTATTTATGACAGAAGTCAACCATTTTCTTGCTTCTAAATGCTGCTGCATTATCCGTGATGATCTTGGTAGGGCAGCCAAATCTGGAAAGGATATTGGTTTCTATGAACTTTATAATAACTGAATCATTGGCTTGCTTACAAGGAATGGCTTCTATCCATTTAGTGAAATAGTTTGTGGCAGTAAGGATCCATCTATGCTGGGCAGAAGATGAGGGATGGATTTCACCTATGAAGTCAAGTCCCCACTGTTGAAAAGGAGCTTCAACAGTGATTGGATGCAGAGGAAGAGGTAATAATTTTCTCTTGCCCTCAAACAATTGGCATTTATGGCAAGTAGTTGTCATTTTGTGAACATCAGGAAAAAGGGTGGGCCAAAAGAAACCAGCCCTCAAAATTTTGTTGGCTGTTGACTTCCAATACAAATGGCCTCCACACTCTCCTTCATGAAATTCTTGCTTAATCTTCTCTGCATCAAACTCAGGCAAACATTTAAGCAATATACCACTAGCATTTTTCCAATAAAGACACCTATCTACAATGCAATAGTTTACTGCTTTCAGTTTTAAGAACCTTGCCTTCGTTTTCGATAAACCAGGAGGCGTGTTTAAATTAAGAAAAACATAAACGATATCAGCATACCAAGGAGAATTCAGAAAATGGTTTTCAATAATGGGAGTTGAGAATTCTTCTTGGCTGTCCAAAGCATTAATCACATTAATATCAAGAACTTCAAAATTGGATTCAGCCATTAGTCTAGCTAGACCTTGGCCTTTGATGAGCTTAGTGGGTTTTATCTCTAAATCATATTCAAGAATAACAGCAATCCACTTACCTCTCTTACCATCTGGATCCTGGGTTAGAATGTCTTTTACAACCGAATTTGGGACAAAGGCAATGATGTGTGAGTGAAGGATGTATACCCTGAAATCTTTTAAAGCTTTTATCAAAGCAAAAGCTTGTTTTTCCATAATGTTATACCTCAAAGGGGCATCCCTCAATGCCTTGCTAAAGAATGCAATGGGCTGCTCTTGTCCTTGTGGATTTTTCTGTAAAAGGACAGCAGCTATAGTATGTTCTGATGCAAATGAGAAGATATAAAAATCTTTGGAAAAATCAGGGCTTATGAGAACCGGTGTTTTGGTTAATGCTTGTTTCACCAGCTCAAAGGATGTCTTTGCTTCCAAGGTCCATTTTATCCCTTGTTCCTTCTTCAACATGTTTGTGATATTTCTAAGGAGCTCTGCCAAATTAGGGATGAACCTTCTTAAAAAGTTAATCTTTCCAATGAAAGACTGCAACTCTTTGATATTTCGAGGATGAGAGATTTGCAATATAGCCTCAATCCTCTTTGGATCTATCTTTATACCCTCTTCTGAAATAATGTGTCCAAGAAGCTTACCTTCTTCGAGACCAAATAGTGTCTTCTTAGGGTTTAAAGATATTCCAAACCTTTTGCACTTCTCGAAAATTTTTCTCAAATGTTCTAAATGTTCTTCATCTGTTTTTGAAAACACAGTGACATCATCTAGATAGATAATGATGAAGAAACCCAATTCTTCCGAGAATGCTATGTCCATGGCTCTCTGAAAGGTTGCTCCAGCGTTCATTAGACCAAAAGGCATCTTCACATACATGAAAGTGCCCCATGGAGTAGTGAAAGCTATCTTTAATTGATCAGCAGGGTGAACTAAAATCTGATTATACCCTGAATAGCCATCAAGCAACGAAATCCTTTTAGACCCCACCACCCTTTGTAAAATGTGATCCATTTTTGGTAAAGGGTAGTTATCCTTCAACGAAGCTTTGTTTAAATCTCTAAAGTCTATACAAAGCCTGGTTTCTCCAGTCTTCTTCCTAACGGACACCAGATTAGATACCCACTCGGAATATCTAATAGGGACAATAATGCCAGCCTCATACATTTTCATGATCTCCTTCTGAACCAATGGCAACTGGACATGGTTTATTCTGCGCAGTTTCTGTTTAAATGGTTTTTGGTTTTCTTTAAGAGGGATTTTGTGCTGTATTATTTCAGTGTCATAGGATTTAAGATCTTTGTAACTCCATGCAAAAACATCAGAAAATTCTTTGAACAGCTCTATGTATTTGAGTTTAATGTGAGCTGGCAAAGTTTTGGACAGTTTGATCATTTTCGGTTGTTCCTCACTGCCTATATTGCACTCCTCTACTTCAGTCTCTACAGGTTCCAGTTTTGGTTTATTGGCCACATCGTTAAAATCGAACAACTCCTCTAAAGACGTTAGACCACTCGGCAAATTTTCATCTTTAGAATGCAGAGTTTGTAATTTTTCCGTTTCTAACTCTGCACTTAATTCTGTTTTGCTCCTAAGTTTGCTAGACAATAGGTTAATATTGGCAGGTTGAGGAGACGATTCTTCTTCACCAAGAAAGTTTTCTTCACCGCAGTCTGTATCATAATCTGAATCTGAACTGTGCAGTTCGAACTCATTTCTGAATTGCATGAAGTCTTCTATTTGTTTGTCATCGTTAAACACTTGCCAATATTTTTCGTTATCAGGCACTGCCGGTCTAAATTTTATCGGAGTTGTGTTATCTCCAGTCTCATATGGCGTTAGACATGTCCTAGCCGCGAAAGCTAAATTGTGGGCCGCAATGTTCTTTTTCCTTGGGATGAAACTCAGGTTTGATTCCTCAAATGTGGTCAACAGATCCATGACATCGTTCCGATAGGCTCTAAGTCTGGGATGATTTGCATTATACTCCCCATTGACTTGCCTAATGATTAACTCAGAATCCCCATACACATTAATTCTTCTAGCTCCTAATTTCTTCAAGAGATGCAAGCCTAGGAGAAGGGATTCATATTCTGCTATGTTGTTGGAACACTGAAAGTTTAATTTGCATGAGATGCATTCTGTGTGGTTGTTTTCAGTGTTAATGATCCAAACCCTTGCACCAGCATTATTTCTAGTGCATGACCCATCAAAATACATACTCCATAAAGGACTGTCTTCGGTTTCGTCTGTTTGGCGATTGTCCTTTTTAACTATGGTGCCTTCTGACTGTTCATGATTAGCAGCACCCAATTGAATTTATTTTGACTCCTCAAATTCTTCAATAGATTGAGGGATGATGCCAGAAATGTTAGGGGTATTTTCTGGGTTGTTAAGTCCTAAAAACAATGGACTCATAACCGATAAATCAAGACCTATGCTTTGTTTACTAATGTTTTCACATGTGGCAAACTGTTTGGACACTTCTGCGTTATTATACTCTTCTTCCCTGTCGGCCTTTAATTCTGTTAAAGTGACTTGCTCGCTAGGAGTTTCATTGTTAAACATGATAAAAGAATCAAGGCCTATATTGACAGAATATATAGGAGAGTTTCGTGGTCTGTCTTGACTTGTAACCGTGTATTGCATATGAGACTCCCTGTAAAGTCTTCTGGTCTGATTGAAAACCGGAATGGTCGCATATGTCATGTCCATCTGCATAGTCCCCTGTAACTTAGCTCCCCGGGATCTTGATAATAGCATTCCATACTTTGGGGGGACATCAGCCACAACAATGTCCATGAGTAAACATTTGGCTGGAATCTGGGCTAGGTTAACACAGAGGTCTTTGATCAATCCTAGACATTTTACTCTATTTGAGTCAAAGGAGTATGGGTCTTTGTAGGGTCTGGTAATTTCTAAACCAAGGCTCTCCATCACAGCTTTAGGCATTAAATTATGAGAAGCCCCGGAATCATGCATAGCATTGTGTAGAATTTTGTCATGAATGTTCAAACTCACATAAAAGGGAGGAATTGGTCCTTCTTGAAACTTCCCTTCAATCTTAGGGCCAAAAATCAACTCTGGTAGGTCGTCACTAAGATTAACTGTATCTCCATTTTCCTCTATATTTAAAGCCTTCAAAATTTGGTTCCTATATACATGTTGGGCAGCTAACTCAGTTAATGGAATAGAGATTTTGATCTTTAAGATTTCCTGTTCAAGGCTGAAAGGGGTTTGATTCTTTGAAGCACTTGTTTCAACCTTATTAGCTGTCACTCTATCAACAATTACAGCTTGCTGATTTGTTTTACTTGACACAACTATTGTAGAAGGAGTACTAGCTGAAGTGTTAGTACTGTTGATGTCTTCACTCTGTTTTTCAGAATTTTGAGTGTTTTTCTCCTTATCCTTATCAGAATTAACAACCACTGTTTTGTCTTTTTGTTTGGTTGTTTTGGGTTTAGCTGCGGTGCTGCTTTGAGAGGATTTGTCAGAGGTTTTGGTGTTGGGGGATTGTTGACTAGTCTTGCTTCTAAGGTCATATTCTCTTTGAGGTTCTATGACGACATTTTCCATGTCCCGATAATAATTTTCATTATCATTTCTTTTGTCGTCGTAAGGTGTGTAAAGACCTTGTTTATTATCATAATGAACCTCAAAGTCATCATCCTCTTTCCCAAACATGTTGATATCCTCTTCCTCTGCTATGTCTTCTGTTTGTTCAACCTCGCTTACATAGTTTTGATGAAAGGGAGGAGTGATCTGTTGATCATCTTCCCTGGGTCTGTTTGGAGGTTGGTTCCTTCTAACATTCTGATTCTGGTTTCTATTTTGAGGAGCAGTTTGATTTTGATTTGCTTGTGCTCTCTTAATTATGCTCATCTCTTTCATCATTTCTTCCATCATTCTCTCCATATTTTAGCTTGAAGTGGAAGGGGTGGATTCCTCTCTAAAAGATACTCTCTTCTCGCTCTTCATTCTTGCTCTTTTCTCCATCAAGTTTACTTCCACAGAAAGAGCACCCCTTTGCATATCTTCAAGGGTCGCAAAAACTCTTTCTCTGAGTGAATATGTCATGTCTGGATCAAACCCTTCAGGAAATTTGTTTAAAGCTGAGCCCTGAGGAGGTTTTAGTTCAGGTGAAAGTGCATTATAGACGCTGTTAAATCTGGTACAATAAGATTGTACACTTTCCCCAGGATTCCTATGGAGATTATTATAGTCAGCAAGGACTTGGAGAGGATTCTTTCTCACTTCCCACTTATTTAAGAATGTTTGATGGAAGCCTTGGAGGTCATTTATACTACGGGGGGCTAAACCTTTAAACCATTTTCTTACTTCTCCCCCTAAACTCTGAGCAAACAGTCTGAGTTTGATAGAATCATCATCGATTTCATTTCGATCAAAATAGTCATTCATCTTATCCACATGTTGTGATGCAGTTGTAGCATTATTAGCATCATATAATGGAATTTTGGACTGATAGTCCGGTGGAAGATTGACTAGTGGTATATTAAGGGCTAAGGGAGCATACCATGTTGCCATGGCAGGAGGTGGAGGTGGATTTACAGAAGGGAAAGTGGGCTGAGGTGAAGTGGTTTGAACAATGGATGTAGGGTGAGTAGAAGTGGATGGACCAGGAGTAGACTGTTGAGATGATCTTGGATGAGAGACACCTAAATTGTGAAGGAAATGTAAATCAGGAGGTGTTGTTTCCCTGTTACCAGGATGTTCACTTGTTTCGGGAGATGAAAGTGAAGATTCAGAGTCTAACTGGATTATATCATCAAATGACCTAGTCCTAAATGGGTTCACTAAGTCAGTTTGTGATTGTTGCAGAGCTGAAAGATTTTCAGGGACTGAATTAGCTCTCAAGGGTGTGATATGAAAACAGTTAATAATTTAACCTTAGGAGACTTCCAAAGGATACTTTCTGGATTATCAACTATCTCAGGTGGGTTAGGGTCTGGGTGGGCTCTAGTGTGAATCTTTTTAGAAGCCACTATGCTATGTTGTTTAGACCTGAAACAAGAAAAGTTCAACCAAATATGACAATCTTGGAGAGGTTAACCAATCTGTTTTTACAACTTTAAATCCCACAGTCCTCTAACTGAGTTTGAATGATTTTATAATGGTAAGGGTTCTTCCCAGTGGAGTCTTAAGGTCTGCTAGGATTACGGAGTCGCCAAGTGGAAATTTTTAGCTCCTTTCAGAGGTAAAAGGTCTCATGGTCCACCACCATGTTTATTTAATTCCAATCTGACATATTTAGGTTTTTCTGAGTCATTTTTCAGTTTTGTGGTTGTTTAAGAACATGCTAACCTTGCCCCAAAACTTAGCTACGGTTATGAAACAAAGACAGTCTATCCTTATGGCTAAACTAGCTGATTTTCCAAGGTTAGATAAAGACTCGAAAGAATCCTAGGATTGACCTAGTTTGTCACTGGTTCAATTGAGCTTCATCTTAATTACCATTTCTTGGTAGTGCTTGGAAAGGCTGCTTTTGACTCACAAGATGTTATGAAGATTCTGGGTAAGGTTCCCCAGTGGAGGCGCCAGAAATGTTAGGTCTCTGTAATTTATTAGCAAGATTGGGAGAGTCCAATCACAGAGTTAACATCATTTCAACCAACTTTGGGATTCTAGGATCTAGCCCTCCTGAATCCGGAGAGGGATCTCTCCAATATGTAAAAAGATGGATATTGTCTTTGAAGTTTAGGGAAATGATATTAGGCTAGTTATGAAGGCCACGGGTTTTGTTTTGTTTTGGATGGTTGAGCATGAAATGTTACTTGAGGGGAAAATCCTAAATGCAAAAAGTTTCAAAAGTGAGAAGTTGCAAGCAAATAGAATAGATTTGGCAGACAGATAGATATAACGCTGGTTTTTAGTCCATTGGGCTATGGAGTCATATATGGGCTTTAATTGAACAACAACATCAAGTGTGATCCAAGGGGCAAGTCATCTATGTCTAAGGATTTCTTTAAATTTTGATTTATGGAATGGAGTGATACATTAAGAAGGGGAATTAAACAGATGCAGAACGAAGAGCAGCCTAGGATCTGATAAGTACTTTTAAACCAGTCAGCCTTTGGCAAACACTTAAGGAGGACACGACGGGACTAGGATGCGACAGAGTACTACTTGGTGTGCTGACACATACAATAGAAAACATACAAAACAAGGGGAAACACAAAGATAACACGAGAATGGTCTAAGATCTAGCAGAAGTGCTTACGGAACTGGCTTGACTTTTAACATGCATGTAGGAAGCAATCTGATTGAATTATACGGACAGAATGCAGGACCGAGAATAACCATATCTTCCTTCAGTTCATCATCACATAACACATACTGAAAGTAACATTCAGAAATAATATTCAGCTAGGACGATAAAATGAGGGAACACCAGCATTCTCATGCCTAAAACTGAATTAAGTCATTCCTAAATAACACAGATTGGAAGAAAACATTCAAATAAATATTTCTCAGCCAGAGAAGGTTACTAATATACAGCAGGTCCTAACCCTGTTTAAACTGTTCTTTACAGTGGAAAATGAAACAACATGAAAACAGAAATAAAACAACAAGTTACAAATGAGAATAACATCACCGTCAATATAGATCAGGATCCCATGAAACAACTTTTATATTGATGTCAAACCAGCTACAAACTTCAAGTCCAATGTTTCAGTTCAGCAATCATCTTCACTATTCAACCTAACTACTCTAGCGCAAACAGAGCTTCAAGGGCCAGTGAACACTATGTACAAATAGAAGTCTCGAGCTCGAGTGTATTTCAAAGTTCTGCAACCAACAATTTCTCATCTTCTGTAGAAGTATTTATAGGAAGATGAGGAGGTGAGATTTTAACAAAATATCTAAAGGACAGTTAATGCAAAGTGAAGACTTCTCGGCCCATTGAGAGGCTCGAGGGAAAAATTTACAGGTGGATCACTACATTAACTGTTTCACAATAAATATCAAATCTCGGTGGAAGCTTTGTTTGACTTTGAGGCTCTGTGCATGTTTTGGAGTAACTCTGCAGATATTTATTCATTGGTTTCCTTGCAGAAGTAACTCCCTGGCTGTGCTGGAGGCGGATATCTGATTTTCTTCAATAACTCAGCCTTTGGTTTGCATG
This sequence comes from Pinus albicaulis, assembly GCA_034641835.2. Lineage (NCBI taxonomy): Eukaryota > Viridiplantae > Streptophyta > Pinopsida > Pinales > Pinaceae > Pinus > Pinus albicaulis. The sequence goes on from CM076569.1 coordinate 117,579,059, forward strand.
GTTTGAGGCAACAGGTGGCCTTTACGGTAGCTGAGGAATTAATTCGCCTTTAGTTGAAACGGTGGAAACCTTTCTGTCTGTTTAAACACTTATGATTTTTCTTTAACTGTGTTTAATTTGGGGGTTAGGCTCTTGATAGTCAATCTTAGCCATAATCCCTAAATTTGTCTTCAATCTTCTGCTCTGCTGCGCTCTGTTCTTCAACACTGATACTCTTTCAACTGTGTTTTTAATAAAACAGTGTCTTGCCGATGTGCAGGGCCGCACTGGGCTTTACGGCATCAATACTCATAGAGTACTGACGAAACATGGAATAGAGCCCCGTAAATGGCTTCTTTAAGATAGCTCGAAGGCACAGGAAACGTCTTTCCCATCCCTCGGCTTCCCTTCATTCTATAATGGAAAACCATTAAAACACCTGCAAAACACAACAATAGTTAAGAAATCCTGCGAAAATAGGTTTAAACTGCTTCGGATGGTGGGGGAGGAGCGTAGCCGTCGGATGAAGGCAACCAACGGCGGAGATCTGCATAGAAAGGCAAAAAGGATAGCGGGAGAAGAATAAGGAGGAGTAGTTTTGGACCGTCCGATCTGGACACGTGGACGGTCCAGATCTAATCGGAGGGTCTCAATCGGGGGTGGCACAAAAGGGGATGCGATTGAACTTCCAGTGCGATTAAGCGCTGGCCATTGATCTGCAGATCAGATCGACGGCGGAAAACGAATCGGCGGGTTTTGAAATGGCGGTAGGACTTGCGATCGGAGGGAATAAGGGCCGTTGGATAGGCGGGAAATGGACGGCCCAGATTTAATCGGAGGATCGCAATCGGGGAGGTCACAAAACAACATGCGATTGAAACTTTGCGATTGAGCGCTGGTCGTTGATTTGAGGACTAGATCGACGGCGGGGAATGAATCGGAGGTAATTGCAAGGGGGTGAAACATTGCGATGCGATTTTGCGCGGACCGTTGGATCAAGGATTAGATCAACGGTCAAGAATAAATCGGAGGGAGAGCAGGATCGGAAGATCGGAGGTATGGAATGCGATTGATCGGAGGGCACACTTGAAGCATTGTGATTGCGATCGGGCGGGGGGCCGCGATTAACGCTCCACCGTCAGATCTCCGCGGAAGATCAACGGTGCGGAACGCATCGCCAGACTTATTGTTATAAATAAATCGCATCGGAGTTTTGACTTTTTACAAAGGATTTGTGCACCCGCCCGACTTCCGATTGCGATTAGCGCTTGGTCCCAGCGCCGGGGCATGTGCGGGGAAGTGGTTTGAAAGGGGCTAGCGGGAGGGGGATTATGCCTATATTAAGGTCGGAAGGTGGGTTTTGGCCTTTTTAAATGGAATTTGAAGGCCGAGGAAAGGAACGATAGAGGGGTAAGGGAGGAAAATGGCCAACAAAGGTTAGGGGAAAGATTTTAAAGGGGATTTTGGGGGTTCGGCACAGCTCAACCAGAAGTTTTAAACCATGTTAGGAGGATTTTCACGAATGGAGGGAGAAACTTATGAAAAGTAGGGAAATAATATGGAGAAAAGGGGGAGTAAATGAAGGTTAGTTATGAGTGGGAGAAAGGGGAAAAATTATGGTTTCTTCAGCAGTTTCTTACAGGAAATCAGCAGAATTAATAGGAAAAGTAATGAAGATTTTGGACAGAGGCATGAGGCCTACAAGGAGTCTTCAAGAGCCAACAAATTTTAGTAATAAAAATTGTTCCTTGAAGGCTCAAAACAGATTTAGCCACCTTTTGGTATAACAAAATATTATAGGTGGCTAACGGTACTATTCTATTGATTAATAAAGAGTTAGCGTTTTCATTATAAGAGGATTATGAGTATTTCTTGGTAGAAGACTTCTGGAGGCTACGAGCTCGGTCTCTGGGAGTTCTCTTGCTATTTTGTGTTATATGTTTATTTACTGATTCTCACAATTTAGTTATTCTTTACGCTTTGTAGAATTACAATTCAATTCATTAATTTCAAGTGTGGTATGTTACAATTTCCTTTTCAAATAGGTCAAATTATCATTAATATTCCTTTACTGCTGAGTGATGTTTTTACATTCATTAGATTGATTTCAGAATGATTAAGTAGTTGTTGTTCAATTCTGCCCGTTGTTATTTCTTGATTTTTTCCATTGCAAGTGTGAACGTATGGTTTGTTGTTCAATTCTGAAGGTTGTTATTAATTGAATTATAGATAATTCTATTGAAAAATGTTAATAGATGATTGATGTTAAATTTATTAAGTATTCATTTTCTATTGTTGTTCAATTCATTAATTTTTTTTTCAATTGCAAAAGATCTTTAATTTCAACATTAAGTGTTTAATTTCTGCATAAGATCGACTAGAATTTCATCCTTTGATTGGTGTGAAGTATTTCATAGTTTACTTTTGAATTGGTTGGTTGAACTTCGAGAATTAGATAGTATTTCTTACAACAATCTAGAGTACTTGACCTCTAAATTCACTTGCATATACTTTGCTTGCACTCTTGAAATAAATAGACTTGCCCTGCGTTGATGATTAGTGTGAAGCATTAAGGTTACCTTTAACAGTCACATTTTTTAGCTAACAACTATTTCCAAAGCTAACTCACCTTCCATGTCATCATTAGCCTGCCTACCTTGATTGATTCTACTAAACAAACGAAGCAAGTAGTTCTCATCCAATCAGTGACCTAACCAAATAAGTTTGTTTGTCACCTCTCCCTCTTAAATATGGGTATGGGTCCACTGCGCTCATTCCTACTCAAATCTATGAAGCCCAGAGATGTGAGGCTTAACATGCCTTCAATCTCTAAAGGAATGCTCCAACCAAATGGTTTCTGGATATTGATAATCCTCATCTTCTTTATCTATGGGGCTATGGGTCCACTGTGCTCACTCCTAATCAAATCTATGAAATCCATGAGCTTACAGTAACTTATCTCTCGAGGTATCACTCTAGAGAATTTGTTATTGCTAAAATCCATGTTGGACAACGGATTCAAACAACCAATATGTTGATGAAAATTTTTGGTGAACTCATTTCCACTAAGAAGAAGGATTTGAAAGCTGGAGAAGTTTCCTATGGATTTTGGTGGTGGACCAGGCCCTATGGAGTCCTCAATTATGCTCCAATTATTAACAACAAGTCTCATTGAACCCTTAAACATAACAATTTTTGCATTAACCATATCAATATTTTCATTAAACAAGATAGCTTTGGTTTCTTGCTTCATAATATCAACTGCAGGACCATTCAACAAGCAAGCCTAAATAACTCAGTGTATCAAATTTTGAAGTGAGGTTCCAAAAATTTGTCGCAATAATTAGTGTTCATTTGTAATTTTTTCATCCTCACATGAATATATAATTACAGAAAGAGAATGAAAGACAGAGACACACATACATAGAAATAGGGTGCAAGAAGAAAAGAACACCAGTTTATTCCAATAACTTCTTTCGGAGAGTAGCCAGTTATTTTGAAAAATCCAGCACTAGCATATATAATAGGATAACCTGGTTTGGTTGCATTTGATACAAAAAATTTATGTTGTAACTTGGACAATGCTTCCCTTAAGTCCTTTGAAACCCGTTGAACAGATGTTTCACTCCCATGATCAGATCCATTAGATGTCCTCTCTGAGCTTCCTAATCCCATTTAATTTTGACCTCATACTTCCTCATCTTATTTCCTTACATCCACACCCTGAGGCTTCCTTGTCCCTACATCTGTTTTAATAACCAATCCCCATGTTGTTGCCCTTTCTACAATGCTAGATTCGGATAAGATTTGTCCAGAGCCTAAAGACTTTATATTTTCTTTTTCTCCTTTTTCATTCCCATTCTGTTTGAGTAATGCCACAACCATTGCTTGTCTGTTTCCCACTTAGTTTTGGTATTCTTGGGGTCCTCCATAAGAAATCTTTGATTTTTCTCCTATACCTAAAGGTAACTCTTCCATCAGTAAATAATCATTTGCTAACTCACCTCTGATGGCATTTATGGAGTTAGTGTTTGTTAATTCCATCAATTTACCAATCGATCCCCTCAATCTTCCATATTGTGAACAATGTCCATGTTCAAGGCTCAGATTATTCTCCTCATTTGCTTCGTCTCTCATGTTATAAGGAGATCCATCATATAGAGCGAACCCATATTTGACAATGAATTTTAGGCCCTTGGTAGAAAATTCTTTAGCTAAAGGTGCATCACCACCTAATGATTTGTATGGAACCATGCCTATTATCACTAAAAAAACACCAATATACAAAGCTACGCAAGTAACTAGGCTAACCAGTATGCCTATTGGGAATTCACTCTTAAGTTTCTGCATTCTTCAGTGGAATTAGCGATTGCATCAAATTCAACTATGTCCCAAACTCTTTAGCGAAATTAGCACCAAACCCTTCTTTAGAGCAATTCGCACTCTTCAGTGGAATTAGCACTGAACCCTTCTTCAGTGGAATTAATACTCTTCAATGGAATTAGCATTCTTCAACATAATTATCATCGAACTCTATCCCAAACCTGGTAACTACAATAGCAGCAGGAAAATAAATTTGAATAGGTTGATTTAAATTTTAGAGTAGCTGCAAAATTAGATTTTAATAGGTAGTCAAATAAATTCATATGGTCACTTAGGTTTTAATTAATTTTTATTTTTATGTGAGTAAAATGAGAGGTCATTTGACATAGAGGTTATATTTAATGATGTTGAAGTCCGAGAAAAGTAATAATGTTAGTCTATTTAGGTTATTAATAAAAATTATATTATACCTCTCTAATATAAGTAAGAATTTTCATATAAAGAGGGAAAAGGGACATAGGAAATATCTATCAACCTTTAAGGAGGTGAAAAATATCTTTAAATCTATGAATAATGCTATCAATAAACTTAATTAGCTATAGATAGCCCCTTATTTTTTAGGAAGTTCACTTAGAGCTTAAAAATACCCTATTAGAAGCTAGTCATGGCTTAGAAGGCCTTCACATGTGTTGTTAAGAGCTACATGGGATATATTTTGACTAAAGGAAATAAGGGGCACAACAAAATCAATGTATGGCACCTACTCTAATCACCAATAATATATCCAAACCATCACGATGACACACTTCTCTATGCAAAATTATGAAACACCATGGAGCAACTCAACTTAAAACTTATAACCAAACAATCAAGAATTAGAACAGAGTGTTTAAGTGAACACAATAAAAATAGTACACATTGGACATAATATCATATAAACATGGATCATACATATCCAAATAAATGTGGTAGTTAAATGAACTTCTTCCTACATATAGTATCCTATATGGCTAAGGTAAGGTGTATCAAACCAATGATACATTCATGAATTACATATACATCCATATACCTTAGATGGAAACTTATCAATGTCATCGGAATCGTAGGGGATGAGATGACAGTCAAATTTTAAAATATCCTCTAAAAGCCCATATAGAAAATGGGGTAATAGATCCTATGGCATCCAACTTGTGATATATATATATGGTGGTAAATCCTCAAAGTATCTATGCAGAAAGATGTCTCGTTGAGGTCGAGGTCAAGAAGAGGTACAATGACTAACTAATTTGGTAGTTGAAGAAGTTTGAACTTTTTTTGTCAATTTGACCCTAAGTAGGCAAGGAAATATGGAAGGAGGTGACCCCCTTGGAAGAGTTCTAAAGGGGAAGGGCACATAAGGCCTTATATAAAGATCCAAATCCAAGTACCTCCCTCATAAAAAGTTATAGACATGTATTTAAAGAATGTAGATAACGACCCGTCCAAATGTTGATAAAGATAATATAACATCCCTCGAATATCATAATAAATGGGGGAATCTACGGATGAGGTGATCCGTTAATTACATCTCGTATATATGGAAATGCTAGCAGATGCCATTTAAGAAGAGGAAGGTCATTATGATTAGTTTCAACTCGAGGTGAATGTAAACCCACTTTGAATGCACCAAGGGGGGTCTGAAGGGCAGCATCTGATGCTCTTGTGCATATGCAGTTAAACAAAAAGGCCCCATTTCATTTGCATGAAGTGTTACTGGTAAAAAATCCATATTATACTTGAGTCCCTAAAAATATGAAGTCCAATTACATTGAATATATTGCCTATAAATAACCTTTCTAACAACCTGACACAAACATACAATGATGTCATTTATATTGGAGGTGTAAATCACTAGAATTGTGTTACAAATTTAATCACCCCCCCACAAAAATGTGCCATTCTTCCTTGTGATGATGCTTCAACCTTATTGGAGAACAACCTCACAATGTAAAATGAATTTAAACATGATGTAACTTTATTATTGCCCCACATTCACCCTTTGGCTCACTACTTATGGCTAATTTAAGGTTATTTCAAGCATTGGGGTGGACAATATCATTTTATTTTCTCTTATATATAGTATTATAAATTGACACAATTGAGTTTTTTTTAAAAGAAAAATATTTGCATTGATATTTCACTCCTTGTGAATTAGGGCTAGAGAGGCCTTGTCTTTGTGAGTGATCTATTCATGTCCAACTCCTTATGTGAGAGAGCACTACAAGCTCCATCTAAAAATGAAGTGTGGATATTGTGAGCGATTCAAATTGAGGCTTGGAAAATTATCTAATTTTTCTATGTTTGGTATAAATGGTAATAATGGCATTACCCACAAACACATACCCTCATAACCAATACCTAATTCTCTAAAAATCATATGTTTCCAATATGCTCAATTAGAGGTGAAGGATTCTCCTAGGAGGTCAATGTGTCGGTTTGGGGTGTTATTTTTAGCCTTGGATACTTTGTGGTTAAGGGCTTCAAGGGTCAAGGGTTAAGTTCCAAGGGCTTTAGGGTCAGAGGATTTAGCGGTTAAGGACTTAAGATTTAGGGGATTTAGGTGTTTAATGGGTTAGCAGTTAAGATGTTTAAGGGTGAAGGATTAGGGGTTAAGGGTGAAGGATTAGGGGTCATAGGTTAAGAGGATAAGGAGTTATGGCTTACGAGGCTCATGGATTATAGGTTAGGGGTTAGTTTCTTAATATTTAATGAGTCAAGGGGTTTATGGGTTATGATTTATGAGTGTATAGGTTAAAGGATTATGGATTGGGGGTTAAGGGGATATGGAATTCAATGGTTATGGGTTAAGGGCTTATGGTTTGTGATAATTGGACTCCTAATCCCCTTATCTCCACTATTGGGGGTTCCCCTATTGATTTATCTCGCTAACTTCCCTCTAGTTCCCCTAGTCCCTATGAAATTACGTCCTAAGCCCCCTTCTCATTCTCTAATGCTAGGATTATAAATCATAGTAAACCATGCTTGCACCTATGAATTATACCCATCCATGCTTCCCTTGTGTCCCCTTGCCCCATTTTTTCACATCCCCCAAGGCACAAATCAAACATTTGGATGTATTTTGGATGACTTGTCACATTCCACTAGCTTCATGCGTGAATAGGAATTCCCATCATTTAAGAATTTTTTGGAGGGTTTTCATGGCATAGTCAAGGGACACATTTACAAAAAAAGAGCGTTTAAGTATATGTTAGAAGGATTATGGACTATAGTTTTGTCGATAGGGAAAAACTTCCACCTTACCAACAAGGGGGAATTAACCCGATCGTAGGTCCCAACTAGACCTACTCTCATTTGGAATGGCTAATCCCAACGAGTTTTAAGTACTATTATAAGGGTTGGGGGAATAATGAGTTAGTGGTTAAGGGATTAGGGATTGGGGGCTTAGGGGTTAGAGGTTTAAGGTTTAGGTGTTAGGAGAATAATGAGTTAGTGGTTAAGGGGTTAGGGATTGGGGGCTTAGAGGTTAGGGGATTTAGGCGCATTTATGGGTTAGGGGAATAATGAGTTAGTTGTTAAGGGATTAGGGATTGGGATTAGGGGAATAATGAGTTAGTGGTTAAGGGTTTAGGGATTGGGGGGTTAGGGGTTAGGGGATTTAGGTGCATTTAGGGGTTAGGGGTAGAATAATGAGTTAGTGGTTAAGGGATTAGGAATTAGGCACTTAGGGGTTAGGGGATTTAGGCACAGTTAGGGGTTAGGTGAATAATGAGTTCGTGGTTAAGGGATTAGGGATTAGAAGGTTAAATGGGTTAGGGATTTGTAATTAGGGTTTAAGGAGTTAGGGGTTAAGGGGTTAGAGGTTTAGGGTTTAGGGGGTTAAATAGGTTAGGGGTTTAGAGGATTATGGGGTTAGGGGATTTAGCAGTTAAGGATTTTAGGGGTTAGGGTTTAGGGGGTTAAATGGGTTAGGGTTTTAGGGGTTTAGGGGGTTAAATGGGTTAGGGGTCATGAATTAGGGTTTAAGGGGTTAGGGGGTTAGGGTTTGGAGATTTAGGGTTTAGGGGGTTAAGTGGGTTAAATATCTTACAACTAGCAGCTCCAAAACATGAGTGAGACTCAGTAGGAAAGGGATGCGCATCACACTTTATTTTGGGTATATCTCCCAAATCGTAACATATTTTACAAAACTGAAGGACGTTATTTCATATGATAGTGTTGGTAAGAAATATCTCTCTCTGTTTCTCCAAATCCTTCCCCATATTCTCACAAAATTCTTTGCAAAACCATGGCTCAAAACAAGAAATTTACAAACTATTAAAAATGGGCTTTAAATATTTATTCATAACGCCTGATCTGTTACACCTGTGCGAAAACTAGAAGAGGTCTTTGTACTTTAGCCCATTGGTAGGAATGAATTTGGTCACTTTATCTTGGATAAAATCCCCTCCATGGTTATATCCCAACTCAGTTGGGATGCCTTTTTCATTTGAGATATCTTCAGTTTAACAACAATCAATTGGAGGGAAACATTCTGAGTTGAACCTTCTGATTGAATTTTTATCCTTAAATGGCTTTAGTGGAGGTTTGGATATTTGGTCCTTGCTCATTGTGTTTCTTAGAGAAACATATTTACAAAATATATAAGAAACGAACTTACTGAAATTTCTAGGCTTATGAAGCATATGAGGGGAGGAAGATACGAGAATTCCATCATTTCGTAACTGGAGAAGCATCTACTTGGAGTGCAGGAAATTTTTACCAAGGACATTTATTCTTTAAGTTTTTTTTTTCTAATTTTTGATATTGCAAATGAAATATCTGCTAAGAAAGTGGTTCAAAAACTTGTCTTTTTAGGGATTCAAATGTTTTAAGGGAAGAATACTTTCCTAGAGATTTATTATAAAGTTTTTTTTTCACATCTTCCATTCAATGGTTCTCTTTCTTTCAATCCACGGAAGAAAGATTAGATTGAAGTTTGTGAACTCATTAAATCATCCTTTTTTTTGGATTAAATCCCTATGAGGAATTTATTCATTCAATCTCATCCAGAGAAGGAATTTTCTGTCAAAAGAAGGGAGTGAAAGAACTGGGAAAATTATTTAAGAATCTAATGGCCTTTCTATATGATCTGATCAACGATCTGCTATGATGGGATACTCATAAACAAATCGCACAAATGTACATAAGGAACATAGGCATCGGTCACAACTTAGAATTTTTGATACAGCCACCCTCACATGACCAAACCCAACTTGACCTGACCCGCCTGAATGGGTTTGACTAGGTGCCATCACATGACCTGACCTAACCTGACCCGCCCGAACGTGCTTCCCTGGGCACCCTCACATGACCCAACCCAACTCGAACGCATTTCTTTAGGTGTCCTCACACGACCCAATCTGACTCGCATGAATGCGTTTCCTTGGGTGCCCTCACACGACCCAACCTGACCCACCCGAACGTGTTTCCTTGGGCGCCCTCACACGACCTGACTAGACCCAACCTGCCTGAACACGTTTCCTCAAGAGCCCTCACACGACCCGACCCGACCCACTCGAACGCGTTTTCCTGGGCACCCTCACATGACCTGACCTGACCCACCCAAACATGTTTCCCTAGTCGCCCTCACACGACCCGACCCGCTCGAACGCGTTTCCTTGGGAACCCTCACACGACCCAACCTGACCCGACCTAAACATGTTTCCTTAGGTGCCCTCACACGACCCAACTGATCTACATGAATATATTTTCTAGGGTGTGCGCCCTAACACGACACAACCCAAACCGACCCAACCCACCCGAACGCATTTCCTTAGGTGCCCTCACATGACATGACCTGACCCAACCTGCCTGAATGCGTTTCCTTGGGCACCCTCACACGACCCAACCCAACCTGCCTGAATGCGTTTCCCTGGGTGCCCTCACATGACCTGACCTTCCCGAATGTGCTTCCCTAGGCGCCCTCACACCACCCGACCTGAATGTGTTTCCTTAGGTTCCCTCACACAACCCGAACGAACGTGATTCCTAGGGCGCCCTCACACTACCCGACCTGAACCGACCCAACCCACCTGAATGTGTTTCCTTGGGCCCCCTCACACGATCTAACGTGACCCAACATGCCCGAACGTGTTTCCTGGGCGCCCCCATACAACACGACCCAACCCGCCCAAACATGTTTCCTTGGGTGGCCTCACATGACACGATCTGACCCAATCCGCCCAAACACATTTTCCTGGGCACCCTCACATGACTCAACCCGACCCAACCCGACCCTCCCAAACGCGTTTCCTTGAGCACACTCACACGATATGACCCGACCTGACCCGCTCAAACACGTTTCCTTGGCGCACCTCACATGACACGACCCAACCCGACTCGACCCACCTAAATGCATTTTCCTAGGTGCCCTCACATGACACGACATGCCCGAATGTGTTTCCTTAGGTGCCCTCACACGACATGACCTGACCCAACCTTCCCAAACACGTTTCCTCAAGTGCCATCACACGGAATGACCCGACCTGCCCGAACACGTTTTCCTAGGGGCCCTCACATGACATGACCCAAACTAACATGCCTGAACGTGTTTCCTTGCACACCCTCACATGACACACCCTGACCCAACCTGTCCGAATGAATTTCCTTAGGCAGCCTCACACGGCACAACCCAACCCGACCTGACCCAACCTGCCCAAACGTGTTTCCTTAGATGCCCACACATGACCCGACCTGGAAACATTGCTTGGGTGGCCTCTTACAACCTGACCCGACCTGACCCAACCTGACCTGCCTGAACATCGAAGGCACGAGAGAGAAAACAACAAACGGGTCACACGAACGTGCACAAGGCACACGGGCGATCACAACTTAGCATTTTTTCTACAGCCTCTCTCACACAATCCAACCCGAACACGTTTCCTGTGGCGCCCTCACACAGCACAGTATGACCTGCCCGAACGAAGGGCGCACAAGTGAGAAAACGGAAAATGGATCGCACAAACATGCACAAACAACATGGGTGGTCACAACTTAGCATTTTTTATTTGATCACCCTCACACAACTAATGAGCCGACGGCACATATAATGCGTTTCCTTGGCGACCCTCACAGTACGGCAGCAGAGCCCAACACGGCCGACAGCCCCCTACGAACACGTTTCCTTCAGGCGCCCCTCACACGAATCGGCCCAAACGTGTTCAGCAGGCGCCCACCTAACCTGACCCTCCCGAATGTGTTTCCTTGGGCGCCTTCATAGTACGGTAGGACCTGACCTGACCCAACCCGAACACATTTCCTTAGGTGCCATCACACAACTCGACTCGACCCGAACGAACATGTTTCCTTGGGCGGCCTCACATGACACAACCCAACCAGACCGCTCGAACATGTTTTCTTGGGCGCCCTCACATGACACAACTCGACCTCACTCGAACGTGTTCCTTGGGCACCCTCACACGACCCGACACGACTCGACCCAGACGCGTTCCTTGGGCTCCCTCACACGACTCGACACGACCCGACTTGGACGCCTTTGTTGGGCTCCCTCACACGACACGACCCAACCATACCCACCTAAACGACGCGTTTCGTTGGGCACCCTTGCACGGCACGACCCGACCTGACTCGTCCCAAACATGTTTACTTGCATGTCATTACACAAAAATGTCATTATTCCGACGCTTTTGTCCTAAACGTCGCTATTTCGACACTTTGTCTTGAAACGTCGCACTTCCGACGCTTTCCCTAAATGTCGCTATTCCAATGCTTTTATCCTAAACGTCGAACTTCCGGCGCTTTTGTCCTAAACGTCATTATTATGACACTTTGTCCCTACATGTCTTACTTCCGACGCTTTTCCTAAACGTCGTTATTTTGACATTGTTTTTCTAAACATCGCACTTCTAATGCTTTTTTCCTAAACGTCGCACTATCAACACTTTTTCCCAAAACGTCGGTATTCCGACGATACCCCGAAACATCACTATTCTGACGACACTCCCTCAATGTCACTAGAGTAATGCTTGTTGGTGGGATTAAAAAAATTGAGAAAAATTGGGGAACTTTCCGACAATACGTCAAAACTGTTAGAACTAAAGTGTCATATAATTGGCCATATGTACTAGTGCAAGATTGCTATTAACATTAACCTAAAGGCCCCAAAAAATGTGAAGCAGTTGCGCTTAATACTGGGACATATTGGCTATTATCGAAAGTTTATTCGAGCATATGTGTTGATCACTGTGTCGATCAAGAATTTATTGAAAAAGGATGCAACTTTCAGTTGGGATGTGGACTACTATAAGAGTTTGGATATGCTTAAGGAGAAAATGGTAACTACGCCTATCTTGGTATTCCCAAATTGGTAAAAATAATTCCATGTACTTGTTGTTCCTTGAGAAACAATTCTTGGCTGTGTACAAGAATCCGTGCTCAAGACATTAAAGA
>CM076569.1:117591908-117800101 GCA_034641835.2 Pinus albicaulis
TTTTTGCGAAAATTTTCAACTTTTTAGGCATAAATAGACAAATTACCTCATATTTGGTTCATTATTACATTGCTGATTTGGAAAAAAGTGCTCTGGAGCAAAAAACTTCTTTCGTCAAATCAGGAACAACCGACCATCAAATCGCACCGAATTTGTCAGGTAAGCTCCTCAATCATCCTTGCAAATCATTTTGTCCGTTTACAAATTAAAATTTAGTGATTTTCACCACAGAAACCCTTTCTAAAAAATGTGGGTTTGCGCATACGCGGGTTGGTAACAGGAAAGTCGCGTATACACGCGACTGTGCAGAGAGAAACCCGCGTATGCGCAGGCCCAAATGAAAAAATGCGTGGCTAATCAAGGATTTGTTGAATTTTGACAGGATGAAAATCTCATGGAGAGAGCGTGAACACAGTGCAATTGATCAAGAGGTCATGCAAGATCGAGCATCACAAAATATTCTTCGGAATTACGGATTGTTCAAATTTTTCAAAATGCCAAATATGAAAAGCAATGTTCGGTTGCTAGAAATGCTCGTCAATTACTGGGAACTGGAAGAGGACTGCTTTATGATAGATCAGATGCCAGTACGCAATGAAGTGGAAGACATATATTTTATCACTGGACTCTCCCAGAGGGGGGAACTAGTAGACTTGCACGGGAAGCCCCTGGGAGGGCTAACCGTGGAAGATTATGTCCACGTGTATTGCGTAGAGGGTTCCAAGAAAGTTGGAACTCAGATTGCAATTAAATATTTAAGGGATTTGCACATGAAGATCCTCCTTTTCACCATTGGCAGAGTGGCAGGATCTGCCTCCCTACATCAGGCGTCCAGGACGCAAATGAGCATAGAAGTGGAATGCTTGACTCATGTGTATGATTGGTGCACAACCCTATTACTGAACATGAAGCAACAGTTGACCTCAATCCGCCAAGAAAAGACCAAAAACTTTGGATACTGTACTATTTTGATGACATTCTTCTTTGAGAAGATACCAGCATTGAGACCCAGATTTATCTCTACCATCAGCAGCCCGAGACACCCAAGAATTGCCCGTTGGGCAGACATGATGAAGAGATTAGGGGGAAGTGAAGTTCCCCGGACCACTTGGGACGATGAGTTCTTCCTTTGGTGGGGAGAACAAATCATCGCTGTGGATGACTATCCCTATGCCGGGATGGACTTTCGTGGAGATCCAGATCTTGTTCTTCCACTAGGCAGAGCATGGGGCACAGTTGGTAAGTTTCCAAAAAATTTTGACTTATATAATTTTTTTTTGGATTTTTTCAAATATGTATGAAAAAATGAAAATAAACATGTTTTTGATTAGATTCATAATGACTGACATTGTAAACATGATCATGATACAGATATTGGACCAGTTCGACCTGAGGGTTTCCCGCGCCACAAGCGTCGCAGGGGCGAAGCAGATACAGTGGATTCAGACAGGACCCTCCAGGCTGTACAGAGGAACTTGGAGGGGTTAACCCGCCAAATACCTATGGCTGCCGTGGAAGATCTGCCGGAAGCCATCCAGAGACGGGTGGTAGGAGTGCCCCGAGACTGGGTACGGTTATTCCGCCGAGTTGTCACCGTGATTATGTTATATAGGAACACGACTTTTGGGCAGGGACCTCAGGAGTAGATAGATGTTATGTATTATATGACTATATATTCTTTTTTGAGACTGAACATGATCGGGCATAAGCCCAAGTTTTGTATGACCTTATGGATCCAAATTTTGTAAAGTTTTTGAACACTCTGATGATATATATACAACGATATTTGATGTGATGTGATAAATATATCAAAATGTATGATGTTTTTGATGATTTAAATTTTATTGTATGGAATGATTAATATGCCAATCCAATGCCTGATTAGCTAATGAGTCTGCCAACCAATTGTCAACTCAAGGAATATGAATGAAAGTTAAAAATTGAAATGATCTTTGTAACAAACGTACCCTCAAGAACAACCGTAATAAAAATGGGTCTCGAACCCGATAAGTATTGTTCAACTGCGACACCACCAGCTGAGAGTCCAAGAAAACTACCAACGAATCAACACCCAAAGATATTGCCTCCGAGAGTAGATAAACAACTGCAGTGTATTCTGCTATATTATTGGAAGCAGGACCAATGCAGACCCCTCTTGATACTAACAGCTGACCGGATGGATAATGAAGCACCCAAGTCGCGGAAGCTAAGTTCCGGGTGTGTCTACTAGCACCATCAGCGAAACCAAAATGACTCATGACATCCGACACAACCTGCCAAAGCAGATCAAAAACATCACCATCCCATCAAAAATCGAAAAAACAACCAGATATGTACAAAGAAAAACTACTATATACAAAAGCAACATGCCAGGCCGAAGCCTAGGCATAATACTTTTTCAAATAGAGCCCATTTCTGGGCTCCGACAACTCGTTCCCTTCAAAGTCAACCAAGGTATATGCTCCTTTCTTAAGGACTTTTTTGACGATAAAGGGGCCATACCACATAGACTTAAACTTTCCTGCCCCCAGGGCATTTTTCTTGGGCATAGACCAAAACAAGGTCACCTTCCAAAAAAACCCTAGGCTTGACCGCCTTATCATACTGAACTTTAACTCGGTTTTTATGCGCCTCATTCATCGTGGCGGCATCCCGACGCTGCTCATCGAGATGTTCCAGATGAAGGAGTCGTTCTTCAAGACTAGAAGTGTCAGGAAGAAGTTCAACAGCTAACTTAAGAGAAGGAATCTCGCATTCAATAGGAAATACGGATTCCACCCCGTGCACTAGCTGAAACGGAGTAAAGCCAGTTGCAGTTTTCACTGACGTCCTGTATGCCCAAAGTGCAGGATATAGCATAATATGCCAGTTGGATCTAGCTTTATCAATTGTTCTTTGAAGAATTGTCTTCAAGGATTTATTCACGGCTTCCACTTGCCCATTGGCTTGAGGATAATACGGAGATGAATGCTCCTGCCGGAAACCCAATTTGAGAGCCAACTCAGCCATCATACTATTCTGAAAATGACTGCCATGATCAGTGACAATCTCTCTAGGAATACCAAAACGGGCGATAACCTGGTTAAAAAGGAAAAGAGCTGCAGTCTCACTGTCATTCCCAAAAGTAGGCATAGCCTCGACCCACTTCGTAAAGTAGTCTACTGCTATAATAATGTACTTGTGACCTTTAGCCGAAGGCGGGTTACAAGTAGTATAATCAATACCCCACTTTGTAAAGGGACCGACAGTAATGACTGGAAAAAGCGGAGCTGGATGAGCACACATTTTTCGAGTATAGACTTGGCACGGATGACAATTTTTGCCCGATTCGATACAATCCTTGAAAATCGAGTGCCAAAAGTACCCAGCACGCAAAATATTTTGAGCTGTAGCAAGCCCAGATAAATGACCCCCACAAGCTCCACTATGGGAATCATTCAGCACAGCCTTAGCTTCTTCGAAATTCAAGCAGCGTCTCAAGATTGAATCAACCCCTCGACGGTATAAAGCATCACCAATAATCAAATAATTCTTGGCCAAGTGACGCAGCTTACGACGCTCATCTTTCGAAAAAGTAGAGGGAAACTTCGTAGTCTGGAGATACACAATGATATCTCTATACCAAGGATCCTGTGAAGAGATAAGAAACAAATGTTCATCCATAAAGGATTCATCATAGATCATCTCTTCCCCACAGGGCAACTCGGAGATCAATTCCGCGAAAACCAATGATTTCTTGAACTTGGCAGACATAAACTCAAGATCAAATTCCTGTAAAATCACAATCCATCTATTTTATTTGCCCCCAATCACTTGCCTACTGAGGACAAACTGAAATGGATTGGCTGCTACCAAAACATAATTTTTGCGAAGAATAATGTCACGCCGGAGTCGCTGCACAGCATGAACTTCTGCTAAAGCTAATTTTTCTATCGAAGTGTACCGGAGTTCAGGTCCTACCAAGCCTCGACTAAGGTAGTATATAACATGCTCTGCAAGAGCATCATCCTCCTGAACCAAAACCATACCGATGGTAGATTCTGCTACTGTTAGATACAAAAGAAAATCCCTGCTATAATCAGGTGGACTCAATAAAGGAGCAGAGGTCAATGCTTTTTTCAAAGCATAGAACGAGCGTTGAGCGAAGTCATCCCAAAGAAATGGAACTCCCTTCTTCAACAATCTCATAAATCCCTTTGTAACTTAAGCATAATTTACGATAAATCTCCGAAGAAAATTAGACTTTCCTTGTAGACTTTGAAGCTGACGGATAGAGGAAGGGGGAGGCAACCGAAGTATTGCCTCAACCTTGAAGGGATCTACCCTAATCCCTTCCTTGGACACAATGAATCCCAATAACCGACCGGATGTAACCGCAAAAATGCACTTGTTCGGATTCAATCTAATCTTATAGAACCGACATCGTTCAAATATTTGCCGGAGGTGAGCAGGATGATCCATCCTCTTTCGAGAATGAGCAGCTAAATCATCCAAATACGCCTCGATAATCTTTTTGATGTCGTGGAAGGCATATGACATGGCCCGCTGAAAGGTGGCCCCAGCATTTTTAAGACCAAAAGGCATCTTCTTGTATGCAAACGTACCCCAGGGACAAATAAAGGCAGTCTTATGTGTATCTTTAGGATGGATAGTAATTTGATTATATCCGGAGAAACCGTCCATGAAGGAGAAAATCTCATTACCGGCACACTCGTCAATGATCTGATCAATAAATGGTGTGGGGTAATTATCTTTAGGACATGCTTTATTTAGGTCTCTGAAATCGATGCAAACTCGAATCGTTCCTTACTTTTTATCTATGGGAACGGGATTTGAAACCCATTCAGTCAAAGGAACAGGGAAAATGAATCCCGCCTTAAGCAGCTTCTCAACTTCATCTTTGATAGCTGCTGCCTTCCTAATATTGACCGGACGAATTTTTTGCCTCAGCGGCTTAGCGTTTTCATACATCTTGATCTCATGCTGGACAATAGATGGGTCTATACCAGGTATTTCCTCATAAGACCAAGCGAATACATCCCTATACTCTTTAAAGAGCTTGGTGTAAATTTGAACCTCTTCACAGGAAAATTCAGCTCCGATGAAGACATTCTCGATAATATTGGGATCCCTGGAAATGTTCACCAGGATAGTACGAGAAATCACAGCCATGTTCCCTTCAGCATAAACCTGTGTTGGTGCTAAAGGGTTCAAGACTGGGTGAATAGGGCCAGGAGACTGAGGACTTGGGGAACTAGTTTCAACTTCGCTCAAGTCAGGTAAAAAGTAAGACCGATGATGCAAGTCATCCCACGGTCTATCTATACCAGTCATGGCTTCCAGGATGGACACTTCAGATGGAAGAGTGGTATCAAGGAAATCCTGGGCAGAAGAAGAACTAAGTGTCCAAGCCGGAGCCACATCTCCATCCAACTCTTCCGGTGAAAGAGAAGTTGGGATGGATTCTGCAGAGTCAACAATAGACTGATACGCAATCTCAGCTGCAGAAATAGGAAATTCCATTCCACCCACTTGACTTTCCGCTAATGTGGCAGTAGGGGAAGGTAAGGTCCAAGGGTCCGAAAAATAATGAGTTCTGAAGAACTCTCTTCGAAGAGGAGCCTTGGAGGATGAAATTGCATTAATATGAACCGTAGGAGGAGGAATATCGAAAGTACCCATCAAGGAAGAATACATTCTAACTCCTAAATTCTCAACAGGTGCCTTAGAATTATCCAACTTAGGAACATATGAGTCAGTAGATGCATTTGGGTATACAGGAGGATAGTCCAGTTGATCCACTGTAACGATCCTTTCTTCGTGAGGGAAACATATAATGCGAAATAATGAGGATGCAATGGCATCCATCTCATAAATCCAGTTTCTCCCCAACAGAAGGTTGTAGTCCAAGCTTGCGTCCACTACCTCAACCTCTATATTGATAGTTTTGCCCCCAACACAGATGGGCAAAGCTGGGACAATACCATGGGGTCTGTGAGAATGACCATCGAACGCAGTCAGAACAGTGCTAGATGGAACAACTTTGGGAGATCCAAGTGTCTTCCAACATGCGAGAGACATCACGCATGTGGAAGCACCCTCATCAACAACCGTCCGAAAGATGTTACACTTCCGGTACGATGATTTAATATGAAAAGCCATGTGATGAGGAAGTCTCTTCTTAAAATTATACATATCAAAAGTAATCAGAAGAGAGTTTTTTGGATCAATGGCCCCAATGGCAGTGAGCAAAGCACTTGGCTGAGCCGGACAAGACTAGAGTACCTCTAAAGCTGACATAGCACAAGGACTCTGCGCCAGATCTTCCACAATCGAGTAGTTCTGGGCAGCCCTAGCATTTGGATTAATCATTGATCGCTTAGAAGATTCTTTGGGCATCCGAGGCATAGACTCAACAGTAGGCTTCGTAATGTGAAGCGGCTCAGTAGCATTAGGGACTTCCTTAGCTTTCGAAGACTCTTCTCCACCATAATCACGGGATCTCGTAGTGATATCCGTGTGAGCACTCATCATGAAAATGTTCGATGGAATTTCCCCTTCCTGGGTGCCCCCAGAGGAAGCCCCAGGATTTTGGTTCGCGCCAACAACTAATGGTTTCCCTTGGAGAAAAGGGTTTGTTAACACAGCCTGGGAACTAGAAGAACCCTGCTGGGCTAACAAGCGCTGCGCATCCTGAATTTTAGGGCAAAGGTGCGTAAGATGGTCTCTAGCACATAGCTTGCATGGAAACTTCACTTTCCTTTTCTCCTTTGGACCCTCACCAACATGCTCGTTGGTTTTATTTGCATTACCCTTCCCGTTCTTGCCCTTTTTCTTATTATTTCATCCCTTCTTCTTCCCTTCGGATTGTTGATTTCCTTTGGGATTAGAAGCTTGGACAATATTTATGGACAAAGACTGGGAAGGTGATGACTTAAAGGTGCATTATCCTCGACGATGAGCAGACAGTAAAGACAACCGCCGTAGCCGAGTGTTGTGCTTGGTCAGACCACTATTGATCGATCCAATCAGTCTGTCGCCATGAGGACCGGGCTTAGTTTTAGATAAATCTAATTTGGAGCGAGGAGCATTAGGAAAATACTTGTGAAGGACCCCAGACTGAGAATATATCAACTCTAGTTGCTGGGCCCTAAAAATGGCCTGCTCCTTAGAAAATACCCCGGAGAGGGATACATCTTTTGAAATATCTGATTGCAGGGATTTGAGAAACCATTCCAAAAGGAATTCACCTGGAATATGAGCTTTAATCAGCCTCTTCCTTCTCCTCCATTCCTGAATATGATCAGAAATGTGGGTTGCATCGTCCTGCTTAAAATTAGCTAGGAGTTCGGCCCCGCCATTAATCCATACGTTAAATCGAAAAAATGGTTCTAAAATGTAATACCTGCCCAAATGTATTTAACCGCCCCCATTTAGCTCAATATACCATTCTGGGCAATGTCATTTCAAATAGTTAGGGTGCGTTGAAATAATCTCAACCTAATCGAATCATCGATCAATGAGTTCGAAGAACACCATAAATGGAAAGTGGTAATGTGGTCAGCCGGATCTTCTCCATTCTTACCTTCAAACTTTGGAATGTCTGAAGGAAGTTTGGTGGGAACCGGAGGCCACCCTGGACCATAACGAATTGGATCATTAGTCAACTTCGACAGATCTGGCAAGTTTAACGTTTCCAGAAAAGGTAAGCGAGGCGGAGCCTGAGGATTCCATCCTTGATGGGATGGATTCCCAACATTCTGAAAATAGTACCCTGGATTTGATAAGGCACCAGGTTGCCAGAAAGGACTCGTAGAAAAAGGAGAAGAACCTCCTCCCAACACAAAGTTACCAAAGCCCAGAACAGTTCCCCCTGCTGAAGCATGAAATGAAGAGGAGAGCCCCTGATAGGGGTTCCAGGAATTAGAAAGAGGAGAAAAGGTCTGATAAGCACTCGACGAAGGGAAAGAAGTATTCCCCTGCACGAAAAAGACAAACCGTACTTCGCTCTAGAGGAATGGTCATTCCACCGTGTTAAAACAACAACCTCCACTACAAGCTGAAACTCTGGGTCTGAGAAGTAAATGGAAAGGACCCTAAAGAAGGATTGGAACTAGGAATGTGCCCAGTTCCAAAGGGGAACCCCTGAAAAGAAGTCGATCCACTAGCCATGGAAGACATGGGCATAGATCCAGCTGCAGCAGCAGAAAAAGAAAAAGAAGGAATCCCACTAGTGGGCATTCCGAAATAGAATGGACTAGAATGAGAAGCATGTGCTTGGGTGAACCCAGAGCCAAACACATCAGCACTAGAAGCAATCGAAGATAAAGTAATAGTGCCCCCTCCTTCAACAGGAGCAGGAGTCTGAATGCCTGCAGCACTCACAGCAGAAGCCGCATTCCCAGTCATGGCCATCGAAAGGTATGAATGATACGGAAGATCTTCCGGTCTCTCTGACTCAGGTCTGATGTATTGAACAATGAACGGATAATCAGGAGGAAGAGGAGATGGACCTGACACAGGAGGTTCAGGTACTTCTTCAATTTGAAAATCTTCTTCCTGAGGAAATAAACTCGCGAGGTGAGCGGAATGCTCCTCTCGGATCCGACACCAGAATCAGCTATGAAACCTTCAGACCTTTATGGAGGATCTCTCTCCACTGCGTCAGATGTCACAGGGTGGTAACCACCTGCTAAATCACTCCTACGCCTTCTCGAAGAAGGCTCTGGACTCTCGGGAGATAACCCCCGGATTCTCCTCGATCGTCGAGGCGCTTGATCAACCACTTTTATAGATTTTAAATTAGACTCAAAAAAGTGACAAGCTAGGCAAGCTAGGAGCAAAGAGCACTCACTAAAATAAAAACTTCTCGAGACAACAATCTTCCACATCCTCTCCAAGTATTTCCGCTCCGGTGATGAGGACCGGGACACCAAAATAAGGTGAAAGCGAAATATAGACTATATATAGTAGTCTCCAGATAATTACGGACTGTGCCTACTGAAGAAGGTATCGTAAATGGCTATGCCGACCTTCAACGATGCCTCTTTTCCTACCACACCCAAGTCACATGAAACCTCACATCGTCGAAAGCAGATGCGACGTCGTCTGTGCACCACCAGATTCCCTCTGCTAAATACCCAGTGTGGAACCTAGGAGTGGAAACTATGGGCACCAATCCGTGTCAGAAGCCGGGCGGAACGGTCTTGAGGTTAGATTCAACTAATCAGAGAGGGGGTATCCCTCTTCTCAGCCTTCACTTCCCCTCGCACTTGACTCTCTGGAGGAGAGCTTTCCCGGTCCACCTAACGGAGTTGGATTTCGCTCAATTAATCAACTTCTATGTTTTGTTTGAGCGGCCTTGGAGAGTTAACTCTCCACTCACCTAGTCCAAGGCCCTACAACCTAGCTAGTTGGTGTATGACACTTAGAAAACTTGCTAGTTGATTTTAAATTATATCGCTTATTTTAATGGGTTGTTATGTTAAGTCAAAGGGATGCGGAAATGAAACTTATGATGTTTTGACGCAGAAAGAAATTAATAAAAACCAAACTACATGCAAATGCAGTTATTGTCTTTCGATGAAAAGAAACTTCTACACGGGTTCTACGAGATTAAAAATTGTATTTTTTCTTTTCAGATAGCAAACTCACACTCACAAAAACTATGAAAATGACTAAATGCTTAAGTGCACCTAATGCAAATCACTACAAGCATGCAAATCCTAAGATGCAAAATCTCCTAAAGCAGAGTGAAATTTCCCAAAAGTCCTTTAGTTTTATCTCTTTTTTGGTTGTCTAGAAAGCTAGTTCCCAAAATCAAGAACTCTTAATATGAAGACACCAAAAACGCTTAAAAACAAGAGGAAGAAATCAATGACAACTCCTTTCCAAAATCAAGCCAAAATCCAAAGGCAAGAAACCTCAACAAAGCTTCAAAAGATACAAAGAAACGAAAACAAAAATGCAAAAACAAAAGCAAACAACAAAGCAAAATGTTTTTTGAGCTTTTGAGTTTTATAAAAGAGTTCGAAAAGACCAAGTAAAACTATAAAATTCCAAGCCAAACAACACTGAATTTCAAGCAAAAACTTCAAAAATGCTCCAAATATTATAGGGATAACTAGTAGCAAGATCAATATGAGCAAAAGAAGACAAGAAAACTCAGCCACTCAGCCTAGAAGAATAGTGCAACCTTGCCGCAAACAAAAACTTCAAAGAACCAAGAAAGAGTCTTCAAAAGTTGCAACAAGACCTAGCCAACTGAACTCAAGAAAACCAACCAAAAAATGGGCAAAAATCGTAGCGCAAAGCAAAACACAAAGATAGGAAAGAGTAAATGAGCAGGAGCTCTCTGTTCTGATGAAGCAGAACAGCCAAGAATCCCCAAAAAGAGATCTTGGTACTCAAACCAGAAATGCCAGCACAAGAAACAACACTTTGCCAAAAAGACTAGTTTTCAATCAAACGAAAGAGAGAAAAGACCAAAGACCGCTTTCTTCACAATCCAGAGGGTACAAAGACACTGCAGGAACATGTCTCCACAGACAGAAAGGACTAAAAAGCTAAGGAATCCAAAATTTCAAAATCTGCCTAGGTATACGCTACTTCACAGTTTAGCAACAAGTCGCATACGCGACTATGCTAAAGGAAACACGCGTATACACGACTCCCTTTAGACAAACTTGCATGTATACGCGACTGTGTGCAGAAAAAAGCGCGTATATAAAGGTAAATAATGAAAAACAAAAAAGGATCAAGCCTGGATAAGAAACTAGGACTTCAGTCTGACTGAGAAAAAGTAAACTGGACTGGAAATAAAAGTTAAAACTGTTGGAAACCTATCAAACAGCTGAAACCACCCAACAGGGGAATCACAAGAATGCGATCCCCAGTGGAGTCGCCAGTTCTGTTTCGGGGAAAATCACCCTAGAGGTTTGTTGGGTTTAAACCTCCACAGAGCAGGGCATGCTACTTAAGAAGGATTCACACAACCATACATGTTCATGAAAAACTAAATAGAGTAGATCGAGGAAGTTACCCGTAGGTCCTACGGTTGAAGCAGATCCCGCGGGGTCCAAACCCCCAGCAACCCTTCTTCCTTCTTAACCTGAAAGACAAGAAGAAAAAAGCACGAAGAACTAGTTGTACAGCATATATCTACTCTAAATGTTAGCGAAATCCATATGAAATATTAGATAAACCATAAAAAATGCTTAAATAACAATATTCTCATGTATGCAAGCAGACACTAACACGTATATTTCGGGAACAAGATGGTTCTTCTGTATTATAAATAGCATGTACAAAAATAACGAGTGGAGAGATCACCTGAATCCTTCCACGATCTTCGAGCATATCGTCGTCCGGATCCGTCCCACCCTTGCCTTGCTAAGATTCCTTCCGAACTGGTGCATACGAGATGACATATAAAGAGATGAGTATCTCCAGGAAACAAGGGTTTCCTGTAATGAACTAGGAAGTGCAGGAGGCACGAGAATTCAGACTTGGATAGGGAATACCAACAGAGTATAATATCAATAATTTCTCTCCCTCCCTTAGGCCATGCACATGAGGGGCTTTTATACTCCCTCAAAGTAGTTTCAACAGTTGGAAACAGTTGGCCACGTGCTGGGGTGGTTGAACTACCAGAGTAACCATCAACCTAGCCCCAAAATAGGGATTTTTTATATATTTTTTAATGATTTTAATGGCATATGCGGGAAAGTACGTATGGACTCGTGTATACACGTGGAAAAGTCTGGGCATAACCGCGTATGGGGAATTTAACACTGTTTTTTAGTGAATTTTTTCCAAGTCTGTAGGAATGGGTACCCAAAGCCATAAAAGCAATCATGAATCATATGAAGGTGAGAAATGATGCTATAACAGCTTTGCAGACTTTTCAGATCTGTTCCTCCAACCAGAAATGAGTATATTATATAAATCATAGCAGCCTAGGATAAGTTAGGACATGAAGATAATATTGCAGTTATTAGAATAGTGCAGGATGGGAGACTGGTATTTGTATGAAAATCACACAGAATTGAGGATTTTTGGATCAAATCTACTGCCTTACAAATTGACTAAGTATTTGAGCATTAGAGTTTTTGCATTAGAATATTTAAGATAGGTTTTAAACTCTGATTCCATTAATTTCATGGCTTCTAAAAAGAAAACTCAGTTCAGGTTGAAAAAATAGATTGGTCATTTTAGTGTAAATAACAGAAATGCTAAAAAGGAAATAGCCCAAAGATTATTAGAGTTAAAATTTTAGGAAAGCTTCCCATGGAACTATGACCCTCAAGGTATTCTCAACAATATAAGGGTCAAATCAAAATTTCCTCCTTTCATACATGAGCCCAAGCCAGAGATTGAAAAATTTGCAAGTCAGAAAGAATGGCTGGAAAACACATTGACAGATACAGTCATCAATGCAAAGCCAACAGGACAAATGGATACTACACAAGCTATGGTAGTTGCAAAACAGTCTGAAACTTCAAAAAAAATAGGTAGAGATGAAGGAACCTGTACAGTTGAGACCACCATAGATACTAAATTCAAGTTGATTTACAATAAATGGCTCAAATTTAGTTCCATAGGGAAAGAAAAAGTAATTGATGTTGAGGATACAAATGAGCCTGAGGTAAATAATGATGAGGCTATAGTAATAGTAAATGATACTCTTGCAGACATACAAAAATATCAAAAAACAGGTGAACAAGATACTCAGATGATTGAAAGACAGAAAAACATGGAGGCTTCTTCCTCACACATAGTTGAGGAAAAAGACTTAGACATCAAAGAAAGGTACAAGAAAATCAAACAAAATAATGGAGAGATAAAAAGTGAGATTTACTCTCAATTCTTACAACAGAAGCCACGGAATCAGAATAGTCTACTTACAGCCTTTGACTATTCCACAAATAAAATGATTATGTCATATCTGCAACCAACTACTTCAACACCTAAGAAAGTGGCAGACTACAAAAAGGTTGAATTTGAAGTAGATACTGAAAATGTGCATGAACTAGATCAAATAGAAGTCCACAGACATAGGTCAGAGATGTTATATTCAACTGTGGTTACAAAGGCTATGAGTGCTACTAAGTTGCAGAATACCATTATCAACATGCAAGGTGAAATGAAGTTGGACAAAGGCTCTTTGTATGCTAAATATCTAAGGATAAAAGCCTTAAAGAATTAGTTTTGCAAGTAGGAGTTGATCCTTTTGATGTTCTAGTAGCAGAAATATTAATTAAAAATAAAAATGAGGACATTGCAGCTTTTATGAAACAGATGAAGCTTCCTAAAAGTGATCACCCACAGACTAAAGAAATACTTTAGGATCAAATAGAAAAAAGAAGAAATGATGCAGTTGATTCTCAAACTAGCTGCTCAAATAAAATAAATGGAAACACAATTGGATCAAATTATTAAGGGTAAAGAGACTGTGAATGAAACTAATGCTCCTATTATTCCTACAGTGATACCAGTTATTACTACAGCTGTGGCTTCCACTCTAGGAGAAAAATTAGCACCTATTGAGCCATTGGCAACTACAGTGCCAGTGCAATCAGCTACTACCTCAGCCATAGCTTCTTCCACAACACAGGTATAGCACATAGATGATGCAAGTCAAATAGTAAAAGCAATGGAGGAATTTTCCTTGAAAACTAATGAGATAAATAGCTTGAAAACAATGATTCAAAGTCTTGAAGCTACCAACAAAATAGCAATGATAACTGCTAAAAATCATGAGCAGAGAGCTAACAGACTAGAAGAACAACTGAAGAATTTACAAAAGGAGTTAACATTTACTGAAAATGTTTCCTTCATCAAGAATCATCTTTGGACAAATATTATTTAGGCCATACATTCTCAATGGCCTTCAATTCAAGTCATTTATGAGCAAAGAGACTTACTGTTAGCTGCCCAACTAAGATTCAGAAAACCAAGGATGAGTTAGCTAATAAGCCATCACAGGCTTTAAAACTCATCACTTTCCTAAACAGTAAGAACATAGCAGAGTTGGAAAATTTACAGATACAAGATAGAACAGAGACCATTTTACAAATCAAGAAGGTTTTCACAAAGTGTAATATCCCAAAATGGACTACTCAGCAAAACATGCCTGAAAAACACATTTTTCAAGGATGTGTACTTCAAAAACCAAGATGAGCCCTTGGATTCCTTAGATCTAATAATATACGACCCAATCCCAAGAGGAGATCAAAAAGAAATCTTCCTAGGTGGGTTATACAGGTCTCCCACACCTAGTTGCCTGGAGAAAGTGCCCAGTGAAGGACTGCAGCCATATCTAAAAACTTTATTAGAGAAATAGTAGGCTAATAACACATGGGATATGTTTATAAAAAATTTAATAACAATAATACATGCAGCAGCAAGGAAAGTGATCTAACCCTTCAACCAAAAGTGGGGAAAAACAGTTATTTAAGCCCTAAAAAGGTTATTTTCAGAAATTTTCATAAAAATAAGGAGGGATGAAGGTTTATTACTTTATATTAGGTTATATTCAACTCTAATACCAAATTTCAGCCCAAAAAAATAATGCTAGCTAGGTTAAACAACTCTCCCACTCCCGTAATGGCTTAAATATGCTAGTTTCCCATGACCTAGAGTATGGAGAGATTACTGAAGCACATATAGCATGATTTTCTGAAGGGGTTAACTCTAATAGGGTCTGAAAATCAGTAAATTGTATCAAGGATATGGATCAAACAATTATTCAGAGAAAAATAGAGAATTTACATGAAGAATGCCTCAGATTGAGGTGCTGCAATAATGGTTTAAAACAAGGAAGCTTAACAACGTAAATTTCAGGAGGCTGAAGCAATATTTTATTAAATTTCAGATCTAGGATAGATATGCATATAAAAACATAGATCTACTATAGATATATAAGCCCAAGAGGCCCTTCTTTACACTCCCCTTGGGGATCTCAACAAATGATGCACCACAGTGAGTAGATCTAATATCTAAGTCACAATTTTGCAGCAGTATTCAAGAATTATGCAGTATATACAACAGTAATAGATCCGATCTAAAGGATACATGGATTTTTTGGCCAATCCATGGATCACTTCAGTGAAAGGAAGGATCCCTTTCACTAGAAATCTCTCCTCCAGGAGAATTTCCAAACCCCCTGCAAATCTGCTTGCCAAAAGGGACGCAGTATCTTCAAGGAACTGTGTAGTTGATGATGGAGAACACTTTTTCTTGATGCCAACATAAAAAAATTAAGCTCAACCAATGTATTCACTCTTCCAAGAGGTTAAAATACACACTCACTAAGAAGAGGTTCCAATATAAGCTAGATTTGAACAGATCTAGTGTTCCACTTGGTACAGCTTACAAAAGCAAACAAACCCTCGTTGGATCTATGTTGAAGTTAGAAGTAGAAGCTTGGTCTCCAACCAGATAGTGGACAAAGTAGGACAAATCTCCCCCAAGAGCTACTTCATGAAGGGGAAGGGAATTCCTAAGCAGGAAACCCTCACAATTCTCTGCTAAACAGCCAAGAGAATGTGGATTTTTCTAAGCAGACAAAATCCTCTAAAATCATATAATAATCAAAAACCTCCTTAGGCTGCCCTCTCCTTCCTTTTATAAGGTTAGGGTTTGCAAAACCCTAAACTACCTTCATTCATTTAACCCTTTTCACATGGAGGACCTCCGTCTAGGACTGCGTTGATCATCCAGGAGGTTCAATGCATCTAGACTGTGTTGTGATTTGGTCTTGTTGACCCAGTCAAATGGCTCAATCTTGTTTCACATAGAAGTGGATTTTATTAAGGCAGCCCTGATTTGTCTCTGTTCACATTGGGCATTGAATTATTTTGATATTTTCCGGAATTTATATGTCCTCCTTTACATTTTATTCATTAAGTAAGAAAATCAAAACAAAATGAAATATTCCTATTAGCTTGGGATAATTAGGAATATTATAGTCCTCCCCTCCAAAATGTTGCTTGTCCTCAAGCAACTGATAAGGTAAGTGGTGCAACACTTCTCTTCCTTCTTTGGTGACACCAACATGAAATAAGCTCCCCCCATAAGCCAAGTGTTCACCCGTCCATCTATCCATTTATTGCTCCTCCAAAGTTCTCAGGAGATGTTAATAGCTCATCCCATAAAGAGACAGTAAGTCATATGAAACAAAAATTGTTTGCCCCATGCTCTCTCTGAACTGTGAAATATAAAATACATGGAGAGTGGTCATCCCATGAGGCACATGCCATCCTTCCTTCCTTCCTCCATACATTCCCATGACAATTATAAGTACATCATCAAGATAGGAAATCAAAACAATGTACATGAAAATAGAAAATTGTACATATGGAGGTGGGTCATAGTCCCACATGTGGAACCAATGCAAGGCATCCCCTACTTGCATCAAATATAGATATGGTAAGTGGTTCTCCTACCAATTACTTGCTGACCACACCATATCACCATGGCTAGGAATGTGATATATGTTTGATGCTTTGGGGAAGCACCCATCATGTTGCAAAATATCCCTTTTTCTCTCAGGGGAGTGGCCCAATTCAGAAATTTTTGGGGCCCAATGCTGGCCAAGAAACTCATATGATATAACATGCCTCCTTGGAGCCATGACCTGCAAAAACATGGTGTAAGAATGCATGAAATCAGAATATAAAGAATTTGTAACATGATCATGTTCTTCACCAATAATCCTTCTCCTATCCGGGGAGTGGTGCAAGGATCTACTCCCTTCCTCAACAGAAGGAAAAGAGGGCTGATATAACTCTCCCTTAGAGTCATGTGGCTGATCCATGTTTTCATTCCTCATGCATCTTTGACAATGATGATGTATCTCTCCTTCAAAGCCCCCACAATAATAGCTCCTCAAGTTGATTTTGTTGAGCCTCATAGAAAAGGGTTGGCTGAAATAGAACTCCCCATTTTTGACTTCTTCCATGCCAAAGGTGACATGTGGAAAGTTTCCCTTCCCATGTTGCTTCTACCACAATGTAGAATCTGAAATGAGAGTGGGTGTAGATGATGTTGAGAGAATGCATCTCTCCTCCTTGGGTCTACCCAAGACTCCCAGTGTTGTGCCAAACTCTCCCAAGGTCCCCACTCCTCTATCAACAAGGAATGATCCCTCAACATGTGAAGCATCCATCCTCCTTTGCTGATCTAGTGGTCTCCTTGGTGAAATGTCTCCATAGAGTGAGACATCCTCAAAAAGAGATGAATGAATATATGAATGGAGAAAAATCTCCATGCTTACACTGTGCAATCCAATCACCTTCTTAGGTGCATCACCCTCCTACCATGGATAGGGATGAGGTTGAATTTCTCCCCTATCTCCTCATTGTGCCTCCATGGTTCTACATCTCCTTATCAATGGCACATGTAGGTCATAAATTGTGCCTTGATCTCCACACATCTCCCATAGGAAGACACCAATTTCTTCACATCTTTGAAAATCTTTGCACTTCATGAAATGCTGAAGTACACGTGCAATGGGATCTCTTGATGAGACCTCCTCCTCATGCATGACCTTCCAAAACAAATGAGGTCTTGGATCTGCTACAAGTAGAAGTCTCTCTTTCAGTTGTGGCATGCTCATTGAGAGAGTGTCATCTAGAGAGGCAAAAATGTTTCTCACCTTAGGATGTCTACCTTTTGACATATCTTTCTTCATAGCTCCCTGAATGAAGTTATCATTTGAATGTTCCCATGGGGAGTGGGTCCTTCTTTCTTCATTGTTGTCTTTGGATAGTGCAGTGCACCCTTGCTGCTCTATATTAGAAATAAGTGATGATCTTGGGTCATATAAAGACAAATTTCCAAGGCTTCCCCTTAGATTTCCTAAAATTATACCAAATGGAAATTCAAGCATACCTTGGTGAGTCTCAGGAATATTTTGTAGGGCTGAAAGAGTTCCTCTCTTCACTGTGTTGGATGATCCAACTACTGCTACATATGGCTGCCCCTTCATGATGGTGACAATGCTGGTACAAGGCTCTTCAATTGGAGAAGAGGACTTCTCCTTTGATCTTATACTATCAAATATCCTGATTACTTGATGCATAAAATCAGTAAGAGTGGATATTCTTGCATGACTTACATGGCTGATCCACCAAGAGCTTGCCTTACCCTTCAAGTGCATCGTTGAGATCTCTACATCTTCTTTTTCCACTACTGGATGTAGTAGGAAAAATGCCTCTAGTTTCATCACCCAAGTATCTGCTGCATGCTCATGTGACCCATCAAATGTGGACAACGGGAATCTATTGCCTCTTATCAATCTCTTACTGTATGGCCTCTTATC
This sequence comes from Pinus albicaulis, assembly GCA_034641835.2. Taxonomy (NCBI): domain Eukaryota; kingdom Viridiplantae; phylum Streptophyta; class Pinopsida; order Pinales; family Pinaceae; genus Pinus; species Pinus albicaulis. Next base: position 117,610,234 of record CM076569.1, read on the forward strand.
TTCTTTCAGTTGAATAAACTAAGGAAGATCTAGAGTCTCTTTGGAAGCTCTAGGCTGATGTTTGTACTTTTTCCAAGTAATGAATTAGAATCTCCATTTCTAAGTGCTCTTTAGGCTCCTCATCCTTCCTCAAAGAATAGGAAGTGCATGGTTCTTCTTCTTCTCCTTGAAACCTTCTAAAGGTCTCACTGCAGCTTTCTTCGTCCATTGGTTGAACCTCCTTGGAGAGGCTCTTCTTAGATTTGAAAATGGATGAGAGTAATATAATCCTCTCCATCATTCTGAACTTGATTTTTTCTTTATATCACTTTGGCTTGAAGCCCACAGGCTGAGCCAAAGATCTTTCTCTGATACCACTGTAATATCCCAAAATGGACTACTCAGCAAAACAGGCCTGAAAAATGCATTTTTTAGGGATGTGTGCTTCAAAAAAAAATATTAGTCCTTGGATTCATTATAGCTGATAATCTAAGACCCAATCCCAAGAGGAGATAAAAAATAAATCTTCATAGGTGGGTTATACAGGTCTCCCACACCTAGTTTCCTTGAGAAAGTGCCCAATGAAGTATTGCAGCCATATCTAAACACTGTATTAGAGTATTATCAGGATAATAATGCATGGGATATGTTTATAAACACTTTAATAATATTAATACATGTAGCAGCAAGGAAATTGATCTAACCCTTCAACCAAAAGTGGGGAAAAACAATGATTTAAACGCTAAAAAGGTTATTTTCAAAAATATGTGTAAAAATAAGGAGGTATGACGGTTGATTCCTTTAGCTTAGGTTATATGCAACTCCCATACCAAATTTCAGCCCAAAAAAATAATGCTAGCTAGGTTAATAAACTCTCCCACTCCTGGAATGGCTTAAAAACGTTGATTTCCCATGACCTAGAGTATGCAGAGATTACTGAAGCACATAAAACATGATTTTATAAATCAGTTAAATCTAATAGGATATGAACATAAGTAAATTGGATCAAGGATATGGATCAAACAATTATTAAGAGAAAAATAGAGAATTTACATGAAGAATGCCTCAGATTGAGGTGCTGCAACAATGGATTGAAACAAGGAAGCTTAACAGCGTAAATTTCAGAAGGCTGAAGCAATATTTTATTACATTTCATATCTAGGATAGATATTCATATAAAAACATAGATCTATTATAGATCTGTAAGCCTAAGAGGCCCTTCTTTACACTCCCCTTGGGGATCTCAGCAAATGATGCACCACAGTGAGTAGATCTGAGATCTAAGTCACATTTTTGCAGTAGTATTCAAGAATTAAGTAGTATATACAACAGTAATATATCAGATCTGAAGGGTACATGGATTAGTTGGCCAATCCATGGATCACCTCATTGAAAGGAAGGATCCTTTTCACTAGAGATCTCTTCTCCAGGAGAATTTCCAAACACCCTGCAAATATTCTTGCTAAAAAGGATGTAGTATCTTCAAGTAACTACGTAGTTGATGATGGAGAACAATTTGGCTTGATGCCAAGATAAAAAACTAAAGCTCAATCGATGGATGCACTCTTCCAGGAGGTTAAAAGACACACTCACTAAGAAGAGGTTCTAATATAAGCTAGATCTGAACAGATCTAGTGTTCCACTTGCTGCAGCTTACAAAAGAAAACAAACCCTCACTGGATCTGCGTTGCAATTAGAAGTAGAATCTTGGTCTCCAACTGGATAGTGGACAAAGAAGTACAAATCTCCTCCAAGAGCTACTTCATGAAGGGGAAGCGAATTCCTAAACAGGAAACCCTCACAATTCTCTGCTAAACAACCAAGAGAATGTGGATTTGTCTAAGTAGACACAATCCTCTAAAATCATATAATAATCAACAACCTCCTTAGGCTGCCCTCTCCTTCCTTTTATATTATTAGGGTTTGAAAAACCCTAAACCACCTTCATTCATGTAATCGTTTTCACATGGAGGACCTACTTCTAGGACTGCGCTGATCATCCAGGAGGTTCAATGCATATGAACTATGTTGTGATTTGGTCCTATTGACCTAGTCAAATGGCTTAATCTTGTTTCACACATAAGTGGATTTTATTAAGGCAGCCCTGATTTGTCTCTGTTCACATTGGGCATTGAATTATTTTGATATTTTCAGGAGTTTGTATGTTCTCATTTACATTTTATTCATTAAGTAAGAAAATAAAAACAAAATGAAATATTCCTATTAGCTTGGGCTAATTTGGAATATTACACAAAGAGAAATCTGATGAACAATTTAAAGGAGAAGTGTGATGCAATGAATATTTCTATAACCAAGTTTTTAGCAAAATACACTATGCTGAGACAAACTAGTCTTCCAGATATTCATGTCTTCAATGAAAAAATAATGGCCCAAAAAGATTATGATAAGAAGATAAGGGAGTTTGAAAAAGAACAAGTCAAAAAACCACTGCCACGGGGCTCTCCCACGAGAAAGGTCATTCTTCAATATATTGAAGACTTATTTTTTCTTCAAAATGAGATCAAGCATCTTTTTTTTTTAAGCCTAATTTTTCCAAGTACAGAGATGCTGATGAGAACTTTAGAAAGCTCAAAAATATGAAAGTACCAAATGCAGAGCAATGGTAGGCTTTTACAAATTTAATGTAGCATTGAAAAGGAAAAAAAATGAAGAAAAATACATGAGAAAGAGTCTGATAGAAAGTGAAACAAAAAAGACATTCAGCTGGTTTTTACTGAATAAAGGCTTCTTTTTACAACGGTAAAGAGTGAAAATATCAGTAAAAGTGTATCAAGGTTAAAAGAACAAAGTTAAAGTGTATCAGAAGAAAGAGTATTAGTGAAGGCAGATAGGACAACTTGTCAATAAAAGCTCCTTGATTAGATAGATTTGTTCTATATATTTTGGATAAGAGGACAGCTTGCTAATTTGTTAAGCAGTTGTCCCTCTTATTTTGTAAATATATTTTGTATTTCCTAAGGATATTCCTACATCTCTCTAGGATATTTGTAAAAAATATTTTGTATAAATACTTCTGTATTGGAAGTGTTAAGGGTAGAATAAAATTGCTAGACTCACTATAGACTGTTGTTGAACATTGGAGGCTATTCTCTGTTGATTTCAAAGCAGTAGACTAGACAAAGCTAAACTAGCATCATAATTCAAGATCCATGTGATAAGCTGATGAGTGAAGTACTTTCTTCTTGTCATTTTTTTATTTTATGAGTTTCATGCAATTCATTATATATGTTTGTTCTATCTTAATGTGTAACTAGGAATATTATTACAAGCTAGTCCTTTACTCCTTGTTTTTAACTAGTTACCATTTTAATGTTTTTCTGCTGATTTCCGGTGTTAGGAATTCTTAATTTATCCTACTCTTATTTGGCCCCTGCTTCCTTCTTCCATTTTCTGGATCAAAGGATCCTTCATTGCCCTTTATTCTGATCATACCATCTCACCAAAAAACACTTTCCCAAATCTCTGAGGGTTATCTATCTTTCCCTGAATACATTTGTACCTTTTTGGCCTTGACTTCTAGTGTTGCTAGTTTGATTTAGACTCCATAGCCCAATGGACAAGTATATTTCTCTGTATATTACCTCCAAGTGATTTTTTCACACCAAAACATTTTAAAACAAAACCAATTGTTCTATCATAACTAGCCTAAAACATAAATAAAAAACAAAGATAAATCTTAAAGAGAGAGCCCTCTCTGAATTCTAGGAAGGCTAGATCCTAGAGTTCGAAGTAGGTTTGTGGTTACATCGGTGAGTTCTCTCTTGAACCTATAGAAATTACTAGGGTGATAACATACTGGCGACCATACTGGGGAAACTAACCAATCTCTAGTCCTAAATTTAGTCTTGAAGAAAGATCTTTAATTAATATTTTCTACTTTAAGATTATTTTTATAGGTTTTGGGTATTCAAAACAATGATTCTGGCTTCTAGGAAAACCTATTATGCCAAGTCTAATCTGGATCCTAAGCCTACAGTTATAGTGGATGACCCAGAATAGATTGGAAAAAATAAAAAACAAACTGTCAATTTAGAGACTAAAGTACCATTAAGAAAATAAAATTATTTACCCAAAGAGTTATTAAGCTTACCTCATATAGATTTTAAAGTTTAAACGATCATTGTTTAAAAATAAATCTGAAATTGATTTGAAAGATATTGTCATAGATCCTGTTTTTAATTCATTTTTGAACGCAAAACAAAAAATTATTTCATCAAGAATAAAATCAGACAAATCTGAATCTCAAAGTCAAATATAAAAGATTAATATTTCATTGATTCAAGATATTGATGAAGCTATTGAATTAGCCCATTTATTGTCTTACATCAAGCCTCTAGTTTCTCAATTGCACACAACAGTATTTCCAGCAGCAGATTCAACTCTGTATGTTGTCACTTCAGTTTTAGATCCCATTGCAAGTTCATCCAAAGAACAATTTATTCCTAAGTTGCCTTTGCAGCCTAGGATATTATTTCCCTCATCCACTCAATCCATTACATCCACTAGTTTTATAAGCACTACATCTTTATTTCCAAACAATTCCATACATATAAAAACATCTTTTCCAAGTTCTTCAGGTACAGTTTTCAACACATCAGCTACCATATTCAGCATTGCCCCTATCATTATTGTTATACCTCCCAGCTCAACAAAACTTTAAGCCATGGCTACCAGGTAAGTTCCCCTCATCTTACCCCAAAACCTCCATGATATGCCTCAGGATTACCAAAACAATGTACCACTATTTGATGGTTTTTCACAATATACTGCTCAAAAACATGTCACAAAAATGGCAGACTACTGTGAAATTTATGAAATTGACGATTCAGATGTCCATATGAGGTTATTTGCCCAAAGTTTGACAGGAGAGGTTAAAACATGGTTTAAAAATTTAGTTGTTGGTAGTATAGCTGATTTTGCTACATTTCATAGAATGTTTTTAAATAAATGGGAAAAGAAAAAGAACCCCCTTAAAATCTTGTCTGAGTTTGATGCTTTAAAAATATCTCCTAATGTGTCTGTACAAGATTACTGCACTAGGTATAACAGTGTTTATAATGCTATTCCCGCAGCTCTTAAACCTACACCATATTCTGTTTTGCTCAAATTCCCTGATGGATTTGATACAGATATGGCATATCATTTGAGAGAAAGAGATGCCCAAACATTAGAACAGATGCAATTAAATGTTGTTAGTGTAGAAATTAACATTTAGCTAAGAAGGCCAGACTTAGGAATGAAAGGAGAGTCAAAATAAAAGAAGAAAAATCAAATTCAGATGCTAAATTAGATTTATTTGCTAAAAATTTAGAAAGGGAGGTTGATAGATTAGATAATATTGAAAGAAAACCACAATGGGATAACCAACCTCAAGTCAGAAATCCCAACTTCAGAAGAAAAAAAAAAACCCTGGAAAAGCTAAGGAGGCTGCTCCAGACCAAAACATTAGGCCCCAATTTCAAGAGAACTATGCTTAGAGTTCTCAAAATAATGATGAAGATGAGGATAACATCAACTTAATAATGTGGATAGATGAAAAAAACACTATTTTCCTCACTCAGGAGGATCAAGAACTCTTTGAGCTTCAACAACTCAAAGTAGAATCTAGTGAATCCTTTGATTACAAACAAGGTTATGACTTTGCTATTAATGAAATTTACAGTTAGTATAACCTTAGAAATAAGAAAAATAATGAAAATTTTACAAAAAACAATTTCCAAAATCAAACTAAAAATAATGTAGAAGCCCCAAAAACAAAAGTTTTGCAAATTATCCCAAGGGAAAACAAGCAAAATTCCAATCCTTCCAATCCTAAAAAATTGCCAAATCCAAAAATTGTTGACATCACTGATGAAGTGGCCCAATCTTCTAAATATGCGCCAAAATCTAATCTTACGAAAACCTCTGATTCAGTAAAAACAACAATTCTTGATCCTAAAAAGAGTCCTGCTGATTCTAAATTAGCAAATCCCAAAACTGCTGCTGAAAATTCAAAGTCTAATAAAACATCTGCTACCACACAAACTGTCCCTGTAAAAGAAATCAAAACAACAAAATTCAAGAAACTTAGATAGAGAATATTAGAGCAATTAAAGATAAAGGTAGATCAGTTGAAATTCAATAAAATCCGACTCAGATAACAATTACAAAAGATGAATTACTTCAGATTAGTAAGTCTCAACCCTCATTCAACATTCAAACTAAAATAGCTAAGTTAAAAATACCAATTCCTTTAACTGAATTGGTAAAGAATGACCTATATAAATAAAAAATTACTGATACTTTGAATATGAATGATGGTGAAGATGCCATTAATTTGAATGATGATCAACCAGAGTTGATCTTTGGCCTTGATGTAAATGGTAAGCATTCAGATGGATCAGTTCCTCTTTTCTATATCAGTCTTACTATTCACGATCAGATTTTACACAATGCTATGTTAGATTCAGGAGCTTCCCATAACTTAATGCCTAAAGCTATCATGGAAACTATTAATCTAGAAATAACCAGGCCTTATAAATATTTATTCTCTTTTGATTCTAGCAAAGTTAAGTGCATAGGATTGATTAAAGGCTTATGTGTGAATTTGGTTCAATAACCTGGCAAGAGCATGGTTATGGATATTGTAGTAGTTGACATCCCACCAAAATATGGTATGCTTCTTTCTAGCTCATGGGGAGCAAAGTTGTAGGGATATCTACAATTAGACATGAGCTATGCTACTATATCAGTATTTTGACAACCCAATAAACTTTATAGGGAAACTTTAATGAAATTCATGGTCAGCAGTGCAGAAAGATCCATAAATTACCCCATTTATTTAACACCAACTGACCTTGATTCCTTCATTTTATGTAACTCTGATAATAATGAAACTTAAATAGAACTTATTGACAAAAAGCCAAAACCAAACACTGACAATATTTTTCATGAAGCCCTTTGGCACTTATACATTGATGGCTCTGTCAACAAAACAAGAACAGGAGTTGGAATATGGATCACAAACATTGAGACAGGTCATTAAGAAGGACATGCCTTTAGACTCAATTTCAAATGTACTAATAACATGGCAGAGTATGAGGCACTTATCTTAGGCCTCCAAATCATTAGAAAGGTATGAGGCAAAATAATTTTAATCATGGGGGATTCAGAATTGATCATTAAGCAAGTAAATGGAGATTATTCTGTTCATAAACCTATATTAGCCAGATATAGAGATGGAGCAATTGATTTATGTGAAGATTTATTGGAATGTAATTTTGCTAATATACCTAGAAAATAGAACATTCAAGCACACTGCTTAGAAACTTTTGCTAGTACATGTAACTTATCTTTTCAACCAACACATAGGTATACTACTGAAGTTAAATATAGACCCATTGTCTGAGACAATGTCAAATACTGGCAAATTTTCACTAAAGATGAACAGATTTACCATTTTTTGAATAATGGGGAAGAATTTCATAATTGTAATATAGATTCAGACTGCAATATAGATTTAGATTTTAATTGCGAGATAGATAACATATATGTACATACATTTAACAAACCCATTGTATTTACTCAATCTGACATAGATAACTTAGAGAAAGTACATATAGAGAAAATCATTGAAGAATAAATTGACATGTTAGATTTGAAAGATAATTTTTTGCCTAAGGGTTTAACTCCTTTGGAGGACCTTTTTGATTCCAATGATGTGCCTAAAAAGACAAAAATGGGACTAGTCAGGTCTGACATTGAAGAATGTAACATTGGGACAGAATTAAAGCCAAAAATGATTAAATTGTCAAAATCTTTACCTCCTCAAGAAAAAGAGAAATACATTGAACTTTTAAAGGAATATCAAGATGTGTTTGCATGGAGTTATGAAGATATTAAAGCTTATGACACAAACATAATTCAACATAAGATTCCTATAAAAGATGATCAAAAACCATTTAAGCAAAAAATGAGGAGGATTAATCCTATCTTATTACCTTTGGTAGAAAAGGAGGTTAAATGCATGTATGATGCCCAAATCATTGCACTAATCAGATATTCTGATTGGGTATCAAACTTAGTACCTTCCAGAAAGAAAACAGGTGAAATTAGATTATGTGTAGAGTTTAAGAATCTCAATAAAGTATCGTTGAAGGATAATTACCCTTTACCCAAGATGGATCATATTTTACAAAGGGTAGTTGGTACTCCCAGGATATCTTTATTGGATGGTTTTTCAAAGTACAACCATATTCTTGTTCAAAAGGAAGACCAAGCTAAAACAACTTTTACCACTCCTTGGGGCACTTTCATGTATGTGAAAATTCCTTTTGGTTTGATGAATGCTGGAGCTACCTTTCAAAGGGCTATGGACATAGCCTTTGCTAAGGAAATACATGACTTCTTGGTCATTATTTAGACGATATTACTATTTTTTCTAAGTCAAATAATGAACACTTGGATCATTTGAGACAAGTTTTTATTAAATGTAGAAAATTTGGTATATCTTTAAACCCTAAGAAGACTCTTTTTGGACTAGAGGAAGGAAAATCACTAGGACACATAATTTCAAAGGAAGGTATTAGGATATATCTTGCAAGAATAAAGGCCATCTAATCATTCATCCACCTAGAAATGTCAAAGAGTTACAAGTATTTTTAGGTAAAATTAATTTTTTAAGGAGATTTATTTCTAAATTAGCAGAAATCGTGAGAGAACTGAATAATATTCTTAAAAATGACTCAGTTTTAAAATGGACAGTTGAAGAAAAACAATCATTTGACTCTATTCAACAAGCTTTAACTAAAACACCAGTCTTAATTAGTCCTGATTTCAAAAAAGGCTTTATAATTTTTTCATTTTCCCCATAGCATACCATTGCTGCAGTTCTATTGCAAAAGAATGGTCAAGGTTTTCAACAGCCTATAGCCTTTTTCAGTAAAACCCTTAGAGATGCACCTCTGAAATATAACATAATGGAGAAACAAGTTTTAGCCTTGGTTAAAGCCATAAAATATTTCAGAGTTTACATTCTTTACTCCCACATTATTTCCTATGTCCCTAATTCTGTAGTAAAGGACATTCTCACTCAGGATGGTCCTGATGGAAGAAGAGGAAAGTGGATTGCCACTATCCTAGAATATGACATAGATCTTAAACCAACTAAACTCATTAAAGGACAGGGATTAGCCAGATTGATGGCTGAATCCAATTGTAATGCATTAGATATAAATTTTATTGCTCAAGTTGATAACCAGGAAGAGATGACAACTCCATTGATCAGTGAAGCCTTTCTAGACTCACCATGGTACTCAGATATTATCTTTGTACTTACACACTTACAAGCTCCTCCCAGATTAACAAGGAATAAAGCCATATTTATTAAACTTAAAGCAATGAGATTTCGTATTTTGGATAATGTGCCTTTTTGGGAAGAACAAAGTGGGATATTACTGAATTGTATACTAAAATCAGAAGCTGACAAAATTCTTGAAGAATTTCATGCAAGTGATTGTGGAGGACACCTATATTGGAAAATTAATGCAGATAAGATCCTTAGGTTGGTTTTTACTAGCCTACCTTATTTGCTGATGTGAAAAAAATTGTTACTTCATGTCATAAATGTCAGATTTTTGAAGGAAAAAAATAGTTATTACCTTTACCCCTAGAGCCTATTTCTACTAAAGTGCCATTTCGACAATAGGGTTTAGACTTCATTGGGGAAATTCACCCTCCATCTTCTGGCCAACACAAGTGGATTTTGACTGCCATGAATTACTTTAATAATTGGATTGAAGCCATTCCTACTAGACAAGCCACTAACTCAGTAACTATCTCTTTCATAGAAAATAACCTTTTATCTAGATTTGGATGCCCACGGAAAATAATTACTGATAATGCAACAACATTTAAATCTAAGAGAATGATTGCCTTCTGTCATAAGTACCATATTACCCCAGGCCACTCTACTGCTTATTACCCTCAGGGTAATGGCCTAGCTGAGACTTCAAATAAAAGCCTTGTGAATATCATTAAAAAATGACTTGAGGACAATAAGAAAACTTGGAATAAAAAGTTAGTCTATTCCTTATGGGCAGATAGACTTACTACCAAGAAGTCAATTGGAACTTCTCCTTACCAAATTTTTTATGGGATGGATGCAATTTTCCCATCGTCTTTAGGTGTTCCAGTAATGAAGATCATTCAATAATCACAAGTGGAACTCAATGATCTACAAAGAAGGATAAATCAAACTATTTATCTACAACAAACAAGGGAAGAATTCTACGAAAGATCTCAATTCATTCAAGATAAAATCAATATTTTTTATTATAAAATAAGTAAAGACGATGACTTTTCCATTGGAGATAAAGTGTTAAAATGGGATTCCAGGAGAGAGGAAAAAGGCAAGCATGGAAAGTTTGATTTTCTATGGAAAGGACCATATGTAATTTATGGATATAGGGGTAATAATGCTTTCTTCATCAAAGATTTGGATGGAGAAGATGGTAAAGATGGACCAGTTAATGGTATAATGCTCAAACACTACTATTATTTTGAGTTAACCAATATTTAGTCCCAGTTACCTTTTATATCATTGTAAATATCCATTGATTTTTTTAGATTGGATTGGATTTTTTCTTTCCAAAATTGAAACCCGATTAGAAGGCCCTAATATTTGAAAAGTAAAATGTCATAAATATCAGTTTTTGCAAAAATCAAAAGATAATTGCTGGATCATCAAGGTCAAAGTTGAAGGCTACTAGTCTTGGAGTTCTTGACATTTCACTAGGAAATGCCATCCCCATTTGAAGCCACTGTTAGGATCCTATAATTATAGGATTCATAATTTGGAATTGAATTATGATAGTCTTGTAAAATATGTACATACCTTGCTTTATGCAAGTTGTTTTCCCATATTTTGTAAAAAAATAAAAAATAGAAAATAAAAAAGAGGGTAAAAGTCCTAAAAGAAAGATCAAAGGACTTAGAAAAAATATAGACCCCAAAAGAAAAAGCAATAAAACATGAAAGTGTGAAAGTCCAAATGCCATTAATTTTTACTTTTTGCTGATGATTATGGCAGAGTGTCAATAAGTGCCATAATCCATGATAAGTTAAACTGTTTAAACTTGACTTGTCATGTTTTCAATTTCCATGTTTTACATAGTGAATAAAGATTAGTTGGATAGTTTAATCCTGACTAATCAGTAGATAGGTAGAGAATAAAGAGGAGCTCATCAGATTAATATGAGCCCTCAGATGATATAAGGTAGATTTAGATAGTTTTTATGCTTTTCAAAAGAATAAAATGTTTCAAGGTAGCAAGCTCAAGTGCACCTGCAAAATGGAAGAAAAAATGTTAGATTAAAGCTACGTAGGTAGAAATAAGTTGGAAGAAGCTTGCAAATATTCATCATCGGGAAAAAATAACTAATTTCCCATCCCCTATGGTTATTCTACTTTCTAGACTTTTAGTCAAAGGGGCTCAGAGAATTTCTCTGACTTCTATTGGGACCGGACCCAAGGCTCAATGATTGTTAGTTAAAAGTGTTGAATTCCTATGTTAATCCCCAATTATCATTATTTACCCTTCATTCACCTATCACAACTCAAATTCTGGAGTAAGAACTCTTTTCTTACTCAATAATGCATAATATTCCTTTTGATTGACTTCCTCCATTTAATAAAACATACAAACTCTCAAAAAACATCTTATCCTAAGTAAAAGTGGTGAAATCATCAAATGATAAACTTTGCTTTAAGGTTTTCACTTTACTTAGTCATATAAGTGAATATCTTGAGTGTTTCATTTTCCTTGTCATATTAATTTCTAACTTATTCTATTAACTCCCTAAAAGAATCCTTATCCTATTAATATAGTTTATTTTATTTAAATATCCCCTAAAACCCAATATTATAAGATGTTATGCCTAAGTTAATTATCCACATGTTGAAATAAAATCCCAAAATATACCCCCTTTGGCATATTAAAACTAACAATATATAATTATCCCGCCCCACTATAGTTATTAAAGCCCCCATGGTTTAATAAACTATATAATAAAATAAAAATACTTCCGAGACTATCATAAAGTTTAATTTAAACTAAACTTTAAACTGTCGTAACCTTTACAAAAGCTCCTATTAAATCCCCGCATTACACAGTTAACCTGGGGTAATATCGAGTTAAAATGGTTCATTTCACGTTTCACATTTGTTTTCCTGTTCTTTTACCCGAAATGTATTAGCCTCATGCTATACATAAGATTGAGCCTAGTTAATTTCATAAACCGTCTCACGCGCCCCCAACATACATATAAGCCTTCATTATAAATCATATATCATACCATAGCCTGCTTATATGTATAAACCCATAATATATATATATATATATATATATATATATATATATATATATATATATATATATATGTATATATAACTTTGGTTATAATGAAAAATATGCAAAGGTTTTATATATCAGCGCTCATTAAAATACCTGGGTCCCACCTTACCTTTTCCACCGCACCTTCCATTTTGATCTTAGCCATTCTCCCTAATCTTGCAGATCCAACGGCGGAGGGTGCATTTCGCGCTCATAACTTGATAGATTTCCCAAACTCAAAATCCACGTGAAATTAGAAGTTTTCATGAATTTCCCTCTTGTGACATGTCAAAATTTAATTTGATCGCATTCATTTGGGATAATACAGCTTACCGCCTAAGAGCAACGTGAAAACAACAATTGGTTTTCACATTTGAAAAGTAGAAACCTCTCCCACCTTGATAAGACCCGCATTTAATATGGTTTATAACGATTTATAAAGGTTAAAACCTTTTTGATTCGTTATTTTACAAAGTTGTTTGAGTATCTCGACTGATAAAAAACTTCGCCTGGCCGTGTTAAGCTTCCCAACTCTGTTTTAAACCTGTGTTTGTTAGTTTTATACCTTAAAACTCAGATTTCACAGCAGATACCCTATTTGAAGACCTTAAATGACTTTCTTGGCTCCAACAAGTTGAAACAAAGCTCAAATTCAACTGCAGAAATTGCCAGAAACCCTTTCGACAGTCGAATACCTACCATTTGAGGTATTTTTCGATAGTTAGGCTTGCAATTTCTAAGTAAAAATCCTTTATAGTTAAATCCAAGCCCTAATCTAGAGAAATTGTCCATATAAATTCCCCAAAAAACACATAGAAATAGGAACACATAGAAATAGGCCAAACCCTAGCCAATTTTTCCTAGAAAAGATTGTGTTTATAAAAGCCCTTTCTAAAGCCAATTTCCTCAATTTATCTTCTTAAAATCCCAGAAGATCAATTGTAGAAGCAAGAAAAGGTTTGCATACCCACATATCTCCTGAAAATTAATTTTTTACAGTCTAGATTATTCAGAAAACCCTTGTTTTATGTCTTAAACTAGTTTGCCTATCCCAGAAGCCTAAAATGAGAAAAAATATTACTGAAAGTCATTCTTTGCCTAGAAATTACTGAATAAACATATTTTTTTATAGAAAATCAACTATTTCAAATAGTTTAAGCTTGCTTTAGTTATTCAAAATGACTAAGAAACAGATGACATCCAAAGCTGGGGGTTCTAAGCCTATCAAACCTGGGGAATCGAAGCCTCCTAAGTCAGAAGAATCAAAAGCCATCAAATCCACTCCTGCACTCACTGTAAAAACCACTATGTCTGTCAATTTCCTTCAACCACCAGTACATATTGAAGAAACCATCCCCTTGACTGATATGGATTATAAAATTGCAGACCCTGTGGTAGAATTCAATCTATTGGAGATTCATAATTGGTGTTTTGATAAGTTCTTAGATAAATATGAAATGCCTATTTGGGAAAATAATCTACCCAAATATGTAGTTCCAGTAACACACCCTGGCTAGGACCTTGTAATATTGTGTCAAAAACACTATGTACCAGATTAGAGAGCAATTGTTAATGCTGATAGGGAGATTCTATTTTATATTACTGCAGAGTCTATCAATGAGATGTTACAATTAAAATTTGATCCCAAGGAAGTCCCGCTATCCATAGAATCATTGACTCAATTGTATTTAGGATTAGATTTTCCTAAAGAGATTTATGATTTTCCAGAACTTTATGCCATCTCATGAGGACATTCCAAAGTTAAATCCTCCTTACTCCACTTCCAAATTTCCTGAAGGGTCCAGGCATGTGATATCAATGCTTTCTTTCATACTAGGATAATTCACAGATGAATTCATTGATGAATCAATTCTTGGTTTTTTATCCACTATATCTCCAGGACAACCTCCTGCCATGATCTTTGACTATGCTAGATTTATAGCTGATAGTATCCACTATCAATTGACCAAACTGCCCACTGAAGGGGTTTTTAGATATTCATCATACTTATTTCACTTGTTGTTGTTTTTCCAATCTAAAAAGTTTCCAATTTCATTACAAAAAATGGACATAGAGGGCCAACCTCTATCCATTATCTTCTGGACCACCTTATTGAGGAAAGAAAGCAGTGATTTCAGTTTTACAGAATTTTCATATTTGTTCCTCCAATCAGCAATGAGTATATTATATAAAGCAGAGAAGCCTAGGATAAGTGAGGACATGAAGAGAATATTTCAGTTTTCAGAACAATGCAGGATGGGAGACTAGTATTTGTATGAAAAGCACATAGAATTGAGGATTTTTGGATCAAATCTACCGCCTTACAAATTGCCTAAGTATTTGAGCATTAGAGTTTTTGCATTAGAATACTTAAGACAGGTTTTAAACTCTGATTCCATTAATTTCATGGCTTCTAAAAAGAAAACTCAGTTCAGGTTGAAAAATCAGATTTGTCATTTTATTGTAAATAACAGAAATGTTGAAAAGGAAATAGCCCAAACATTATCAGAGTTAAAATTTCAGGAAAGCTTCCCTTGGAACTATTACCCTAAAGGTATTCTAAAAAATATAATGGTCAAATGAAAATTGCCTCCTTTCATACATGAGCCCAAGCCAGAGATTGAAAAGTTTGCAAATCAGAAAGAATCGGTGGAAAACACATTGACAAATACAGTCATCAATGCAAAGCCAACAGGACAAATGGATACTACACAAGCTATGGTGGTTGCAAAACAATCTCAAACTTCAACAAAAAGAGGTAGAGATGAAGGAACCTATATAGCTGAGACCACCATAGATACTAAATTGAAGTTGATTTACAATAAAAGGCTCAAATTTAGTTCCATAGGGAAATAAAAAGTAATTGATGTTGAGGATACAAATGAGCCTGAGGTAAAGAATGATGAGGCTACAGTAATAGTAAATGAGACTCTTGCACACATACAAAAAGATCAAACAACAGGTGAACAAGATACTCAGATGATTTAAAGACAGAAAAACATGGAGGCTTATTCCTCACACACAGTGGAGGAAAAAGACTTAGACATCAAAGAAAGGTACAAGAAAATCAAACAAAAGAATGAAGAGATCAAAAGTGAGATTTACTCTCAATTCTTAAAATAGAAGCCAGGGAATCAAAATAGGCTACTTATAGCCTTTTACTATTCCACAAATAAAATGATTATGTCATATCTGCAAATAACTACTTCAACACCTAAGACAATGACAGACTAAAAAAATGTTGAATTTGAAGTAGATACTGAAAATGTGCATGAAATAGACCAAATAGAATTCCACAGACATAGCTCAGAGATGTTATATTAAACTGTGGTAACAAAGGCTATGAGTGCTACTAAGTTGTAGAATACAATTATCAACATGCATGATCAAATGAAGTTGGACAAAGGCTCTTTGTATGCAAAATTTCTAAGGATAAAAGTCTTAAAAGACTTAGTTTTGCAGGTGGGAGTTGATCCTTCTGATGTTCCAGCAGCAAAAATATAAATTAAAAAGAAAAATGAGGAAATTGCAGCTTTGTGGAAATATATGAAGCTTCCTCAAAGCGAGCACCCACAGACTAAAGAAATACTTCAGGATCAAACAGAAAAAGAAGAAATTATGCAGTTGACTCTCAAACTAACTGCTCAAATAAAAGAAATGGAAACACAATTGGATCAAATTATTAAGGAGAAAGAGACTGTGAATGAAACTAAAGCTCCTATTATTCCTATAGTGATACCAGTTATTACTACAGTCGTGGCTTCCACTCTGGGAGAAAAATTAGCATCTAATGAGCCATTGGAAACTGTAGTGCCAGTGAAATTAGCTACTACATCAACCACAGCTTCTTCCACAACACAGGTACAACACACAGATGATGCAGGTCAAATAGTGAAAGCAATGGAGGAATTTTTCTTGAAATCTAATGAGATAAATAGCTTGAAAACAATGATTCAAAGTCTTGAAGCTACCAACAAAATAGCAATGATAACTGCTAAAATTCATGAGCAAAGAGCCAACAGACTTGAAGAACAAATGAAGAATTTACAAAAGGAGTTAACGTTTACTAAACAGATTTCCTTCATCAAGAATCATCTTTGCACAAATATTATTAAGGCCATATATTCTCAATGGCCTTCAATTCAGGTCATTTATGAGCAAGGAGACTTATTGTTAGCAGCCCAAACTGAGATTCAGAAAACCAAGGATGAGTTAGCTAATAAGCCATCACAGGCTTTAAAACTCCTCACTTTCCTAAACAGTAATAACAGAGTAGAGTTGGAAGATTTACAGATACATGATAGAACAGAGACCATTTTACAGATCATGAAGGTTTTGACAAAGAGAAATCTGATGAACAATTTAGAGGAGAAGTGTGATGCAATGAATATTTCTATAACCAAGTTTTTAGCAAAATACACTATGCTGAGACAAACTGGTCTTCCAGATATTCATGTCTTCAATGAAAAACTAATGGCCGAAAAAGATTATGATAAGTAGATAAGGGAGTTTTCAAAATAACAAGTCAAGAAACCACTGCCACAAGGCTCTCCCACGAGAAAAGTAATTCTTCAATATATTGAAGACTTATTTTTTCTTCAAAATGAGATCAAGCATCTTTTTGTTTTGAAGCCTAATTTTGCCAAGTACAGAGATGCTGATGAGAACTTTAGAAAGCTCAAAAATGTGAAAATACCAAATGCAGAGCAATGGAAGGCTTTTACAGATTTAACGTAGCATTGAAAAGGAAAAACAATGAAGAAAACTACATGAGAAAGAGTCCAATAGAAAGTGAAACAAAAAAGACAGTCAGCTGATTTTTACTGAATAAAGGCTTATTTTTACAGTGGTAAAGAGTGGAAATATCAGTAAAAGTGTATCATAGTTAAAAGAATAGCGTTAAAGTGTATCAGAAGAAAGAGTACCAGTGAAGGGAGCTCAAACAAAGATATTTCCGAAGCAGCCAGCAAGCAGGAAAACTTGTCAATAAAAGCTCCTTGATTATATAGAGTTGTTCTATATATTTTGGATAAGAGGACAACTTGCTAATTTGTTAAGCAGCTGTCCCTCTTATTTTGTAAGGATATTTTTTATTTTCTAAAGATATTCCTACATCTCTCTAGGATATTTTTAAACAATATTTTTTATAAATACTTCTGTATTAGAAGTGTTAAGGGTGGAATAAAATTGTTGGACTTACTATAGAATTTTGTTGAACATTTGAGGCTATTGTGTGTTGATTTCAAAGTAGCAGACTAGACAAAGCTAAACTGGCATCATAATTCAGGATCCCTGTGATAAGATTATGAGTGAAGTACTTTCTTCTTGTCATTGTTTTATTTTCTGAGTTTCATGCAATTCATTTATATGTTTGTTCTATCTTAATGTGTAACTGGGAATATTACTACATGCTAGTCCTTTACTCCCTATTTTTAACTAGTTACCATTTTAATGTTTTTCTACCGATTTCTGGTGTTAGGAATTCTTAATTTCTCCTACTCCCATTTGACCCCTACCTCCTTCTTCCATTTTCTGGATCAAAGGATCATTCATTGCCCTTTATCCCGATCATACCATTTCACCAAAAAACACTTTCCAAAATCTCTGAGGGTTATCTATCTTTCCCTGAATACATTTGTACCTTATTGGCCTTGACTTCTAGTGCTGCTAGCTTGATTTAGACTCCATATCTTAATGGACAAGTATATTTATATGTATATAACCTCCAAGTGATTTTTTCCCACCAAAACCTTTTAAAACAAAGCCAATTGTTCTATCATAACTAGCCTAAAACATAAATAAATAACAAAGATAAATCTTAAAGAGAGAGCCCTCTCTGAATTCTAGGAAGGCTAGATCCCAGAATTCGAAGTAAGTTTGTGGTTACCTCGGTGCGTTCTCTCTTTAACCTGGATAAATTACTGAGTGATAATAGAATTCACCATCCTTTTAACCTATCCAGCATTTAGCATTGCAATATTCATCTTCTTGCAATGTGATCTAACAATTTACTCCTTGCCATCTTTGAATAAATGATATTTGTTCTCATGGCGATGGAAGATAGCTTTCCTGTCATACAAGTAAGGACTGCCAACCAAAACACCTGTAATATCAAGTGGAACCACATCTAATTCAACTTGTCAACAAAATGTGCAGTTATTGCAAAGCGCAATATGCACTTCTTTGAAACCTGTAAATTTGCATTCTTACAAATCCACCCAAGTGGATATGGTTTTGGATGTGTAATGGTCTCAAGGTTAAGTTTCTTGACCAAGTATTTAGAGATTAAATTCGCTTGTGAACCACTGTCAAACAATGTATCAATCTTGGTACGTTTGAATATGACCCTCACATGAAACAGTTCAATTCTCTCTTCTTCATTTGGAGCTTCTGTGTGACAGTTTGAAGTACTAGTAGTGGGTTTTGTTTCAATTTATTTCTGCTTCATGTTCTTCAATCCCATGGCTGTAATTTTAGTTTCATCTCCTAAATCTTCTCCTAAGTCATGTTGAGTTGTAGCTGCAGTTTTCTGCTTCCCTTTGTTATTGTTAAATTTGGGTCTCTTTTAAGGATGTAGTTTCCAACAGTTTTTCTCTTCATGGCCTTTTGTTGAACAATGTTTACAAACCACTTTCTCTTCCTCTTTCTTGACAGATTCATTCTTTTTGCCTTTTCATTTTGAGGTCTTCTCTTTGTTTTTCCCCTTAAAATGCTTGTTTCTACCCTCTTCGAAAGTATTTTTCCTTGTAGCTTCTAAATGTGTAGCTTGAACACATACCTCATCTAGGCTTGTAGGATTAAACATGAGGATAGTATGTCTAAGGTAGCTATGTAAGCCCCCTATGTACTTGAGAAAATTATCTTGACTCTACAAATCTACCCATAATAAGAGAGCTCTTCTCCTAAATTCTTGGGTGTAGTATTGTACATTTTTTCGTTTCAATTGTCTAAATTTTTTCCAGTTCATTATGGCTTTATGCATGTGAGATAATGGAAAAAATTGTTGTTTTATTGCAGTAATGAAATCATTCCATGATAGAATAATCTTACCATTTTTTTTTATCTTCTCATTTTTCTTGGCTTCCCACCAAACAAGAGTTGCACCTTCCATCCTCAATGAAGCTAGTTGGATTTTGGTGTCATCATCATGAAGGTTCTGAATTCTCAAATAAACCTCCAATTGCCTAATCCAATTATCAATATTTTCTGCATCGATTTCACCATTAAACATTGGCAATAAAAACTTAACATCAAGTTTTAGAAAAAGACTTTTGCCAGTGTTCTTTGACTTATGTGACTGGTGTACTGAAGATGATGTAGAGGATGATGATGATGAGGGTGAGGATGGTGACTTTCCACTGCCTCCATTTCATCCATTGTCATTCTTTGATTTTTCTTCATCATTGTGACCTCCTAATGATCCCTAACCTTCCTTGTGAATTTTGGATCCTTCTCCTTCTAGTCTTTCATTCCTTTCTTGATAAAGGACTCTCACTATTTCAGTCATGTCAAGGAATGATTTCATGAACACTCTTTCTTCCTCTTTGGGATCCACCTCTTCATGGGTTTCCTCTTCTCCTGGAGGCATGCTTGATGTTGCTTCTGCTTCTCTTGGAGGTGAATTAGGTGGTGGAGAATGTGGAAATCTTGCCCTCCTTTGTTGTGGCTCACTTTGAGAACCTCTTGCTTCCACCAATTTGCCTTCTTCTCTCTTAAGTTTAAGCCTAGTAAGCATGAAAACCCTTGCAAATAGTTAACAAATCCTTGCACATAAAAACACCATATATAAAACTCTAGCTCTGATACCAAATTGATCTGAAAGGAGTGTATTATATCTGCTATGCTAAGTGTCATTTCAGTTAAATAAACATGTACAAATTGTCTCCATAAGTTTTCTTACGGTATGAGAGTTTTAACCATGAAAATTAGATGAATTAGTGAACTTTAAGCATGTAAATAAGCCTTAAAAACACTTAACAACAGTGCATAACAGAGAAAAACATTCACACATAAGTTTTACACATTAGGCATGATGAAGAAGTTCACCCCTCTTGGGCTACATCTTCTGGTCTAGCTCCCAATGGCATGTCCCTCTTTGTCATTATGCTCAAAATTGTAAATTACATATGTTTTCAGGCCTATAATGATTGTTTTATCTGCACCAATAGCTCCATAATGCTCAAATTAGTCTAGGTAGACTCTTTTTTCACCAATATTGGTTGAAAATTGACCTCCCAATGCATTTTTCCCAATGACATCTAGAAAAGCTCCACTAAATGTGGAGACAGGCAGTTAACTACAGATAAATTAATGGTTTAACCCCAATCTTGGGGGTGTGCTCCGAATATGTCGGGTATTTATATCTGGAATTTAGTGTGAGTGGCAGGGTGGTCACATGCCACCCCCGCCGTAACTTTCGCTAACTGTTTTAAAACTCTTCCATTGATTGTTGGAACTGCGAGTTACATGGTTCCATAATTTTTTAAACCATCGCATTTATCATTACCTATGGATGTGATCAACTATTAGAAAACCCCGCCGGATATGTTGGAACTTGGAGTGCGATGCTCCGCAACCTTAAAACTGTCACAACAAATGTTGAAA
Source organism: Pinus albicaulis (assembly GCA_034641835.2). NCBI lineage: Eukaryota > Viridiplantae > Streptophyta > Pinopsida > Pinales > Pinaceae > Pinus > Pinus albicaulis. The sequence continues at coordinate 117,631,208 of CM076569.1, forward strand.
ACTTGCCATGTGAACATTCATAGAAAATCCCACTGGTGATTTAATTTGATGTTGTGGTTAACGTGGAGGTCGAGCTTTGGGCGCATGGTCATGTAAAAGGGGGGCTGGCCTCCCAAGCCCTCAACACTAACTTTTAAAAAGTTTAAATATGTCTTCGCATTGTAATAGGTTAAGTAACATGTATAGGCAAATTGGCAAATGGTCTTGCGGGCATATAGGAGGTTGCGGGTTCGACCCTCATCAACTCCACATAAATTTTACACCACTGTTGTAAGGACACATGGCGGCCTGTGGCCTTGCCATGTGTCACTCAACCATTGGCCCATCCAAAAGCTCATCCAATGGAAAAAATTGACTTCCGTACCATCAAAATCCAATGACCCACAATGTGCCATGTGGCGCCATACCATTGGCTCATACAAAAATGGAAAATTCAAAGAATATTCTACTGACTGTACTTGCAAGCTGACTGGGCATCTAGTCACCAAAATTTTGTTGTTTGGGAAAATGAACAGAACGTGATATATTCATCATATGACATCGGTTTTTCAAACCATTCAAGGCACCGAAATCGCAATGATGAAACCTTTCCGGCCTCTTAGGTTTGGACCTATTTTGAGCACTTTCAGTTTTGAGCATATGATTTGATCTCCTGATCACAGAGGCTGAAATGTGGCACAACCAAGAGCCACCATGTGCCCCCTATGGTGGACATCCTCTCCATGGTCGAATTTCATTTTCTAAACTATGCGAAGTTCAAATTTATTTTTTATAAGGTCCAAACTACATTATGGTTACGGATATGGTATATCTAGTGCATATTCTAATTTATCCTAAGGTTCAAACCATATGGTGGCATATTATTATGAAAATCTAAACTATTATTATATACCAATTTTTTTTTAACTATGGTAAGGGGCATATAACATCTCAAAGAAAAACTTAAATATGGGATGCGTGGAGGTCGGGGGTCTCAACTCTCTGACCTCCCCCACTATACTCTCTGTAGTTACCAATAGACCACTGATGCACGACTTAACAATCTATGGTTATGATTCCTATTTATTGTCACAATAATTCTCTAATGGGGGTATGGAGGGGGACAACCCTGTGGGACATCCCCCTCCCATAATACCATTCACATGACCACAATAGAGCGGGGTTAAAGCACGAAGGATTAATGTGTTAAATGTGAGGTTAATACCCCTTAATACTTGGTTTATGCGCTAAGAATTACATTAAACTAGGATTATATGTAAATGCGCTTATGCACAATAAAACATGCTCATCCTATTTTAAACACATTTAAAATTAATTAAATAGTAGTTAAATTTGGTGGAATTTCCTGTGGTTCCACCATTTGAGGAGCTACCTCCAAATTTGGTGCTCTAACTGGAGTCCTCTCCAGTTTTAGAGGCAATTTACTAGGGAAAATTGAATGAGGCCTATCTAGAGAAATTTTTGACACATTTTGGCTCAGGAAGAGTCATTCCTAGCAGATTGAAATGCTTTAAATCCATTGGTATAGGTTGCAGAGGCGGAGGAGCAATTGTAAAGGTGCTTTTTTCACTTTGAAAAAAAGAGAAGCCTAGGGCCATCAGGAGGGAAGGCCATGCCTAGATCAAATGAAGACCAAATTGGGCTCAAGAAGAGTCATTCTTAGATTTTTCTAATGCTATGAACATAATGGAATAGGTTGCAGAGGCGTTGGAGCAGTTAGGAAGTGTTTTTTCCACTTTTAATATTAAATAAGCCTAGGGCCACTAGGAGAGCAGGTGAAGCCTAGATCAGTTGGAAACCATTTTCAGAGATTGAATAGTAATTTTTGAGGTTTTTGGGTCTTGTGAATCTAATGGTGTAGGTTGTAAAGAAATTGGTGATCTGAATGGATTGTATTAGTTATGCTATGCTAAGTATCCAAACAGTAATAATAATGTGTGCATAAGGTTCTCCTTAATCTGTAGGTTAAACAAATAGTTCTAGCTTTGTTAAACAGATTTTTGTGTGACGATTGATTAAGTATTTTAACTGTTTATCATTGTACAACAATAAAGAATAGAAAAATAAACTTCACAAATCACATTATTTAGCAAATTTTTGAAGCAGTTCACCCCTCCTGGGCTACATCTGTTGGTCTAGCTCCCAATGGCCTGTCCCTCATGTATTAATTTGCTCAAAATGTAATTAGAACTGAAAATAAGCCTCAATAGGAAAACCTCTCTATAAAATAAGCTTGAAAAGGTATGAATTAGCCAGATATGACCCTAATGGCTCCTAATGGCTCCTTAATCTTCCTCTAATCTAAAAATATTGAAGCTGACCTCTGTTTGACCTAAAACCCATGCCAAACTGCTCAGAATGTCGAAAATACCCAAAATTGACTATTTTTCCACCCAATTTGGTTCAATAATGAGAGAGTTATGGAAAAAAAAAAATTCTGAATATCGCTCAAAAAACTCCAAAACTAGAGGAACTCCAGTTAGGAGTGCTAAAAATGGCATAGTTCCAAGATTGGAAGAAATGTGCCCTAAATTGGTGGAGAAATTTAATGTTACATTTAAAGTCGGAGTGGGGTGGTCACATGGCCCACCGTTGAACCCACCAGTGGTTCTGCTAACCGAAACTATGGCATTAAATATTTAAACACAACGTGGTTACATGGTGCGATCACCACAACCGTCGAAAGGTTGGGTGGTAGGACCTGGTCGCCGTTGATAGGTCTTATGGAATGAGGGTCGGGCTAGCCCCTTTTGTTTTCCACCCAAATCTTTTTCAAACCCCAAATAAAATTCGTGTCCATGCATTTATAAGATCTGATGTATAGTCGGGCCAGTCGGGCTTGTGCATTCGCGGGCGGGAGGCCCAGGCTCGATTCCTGCGGAGACACAAAATTTTTGATATGCCATACATATCCACGTGTGGCCTTCGAGCTTGCCACATGTCACTCGTTAATTGGCCAAAAAACTATAAATTAAAATCTTCATCCAACTGTCAATTGCCATTTGTCGAAGTCTGATACGTCCGAATGGAATATTATTTTTTCAATTTTTTTCCAAAATTAAAAATCAAACTTAGTCAACTCATTTTTAGAGTTTACTGGGCTTTTCAAACCTTCATAAATTTTGCATATTACCTCTGTTTTGCGAACCGTTTGTAGTGCTAGAATCATCGTGACGAGACCTTTCTAGCCGTTCAGGTTGCAACCACTTCTGAGCACTTTAATTTTTGAGCATTTTTCATAACTTGGACATGATCTCTTGATCACACCTCCCCACTGGGAATATTTTGGACCCCAAAAGCTCTCTGGACTACTAAACCTGAAGATGAGGAGACTGAATCTTCACTCTTCCAATCTCGATCCACTGAAAACTCCCTGATTTCATTAATTGGAGCTTCTCATAAAATGACAAATTTTTCCTTGAATCTGTTGACCAACTGTTGCTAACTTTGACTTTGTCATGCTGCAAATTATTGAAAATTGCAAAACAACAACTAAAATTTGCAGTAAACATACTGTTCCTACATTGGTCTACCTTCAAAGGAAACTGAAAATCACATTCACGTTACAACCTGTCCTTATAGCGATTTTTTGTTGAATTAGCCTTGTACTTGTGTCGATTTCTGACCAAGTTTTCTCGCCATTGTACCCTGCCATTCTGAAACTAGCAATGATCATTGCTGAACTTTGTGCCCTCTTTGCTTGCATGCATTACCCTCTCTTGGATCTTTGCACCTCCTTGCACTAACACTTTGTTTTCTGCACCAATCGACACCAAAGACAATTGCTGCAACTTCTTGTCATATTCTTCCAAAGACAACCTCCTTTCAGACTGAAACATCTCATTATTTACATCAGCATAAACATGAAAAGGATTATGTACAAATTCTCTTTGCTTAATCATCAATAAAGTCAAATTTTGACTAGCATTGACAAGTCTTTTCATCTGCCCAACATTCACGAAAAAAGAGTCTAGTTTTTTGCGATGTGCTCTCACAATAAACTCCTTGCCATCCTTGAATAAATGGTACTTGTTCTCATGGAGATGGAAGATAGCTTTCCTATCATACAAGTAAGGACAGCCGAACACCACACCTGTAATATCAATCGGAACAACATATAATTCAACCATGTCAATAAAATGTGCTGCTATGGTGAAGTGCAACATGCACTTCTTCAAAACCTGTAAATTTGCATCCTTACATATCCAACCAAGAGGATATAGTTTAGGATGTGGAATGGTTTCAAGATTCAGCTTCTTGAATAAGCCTTAAGAAATAAGGTTCGCTTGTGAGCCACTGTCAAATAGTGTGTCAATCTTGGTGTGTTTGGAAATGATCCTCACATGAAACAATTCAATTCTCTTCTCTTCATTTGGAGCTTCTATGTGACAGTTAGAAATACTAGAACTGGGTTTATTTACATTCTCTTTTCCCTTCAATTTCTTTAGTGACATAGCTATGATTTTTGTTTCATCTCCCGATTCAGACCTAAGTCTTGTTTAGCTATTGCAACTGTCTTTCCTTTCTCTTTGGCTTTATCTTTGGCTTTAAAGATTTCTGGTTTCATCTCTGGATGAAGTTTCCAACAATGGTCTTCATCATGGCTTGTTTCGGAACAGTGTTTGCAGAAAATTTTTCCCTTCTCTTTCCTAGAATTTGCATTTCTCTTTTTTCTCCCTTTGCCTTTAAACTCACTTTCCTCATTCCCATAAAAATATTGTTTACCCCTTGCCTCTAAATGTGTGGCTTGAACACAAACCTCATCTAAGCTTGTAGGGTTAAACATGAGAATGGTATGTCTTAGGTAAGTATGCAAACCTCCTATATACTTGAGTAAAGTTTCTTGGCTATGCAAATCAATTCCTAGTAAAAGAGCTCTTCTTCTAAATTCTTGAGTATAAACTTGAACATTTTGTCCTTTAAACTATTTGAAATTTTGCCAATCCATTATGGCTTTCTGCATGTGACTTAATGGATAAAAATGTTGTTTAATTTCAGAAATGAAATCAGACCATGATAAGATAATCTTACCATATTTTTTGATCTCCTCCTTTGTCTTGGCTTCCCACCAAACAAGAGATGGACCTACCATTCTTAATGAAGCTAGCTAAATTTTGGTTTCGTCATCATGAAAATTTTGAATTATCAAGTAGACCTCTATTTTCATAATCCAATTATCTAACTTTTCTGTATTTACTTCACCATCAAACTTTGGTAATTCAAACTTAACATCAAGTTTAAGAAAAGGAATTTTACCTATTGTTGAGTTGCATCTTTGTCCAAATTTTTATGGTTTTTATCAGATAATTTTATGATTGTTGTTGGGAAAAATACTGAGAGGGGGGGTGAATCAGTATTTACAGCATATTCAAAAAATTTTACTTTTCTTTACTTCAAAACCCACACGCTACTTTCCTGAACCAGACTCGCGTATATACGTGGATACCCTTTATTAAACTTGCGTATTCACAGATATCTAATTATGTTATTAGATCTTCTCTTAAATCATTCCATCATTCATTCATCAGATGTTTAATAAATAGTAAACATGAACAGCAAGAGCAGAGTAAATCATCACATAAAGCATCACACATGAACACCAGGATTTTTAGGTGGAAACCCAAGTCGGGAGAAAACCACCGCTGCAGTTGGCTTACCAAATTTCAATATTTTATTATAGAGAAAAACATCTTACAACATATGTGTCAAAAGTGTGATTCCAAGCACGCGTTGTGCACCCACCCGCGCTCGCGACTACCTCTCCCGGAAGGGAGCTCCAACCCCCCGACTCATTTACCGCCCACTCCCGGAAGGGAGCTACGACCCCCGATCTCGCTTACCGGCCTCACCCGGAAGGAGCTACAACCCCCGACCGAAGGCTACAACCTCAACACCCTTTCACCACGTTTCATCAATTTTCACACCGGATCCAACAACTTCAATAGAACAGTACTTGTAGGCCATGTTTCATCATATTTTCAAACTGAACCCTCTTCATAATTAAGCTCAATTATACAACCAAACTGATGCAGACAACTCAAAACAGTAGAATACAGATAGCAGCAATACAGCAGGAATAGATCAATCATTTCTTACCACAAACTTCAGCAAACCCTAGTTTTCATACGCGCTTTCACTTCACTGATGTCGCGTATATACGTGCTTACATTCACACAAACCAGCGTATACTTCTGTACATATTATAGAACCAATTTAATTGCGCATACGCGCTTTTCTTTCGCCGAAGTACGTATATACGCGCTTTCCTCTTCGCGAACTAGCGTATGGTTCTTTCGATATTTTAGGTCATCGCATTTCTTCGTAATCGTATATTTCACACTGCATTTAACCCTTCAATTACGTTAGTTCGCCTCTTCGATCTAATCATTCCATAAACAACGTATCTAACAAATACAAGCACATTTCAGATCTAGATCCCCTTCTTCATCATTGGTGCATCATACACTCAAATTTATCATTCAAGTGTAACCCTTTCCATTCGTATCTACTGTGAGAGAAGTATTCATTCAAGCTCAGACATCTTGCTCCCACACTCATGATTTGCACAATGAATTTCTTCTCCTTATATATAGGTTTATCCTTTTTCAATACCATGAGCCCCTTTTTCAATACCATGAGCCCAAAACTACATTACTTCCGATGGTATTCCTGGACGGGGTCAATTAGGCGGATCATTACCCAATACAATGGGTCAATACTATGGTGGTTACCCTTGGTTTTGCACTTTTTGAGCGCTTTTTCCCATACGCAACTTGGAACTTTCTTTTCCGCGTGCATACGCGACTTATCCTAGACATATCCGGACATACTCTTTTCATCAAATATTTAGCACATGCTGAATTTCTTTCTTCATTGCCTTCTGTACTCACTATAGATACATCAGTTTTAGTTCATCAAGACATATTCTATCAAGCACAACTTCATCCAGTAAGTTTCCATTATCTTCATCAAGAGGGTTGCCTTTCAAGGACAACATTCATCATCATATTGTTAACAAACATCATTTACCAAGTCCATCACGTCAAGAATAACTTCATCAGGTGGATTGCCATCAAAGACAACACATGTCAACAGTCGCATGTCTTCATCTTCATTCAGTGGGTTGCCATCAAGGACAACACTCTGCATCATATTGCCAACAATCTCCCCCTTTGGACTTGATGGCAACCACGATGGTGTTTGGTTACCACATCAGATAGGTACACTAAGAATTACAAGGACACCATGTCACTTTCTCCATTTTTGACACCATTATTCAAACACCATGTCACTCTCCCCCTTTGACATCAAGGGCAAAGGGTGGATCAAAACCAACATACTCTCCCCCTTTTCTCCTCATGTGAAAGAAGCGTTCTGCAGATTTGATATGTACTGAAGTGACCAAGCTCCCCCTGAGTTCATGCTGAATCTTCAAACATATTCTTCAATGAAGTATATGACTCTATGAACTTCCTATCACTAAAGACTCATACTTACATCAATTATCCAACCAAGTGGATTTACATATGAGACTTACCTACCCAACCAAGTGGGTTTACACATTTGAATCAGCTACTCAACCAAGTGAGTTTACAAAATTTGACTCAGCTACCCAACCAAGTGGGTTTACAGATTTTGACAAGTTCTTATATGACCGAATATTACAAATTTACATCAAGTTACAAATATGACCATTCATGACCAACACCAGAAAGTCCTCAAGAAAGAGAACATATTTCAGAACCAACATAATGCCAACAATGCATTATACTCAGCAAAGCTAATGCTCCCCCTGAAACTGTGCATCCATGCATCCTTTTCATATGACTAAGGCTCCCCCTTAGTTTGCGCATCCGGAACACTTTCACCAACAAATCATCAAGGCATCTTCATCAAAACATTAGAAACAGAATTATGAGGACTGGAACACCACCAGAGATATCAAACAGTATCAGAGATACCAAACAGCACTGCAGCTGTGCTGAAGAGAGCTGACTCCAAGCAGAAAATTGTCAACAATCAGACATACGCGGTTTTCTGTGCAGGAACTCGCGTATATACGCGACTGTGTTTCATGAAACCCGCGTATCCACTGCCATATTCTAAATTTATGCAGATTTGTTCTTTTGACTGGCAGAGAACACTCCCAGTTTCTGTCTTAGATATTCGAACGCTTCCCTGGGCAGAGGTTTGGTAAAGATATCAGCAACTTGTTCTTTGGAGGGAACATACTCCAACTTCACTATTTGCTCAAGCACTTGTTCACGTAAGAAGTGATAATTGATGGGAATGTGCTTGGTCTTTGAATGCATAATAGTATTCTTTGAAATACTGATGGAACTTGTATTGTCACACTTAATGGGGACAGGAGGAGTACATTTGATTTTAAAATCTTGTAAGGTTTGCATCATCCAAAGGAGTTGAGTGCAACAAGATGCGGCAGCCACATATTCTGCTTCTGCTGTAGATAAGGCAATAGAATTTTGCTTCTCGCTGAACCAAGATACTAACCGGGGTCCCATATAGAATGCACCACCACTAGTGCTTTTCCGATCATCAACACTTCCAGCCCAATCTGCATCAGTGTAAGCATGAAGAGTAAGATCAACATTCTTTGGATACCATAGACCAAAGTCTTGAGTTCCTTGTAGATATTTTAATATTCTTTTAACAGCCTGAAGGTGAGACTCTTTTGGATTAGCTTGGAATCGTCCAACAATCCCAACTGCATGCATAATGTCTGGTCTAGTCCCAGTGAGATAAAGTAAACTCCCTATCATCGATCTGTATTCTGGTTGATTCACCGTGGGAGAATCATCCTGAGAACTGAGATTGCATCCAGTTATCATCGGTGTACTTACAGGTTTGCATTCTTCCATGCCATACTTCTTCAGAATTTGCTTAAGATATTTTGCTTGTGATAGGAATATACCATCTGCAGTTTGATGCACGTGCAAGCCAAGAAAGAATGTTAGTTCCCCAAGTAAAGACATTTCAAATTCTTGCTGCATGACAGAAGCAAATTTTTGACTCAAAGATTCTTCGTTACTCCCAAAAATGATATCATCAACATATACCACCACAATCAATAGTTTATCATTTTCAACCTTCGTGTATAAGTTGCTATCAGCAGACCCTTTTGAAAATCCTTGTTGATGAAGATATTTGTCAAGACGATAATACCAAGCCCTTGGAGCTTGTTTGAGACCATATAGAGCCTTTTTAAGTCTACAAACAAGATTTGCATCATTTCCCAAAATGAATCCTTCCGGTTGTTATATATATACTTCTTCTTCTAGATCACCATTAAGAAAAGCAGATTTAACATCCATTTGATAAACTTTGATTTGTTGATAACTTGAAAAGGCAAGAAACATTCTGATGGCTTCAAGTCTAGCTACAGGAGCAAAAGTTTCTTCAAAGTCTATACCTTCTTGTTAGGTATACCCTTTGCAAACTAGTCTAGCTTTGTTTCTTACAACATCCCCATTCTCATTTAACTTTTTCTTGAAAATCCATTTAGTTCCAATGACATTTTTATCATGAGGTCTTGGTACCAAATCCCAAGTGTCATTTTTTTTAATTTGAACAAGTTCTTCATCCATGGCTTGCCTCCAACATTCATCTCCGCTAGCTTGATTGACATTGAGTGGTTCAATTGTGGATAGAAGTGCCATATGACTAGAAGATCCCACAAGAGTTCTCCTTGTTCGTACACCTGATTCCTTGTCTCCCAAGATTTGAGATTCAGGATGATTCTTTTGAACATATCTAGATGGAGCTTTTTCAGATAGATCATTTTCAGGTTCTTCATTGGATCCACTATCTATATCATTTCCATTTAGTGCAGAAGGAAATAAGTCACCATCATCTTCATTTGTTGTTTGTTTTTCTTCTTTAGAAGCTGCAGGAGACTCATCAATAACGACATCAATACAATCAACAATCTTTTGAAGCCTTTCATTATAACATCTGTATGCTTTGCTTGAAGATGAGTAACCAAAAAATATTCCTTTATCTGATCTAGGTTCAAACTTGCCAAGTTTTTCATCATTATTTTTGATAAAGCATTTGCTTCCAAAAACTTTAAAATGCTTTACAGTGGGAGATTTTCCATACCAGAGTTCATATGGAGTTTTATCACTGTTTACCCGAACATGAGCTTTGTTGTGAATGTCTACTGCCGCACGAGTCACTTCTACCCAGAAAGTGTCAGGTGATCCAGAGTCATCAAGCATAGCTCTAGCTATTTGTTGACTTGTTCTATTCATTCTTTCTGCAACGCCATTTTGTTGTGGAGTACCAGCTACAGAGAATTGTCTTTTTATGCCATGTTGTTCACAAAATTCAAGGAATTCATTTGATGTATATTCTCCTCCTCGATCAGATCTAAGACACTTGATTTTTAAATCCAATTCATTTTCAACCAGTGCTTTGAAATTCTAAAATTTTTCAAAAGCTTCATCTTTGTGTTTAATGAACCCGATCTGACACATTCTAGAGTAATCATCAATAAATAAGATATAGTATTCTTCCCCACGTAGTGACTTTTTCCTCATAGGTCCACATATGTCAGTATGAATGAGTTCAAGAGGCTTACTTGATGATCCTTCTTTGGCATGAAATTGTACTCTGGTCTGCTTACCGATTTGACAGGATTTGCATATGATATTTTCTGGTGGATTAATATTGGGAAGATCACGAACAGCTTGAAGTCTGCTTGCTTTGTTGATTTGAGAGAAGCTCAGGTGCCCCAACCTTCTATGCCATAGCCAATTTTCTGAAGATTTGCTTAGGTAAGATTGATCTTTGTATCCCTTTAGTATATACAGGTTGCTTGGATTTCTTTTCCCTTTTATAATAATTTTACCTGTATCAAGATCACGAACCACACATTCTTTTGAGCTAAAAACAACCTCTGTTCCTTGATCACACATTTGACTTACACTTAACAGATTATGCCTTAATCCATCCACATACATTACATCTTTAGCCTTCACCTTTTCTTTTAGAAATACTGACCCTTTTCCTTTAATTATAGCAGGAGTATCATTTCCAAATGTAACTTTCTTTTCCTTTTCTAGAGAATTATATGAAAGAAGTTTGCTCTTGTCACCTGTCATGTGTCTTGAGCATCCACTATCGATGTACCATTGATTTTCTTCACCTTCTGCAAATAATGCTATCCCACAATTTTCAACCGGCGGTTCTTTCTTTTTCCACACTTTAGAGCTTGAGGGAACATGTTCTTTTGGCTGGATCTTGTTCCTGCATTCAGATTCTTCATGGCCAAAGTTATTGCAATAAGTACATTCAACTTCACTTTGAAGAGGAGAAAAGTTGTTATAGGTATTCTTCTTTGGTTCATTATCCAACATTTTCTTTCTTGCTTCTCTTGTCATGATGGTTTTATATGCAACACATTGAACAGCTTTATGACCAAAATTGTGACATGTGAAACATTGCCCATTGAAGTAGAAATTTCTGCGATCATGGAATCTTCTATTTGAATTTACCTGGTGGGTGTAGCGTCTTTGAAAGCTATCCCTGTTAGTGTTCCTTGAATTGAGATGGTCCTGCCTTCCCTGTAGAGATCCTTTATTCCCTTGCTGAGTTGCTAAATGTAGTAAACCACCTGTAACTGCTTTTAGATAGTTTGGTGCTGAAGCTTGAGAAGATTCTCTGGTATATCCAAGACCTGTCTTTATAAGAGGAGAACGTTTTACCTTGATAATTTCATCTAAAGTTTCAGATCCTTTAGCAAATCTAAGATTCAAGGTCTTTGCTTTCTCAACTTCTTTTCTTTGACTTACCACTTCACATTCCAATTTTTCAATATGTTTCTTTGCTTCTTCAAGCTGCTTTTCAATGGTCTCTCTGATTATCTTTTGTTCTTCTAAGAGAATTTTATAATCTTCTAAGCGTAGTTTGAGTTGATTGTTTTCTTCAAGAAAATCATTTTCCTCTAGAGCATCCATAAAAGTAACCTTTTCTTCTTTTTGTTCAAATTCCATGAGAAGTCTAAGATCTTCTTCACATTCTTCCTCACTATCAGATGACCCATCACTATCTTTATTAGTATAGTAACTTTTCTTAGAGCTAGATCGGTTCTTATTCCTTCTTACTACTTCTTTTCCTTTATAAGGACATTTTTCAGCATAATGACCAACTTTTCCACACTCAAAACATTTGAAAGGAAGCTTACCTTTGAATCTTCCAGTTCCTAGTTGGAGTTTTCTCACGAAATTCGCTTCTTCTTCATCGGATATGTAGCTGGATTCTTTGACAACTTCCTTTTCTTTTCCTCTTGCAGATACCTTAAAAGCAGCTTCTTTGATTTGAGAAGGACCTCCTTGTCTCATTTCAAAAGTAGTCAGAATACCATGTAATTGAACAATAGTAAGAGTTTGCAGATCTTGCCTTTCTTCAATAGCTGAGACTTTAGAGTCAAATTTTTAAGTCAAGGATCTTAAGACTTTTTCCACCAGAGTAGTATCAGTTATGGTTTCACCCAAATTTCTCATTCGATTTACAACATCATCTAGACGAAGGAAGAAACTGGCAACACTTTCATCACTATGCATTTTCAAATTTTCATATTCAATTCTAAGAGTTTGGAGTTTTGCATTTTTTACCTTTGTATCTCCTTCATAGCTCAGAATGATTTTGTCCCATATTTCTTTTGCTGAATGTAGCTGCATCACTTTAGCAAATTTTGATTCAGACATGCTTCCTAACAAGACATTTACTGCTTTGGCATTGGTTTCATACTTCTTCCTTTCAGCTGCATCAGTAGGAATGCTTGCCAGGTATTGATAGCCTTCTTCCACGATTGCCCATACATCTGCACCAAGACTTTGCAGATACGCTTTTGTTCGTACCTTCCATAATATCAGATTTCTTCCATTGAATAGAGGTGGCTTTATAGACATCACTCCTTCTTGACTTCCCATTGCGACGAATCTTCTTCAAGCGATCAAGCTTCTGCAGAAGAACCTGCTCTGATACCAATTGTTGGGAAAAATACTGAGAGGGGGGGTGAATCAGTATTTACAACATATTCAAAACTTTTTACTTTTCTTTACTTCAAAACCCATACGCTACTTTCCTGAAGAAGACTCGCGTATATACGCAGATACCCTTTATTAAACTCGCGTATACACAGAGAACTAATTATGTCATTAATTCTTCACTTAAACCATTCCATAATTTATTCATCAGATATTCAATAAACAGTAAACATGTGCAGTAAGAACAGAATAAACCATCACACAAAGCATCACACATGAACACCAGGATTTTTAGGTGGAAACCCAAGTCTGGAGAAAACCACCGCTGCAGTTGCTCAGCCTTCAATATTTTATTATAGAGAAAACATCTTACAACATATGTGCTGGTGCAGACTCCTACCAGCACGCAGGCACCCACCTGCGCTCGTTTACCAGCCTCTCCTGGAAGGGAGCTCCAACCCCCCGACTCGTTTACCAGCCTCTCCTGGAAGGGAGCTACGACCCCCTGATCTTGTTTACCAGCCTCACCTGGAAGGGAGCTACAACCCCCTGACTGAAGGCTACAACCCTCAGCACCTCTATGGACCACGTTTCATCAATTTTCACACTGGATCCAACAAATTCAATAGAAAAATAGTTGTAGGTCACGTTTCATCATATTTTCAGACTGGACCCTCTTCATAATTAAGCTCAATTATACAACCAAACTGATGCAGACAACTCAGAACAGTAGAATACAGATAGCAGCAATACAGCAGAATAGATCAGTCATTTCTTACCGCAGACTTCAGCAAACCCTAGTTTGCATACGCGCTTTCACTTCACTGATGTCGCGTATATACGCGCTTACATTCACACAAACCAGCGTATACTTCTGTACATATTACAGAACCAATTTAATTGCGCATACGCGCTTTTCTTTCAGCGAAGCCGCGTATATACGTGCTTCCTCTTCGGCGAACTAGCGTATGGTTCTTCAGAGATTTTAGGTCATTGCATTTCTTCAGAACAGATACTTCACACAGATTTAACCCTTCACTTCAGACAGATGTTTGCCTCTTCTTGGATCTAATCATTCCATAAACAGATCTAGCAAATACAAGCACATTTCAGATCTAGATCCCCTTCTTCATCATTGGTGCATCATACACTCAGATTTATCATTCAAGTGTAACCCTTTCCATTCAGATCTACTTCAGAGAGAAGTATTCATTCAAGCTCATACATCTTGCACCCACACCCATGATTTTCATAATGAATTTCATCTCTTTATATAGGTTTATCCTTTTTCAATACCATGAGCCCCTTTTTCAATACCATGAGCCAAAACAACATTACTTCCGATGGTATTCCTGGATGGGGTCAATTAGGTGGATCATTACCCAATACAATGGGTCAATACCATGGTGGTTACCCCTGGTTTTTCACTTTTAGAGTGCTTTAGCCCATACGCGACTTGGCACATTCTTTTCCGCGTGCATACGCGACTTCCCTTAGACAGATCCGCGTATGCCTTGTGACATACTCTTTCACCATAGATTTAGCACACTCTGAATTCCTTTCTTCACTGCCTTCTGTACTCACTGTAGATACATCATATTTACTTCATTAAGAACATATTCTATCAAGCACAACTTCATCAAGTAAGTTTCCATTATCTTCATCAAGAGATTTTCCTTTCAAGGACAACATTCATCATCATATTGCTAACAAACATCATTTACCAAGTCCATCACGTCAAGAATAACTTCGTCAGGTGGATTTCCATCAAGGAAAACACATGTCAACAGTCGCATGTCTTCATATTCATTCAGTGGGTTGCCATCAAGGACAACACTCTGCATCATATTGCCAACAATTGTACCTAGTATCTTGATCTGTTTTATATTATTAAGTTGATGATTAGAGGCATTTAGAATTAAATTATAAATTCTTATTATTAATTAAATTGAATAAGTGTTTTATATAATAATATCATTAATAATAGGTTTGCATGATGGCAGGAGAATAATTTGAGTACCAACAATACTAGAATGCCTCTTGAAATACATTTGAGTAAGGGTTCATGCACATAAGCAACACCATATTTGAGTACGGATTTAGGAACACTACACACTACAAAGCTTGTCGAAACCTTCAATTGGCTAGATAATGCAATCATGGGTTATGCAACAAATGCCATCATAAAAATCTATGCTTTCGAAATCTCAACCATCGATGAATTATCAACATCACGATCACCAAATCTGCAACAAGTCTACAAATTATAGTTCCAGAATTAATTCATGAAACCTTTTTGATACAAATAGTGCTGGCATATTCTCTATCCTTAGCAAAACCAAGCTTATGGTTCATGGATGGTGGATCATCCTTCAGTTTTAAGAATGTTTGATAAGATTTCTAGCATCAGTAAAAGGGAAGTGTATTGTAGACTTTATGATGGGATGCTTTCTCCTATTGTAGAGGGTATTGAGGCATGCCACAACTCCTTGGGCTTAAAGTGTATTTTCTTAAAGTTCTTTGGTGCTGTCAATATTTCTAAAGTGCTCATTGATGATGGAATTCACTTTGATCAAATAGAGGTTCGTTCAGCTATTTCAGTCGACATTGAAATCACAAGCCAAGAGCATTGTTGATTTTAATGGTGTAGTTGCTTAACGCAATGGTCTTAGTATAACTTTATTGGTGAAAATTCAAGAGGCCGCGCCGCTTCTAAACACCACATTTAGAGAGGGAGACCAATGGCTAAGCTTAAGTGAATATTGCAGAATTATTGTTGACAATTCAAGCTCCAAATAGTAATCCCACTATTGCTACTAGGGTCTCATCGATTTCAAAATTGTAAAGCGATTTTATTAACTTAAGCGAAGATAGATATTTTATGAGTTTTTTTTTCATTTACGTTGCTGCCTAGCCTGCTCATCAATGAAGAATTCGAGGATTTGAAAATAAATATGGAAGTTGTAAATGCATATGCATAAAACCTCGAAAGATGGTTGTCCCCATCCCAGAGCCAATTCTTAAACGTTTGTTAGAACTTCAGCTAGCTATCTACGGATCATGGCTACCATTTGTGGCACCCATAGCATGCATTGTTTTCAACCATACATCATCGATTGGGGATAAGCCAAGCTTAATGGAATTCTAAGAGGCGCAAAAGGAGAATTCACAGTAGGTGGTTTTGTAAATTACAATAAGAGGTAGGAAAATATTCTGATATCTCAGTGCAGATATGCAGCATGCCGAGAGATTCTATAACCGGTTTTACTTTTTTTCAAGGCTTCTCTATTTTAATTAATTCAATTTCTCTAGCTTGGGTATTGAGCATAGTAATTGTTGGGCAGCTTATCACCATTGGTGTTGAACATTTTAGATGCCTTGGAGTATTGTTCTAGCCTTCTCTAATTGCGATGGAAGCTGTAGATATCCATGAGACAATGTACAATTCCATAATGAAGGGTGATGTAGATGTCGGAAAGGATCCATATGGAAACAGTGTGCCTATGCATCAAATCGCGTCGCTCTTGTGGGTGATATAGCTCATCTTCTAACTGATCGATCAGTTTTATTTCCCCTCATAAAAACTACCATTGCTGAAGAACGACAACAACGTTACTAATCTAGAAGTGTAATATTCCTAATTTAGCTTCAACTAATAAGAATATTAATTTTGATTCTAAAAGTTAGATAAATGAATAAATGGGCAAGGAGGCTCATAATTTGCTGAAGAATGAATAAAATCCCTCCTAATGTGAAAGCGGATCATGAAATAACTAGTTCAAGCATCCACATGTGTGAACAAGGTTTAAACTATGTGGACAAGGTCAAGTTTGACTAAGTCAACATGATTTATTCTCAAAGAAGTGGATCCTAAATAAAGCCCGCTCAATGTGAATAGAGATCAATCCAACTAGATAAAATGAAGGCACGTTGAGTGTGAAAAGGGACAGGGCATGAAGATTCAATCAAGGTTGACTAAGTCAACAAAGCTATCTAGATATATTGAACCACCTTGATGGACAACGCAGTTTCTGTGGACGAGCCTTTGCATGGAAGCAACCTCATAGTGGGTGGGACCCTTGGCGAGAGAGCTCATCAATTATATAATGAAGGCGATGGAAAGCATATGGAAATATTGGGGATTATATTTTTATGTGGTCTGATTAGAATTCCTTCATACTTGGCTGTTTAGATAAGTTGCTACACTTCTTAGTGCAAGGGTTTGCTCGGGTAGGGATTCCCTATTCTTTCTCGGAGATCTTGTCTAAGAAATTTAAAAGGAGGTTTATGATCTGAATTTTCCACTACCTGGTGTTGGGCCAAGCACATACCTTTATAAAAAATTTAGTCCCTTCCAAAAACTATGTTATTTCTTAAGGTGTGCAGCGGAAGGGGTGAAAGTCCCATTTTGAGGAGCTAGTTTCCTAAGAGAAGGATCAACCTTCCTTTGGGAGAACTAGAAAGGGAGTCTACAACCATTTATTTGGATGTTCAGATATTATTATGCAGAGATACAACCATACAGTGTGATTCAGCCACAGATTTGTAGCATCTTTCTCTTATATATCTTCTCTGTCAAGAAACCCTTGTCGGGTCTTCTTGGATCTATATAAAAGAGATTAGATCTCTATTTTTATGCCTCATTGAGTATTCTAATAATAATATCGGATATATTTCTATATTTTCTGATTTTAAACTCTATTATATTTCATAGTCTCTTATGCAGCAACTTCGACATTTTGCAGTCTTGGGGTTTTGTCAATTTTAAGCTGTTTTGAGCATGGGAGACCTGTTTAACTAAGCTAAAGGCATTTTTTTCTAAAAATATTTTGCATGCATGTCCTACATTGTCTATTCTAAGGGAAAAAACCGTTATTTTTCTATTTTATAACTCAATATTGAGAAAATAACGTTTTTGGGGCTAAAACTGCTACTTTTCCCCACTTGGTGACATTGTAAAAAGGCATAGTTTGTTGCTGTGATTGTTCTATGGAAGATGTGTATTTAAATACACTATATTATTTTATCACTTTCTGCTATCCAAATTTGTAATACCTTAAGGTATTCTTATTGTTGTATAAAATCCCAGTTTTGGGATATTACAGTGGTATTAGAGAAACAATCTTGGCTCAGACTGTGAGCTTCAAGCATCATGGAGTATTCTCATGGGAAGGGGGAGACTTGAAAAATAAATCAGAGCAAGCCCTTGATTTCTGGAGAAAATAGGTTCTCAAAACTTTTATTTTCAAATCTGCAGGGCAAAGGAAAGGGGATCAAAGAAATGAGGAGGGAAGCACATGAAGATCCCTCACACAGATCTATACAGGAGGAAGATTCTAATTCCTCATATTTTAGATATGAGAACTCAGCCATATCATCAGATATACCACGTTCTATCATAAATTTCTTCATGAAGAGGAAGAAAGGAGATGTGCCAAAGAAAGATTCTCTTGGTGATTATTTGCAGGAATACGAAGCTCAATCTAAGGAGTTCAAATATCACTTGAATTTTCAAGGGTTTTTCCAAATGAAGGAGGGAAAGAGCACAAGGAGCAAGAAGCAGAGTGACGGTAGATTCTTTCTATCCACTTTTGATGGATCACCTCTATGTCTAGCTAGGGCTTGGGTGAAGGAGCTAGACACCTTTGTGCAACAACATCAAGTTTCAGAATTTGAAGCCATCAAAGTAGCAATGCTGCATTTTGAGGGTAAGGCCTATGCTTGGTGGTTGTTTGAATAATTTTCCTTAAAGAATGAAAATACATTTACTTATTCAAAGTTCATTAAAATATTAGTAGAGAGGTTTGATGAATTTTCATTTGAAACATCTTCCATTGAAACTATCATACCATATCAAACAAAGCTTTTGCATGGGTTGGGAGGGTCTATGAATCCAACTCCATTTCTGAAAACCAATGAAGAGGAGGTGAGATTGTTTGATACTTTGACAAGGGCAAGATCTCCTTTGGATGAAGGGCTTCCTTATCAAAAGGAAGACATGAAGATTCCTTCTTCAAAAGAGGGCCAAGATCTAAGTTCTCTTGTTGAAGGTAAGGCAACTTCAACTAGTGAAGAAGAAGAAGGGGAGGCAAGAGAAAATAACGCAGTCATATCAAGGGCACCTAAAACACCACATGAAGAAGAGGATGGAGCACTTGCTCCAAGGAAAGAAACTCTAGCACTCTTGCAAGGAGTTCTAAAAGGTCTCACACATAGAGCTCTTGGCATAACACATGAGTAGCATGTACCTTCATTGCCAAATGTTGAGATATTGAAGATAGGAGAAGGAAAAGAGGAGGAATGACATCACAAGGTGAAGAGCATGTACCCTTCTCTATTTCAAAATTTGAAAGAACAAAGAAGGAAAGAGGAGCTATGCAACAAGGGTAGGGGCAAATATGTCCACCTACATTCACATCCTACTCTATGCCTTGATGACTCTCTGGAAGGAGGCATTTCAACAGGAAGACCTCCTGATTGGAGGGAAAATAAAGTGTTCTCTCAACTATATGCAGTAGCAACCTATTTGTTTAAAGAGGGAACCTTGGAAGGAGCCACTGCAACATTGAACAACATTGATGGAAGTCTAGGCAAATTTCTGAAATTGACCTTGTTTTCGTCCATTCATCTATTTGTGTTGGGGGGAATAGATTCAGAAATTTGTGTTGACGTGAGCATAGTATCAAAGGGCTATTCCATAGCTTTGGAGCAGAAAAGGATAATCCGATATATAATGAATATTTCTGAACATAGAAAAAAAAAAATTTCATTTTTGTATCCAGGAGAAAAATTGTGGAATTTTTTGAGAAAGAGAACCTTTCAAAGGGAGGGTGACTCTCCTAAAATTCAATATTATCTTGAGCAAGATCAGCTGCAAGAGAGGCAGCAAAATAAAGTTTGGAATACCCCAACATGCGACTTTGACATCAAGCATGTCAAGGAGGAGAGCCATCATATGACAGATGCCTCATTTCAGACCTCTATAGCGTTGTCAATGTTGGGAAGCCTAGACCCTTATTGGGAGTCCCAACTCTCGATGGAATATTCTAAGGACCTAATCACATGTAAGGTTCTCGAAGGGCAAGAAATGGATGAAAAGTATAAGTTAGTTAATGGAATCATTTATGTTCATGATCAAATCTACTTAACTAAAGGTTCCAAGCTCAAGAAAAAACTACTTAACACAACCTATGAGTTCTTGCTTTCAAACCCCACTGATTTCATTAGAACATATCATACTATATTAGATGGATTCATGTGGGAAAATTTCAAGGAGGAGATGCACTCTCATATGAGTAAGTGCATGGATCATTTGCTGGTTAAGGAGGACATAGCTCTTGGGAAGAGTTATCATTATCACCTCCTTATTCATTGAGTGTGAGAGGGAGCTCATCCATGAGCTACCTTTCTGATTTAAAAAAAGTGTATGATAAACATTGTATTGCTAAACATCATGATGTATTTATTATATACTTGCATTTTCTTAACATTCATATGCAGGTCTTCGCTCCAAGAGGGGGCACTTTTTCTGATGGGCTTCATAAGCCACTTTGGGTCATGAACAATGGTGATGCTAGCCATTCCTTGGGAGATCTTTGAAAGGGGATGTACTCTTCATGGTGTGATTCCTTAACACCAACCATCATACACCTTCTCCAAGCATGCAAGAAGGATGGGGCAGAAAACAAGTGTTGGGGAGAACGCTTGTCATATCATATTCTATGGTAGTTAGGAGGAAAACTTCGCTGGTTGCACATGAGGGACCACTGTCCTTCTCCCTTATTGTATATGGTAGCTAGCATGATCTTACTTATGATCCCACATGCTGAATATGTTCTTATCCTTGTTGGGGGCATGGTTGGAGGAGAGGCACACTTGTTGGATGTGTCTTTGGGGGAATAAAGTCCTTACTTTTTCTGCACTACATGTTCCAAGGGGAGCATGAGAAAATATATGGCCACCATTGCATATCACTTGTTTCTTTATGATGTGGACCATATGTTTGGTTGGAGCACTTGGGGCATGCCTCTCATGAGCAATTGGGAGGAGATTTTCTATGAATTACTAAGCTGGAAGGTGATTCCTTTTATTTGGATGATATCATGGAGGAGGGAGACGTTCATTGATGATGAAATTCCCCATGATTGTCATCACTTCTATCTTGAGGAGGCCATGGATCAACAAGAAGGTTTCCATAACAACCTTCCATTATTTCATGATGAGAGCCATTGGGAGATGGAATTTTTGCAAAAATTTTGAAGCAATGGAGGAGACTATCAGATGAAAGGGCCACAAGAGGAAGAGGGGAGATTTTACAACACCCTTGCAGTTGCTTGAGGACAAGCAACATTTGGGAGGGGGAGACTGTAATATTCCTAATTTAGCTTAAGCTAATAGGAATATTAATTTTTCTTCTAAAAGTTATATAAATGAATAAATGGACAAGGAGGCTCATAATTTGCTTAAGAATGAATAAAATTCCCTCCTAATGTGAAAGGGGATCAGGAAATAACTAGTTCAAGCATCCACATGTGTGAACAATGTTTAAACTATGTGGATACGGTCAATTTTGACCAATTCAACATGATTTATTCTCAAAGAAGTGGATCCTAAATAAAGCCCGCTCAATGTGAATAGAGATCAATCTAGCTAGATAAAATGAATGCACCTTGAGTGTGAAAAGGGATAGGGCATGAAGATTAAGTCAAGGTTGACTAAGTCAACAAAGCTGTCTAGATACATTGAACCACCTTGATGGATAGCGCAGTTTTTGTGGAGGAGCCTTTGCATGGAAGCAACCTCATAGTGGATGGGACCCTTGGTGAGAGAGCTCATCAATTATATAATGAGGGAGATGGAAATCATATGGAAATATTAGAGATTATATTTTTATGTGGTCTACTTAGAATTCCTACATACTTGGCTATTTAGCTAAGTTGTTGCACTGCTTAGTGCAAGGGTTTGCCCGGGCGGGGATTCCCTACTCTTTCTTGGAGATCTTGTATAAGAAATCTAAGAGGAGGTTTCTGATCTGAATTTTCCACTACCTAGTGTTGGACCAAGCACTTACCTTCAGAAAAAATGTAGTCCCTTCAGAAAACTGCGTTATTTCTTAAGGTGTGCAGTGGAAAGGGTGAAAGTCCCATTTTGAGGAGCTAGTTTCCGAAGAGAAGGATCAGCCTTCCTTTGGGAGAACTAGAAAATGAGTCTAAAACTATTTATTTGGATATTCAGCCATGATTATGTAGAGCTACATCCATACAGCGTGATTCAGCCACAAATTTGCAGCAACTTTCTCTTGTATATCTTCTCTGTCAAGAAACTCGTACCGAGTCTTCTTGGATTTGTATAAAAGATATTAGATCTTTGTTTTTATGCCTCATTGAGTATTATAATAATAATATCAGATATACTTCTCTATTTTTTGAGTTTAACCTCTATTTTACTATGCAGTCTCTTATGCAGCAGCTCTAGCATTTTGTAGTCTTGGGGTTTTGTCAATTTTAAGATGTTTTGAGCATGGGAGAGTTGTTTAACTAAGCTAAAGGCATTTGTTTCTGAAAATATTTTTCACGCATGTCCTATATTGTCTATTCTAAGGGACACAACTATTATTTTTCACTTTTATAACTCAATATTTATAAAATAACATTTTTGGGGCTAAAACTGCTACTTTTCCCTGCTTGGTGACATTGTAAAAACGCAAAGTTTGTTGTTGCGATTGTTCTATGGAAGCTATTTGTTTAAGTACACTATATGAGTTGATGACTTTCTGCTCTCCAAATTTGGAATACCTTAAGGTATTCTTATTGTTGTAGAAAATCCCGGTTTTGGGATATTACAGGAAGCCAGTTAAATACACAAAGTGGTTCGAGTATTGTGATATCAAAATAAGGGATATTTGTTGATGACCAAGTGCTGGATATACTCAGGGGCTCAACCATAACTTAATTTTCTCTACAATTAAGGGATCTCATGGGATTTTTCTTCTACAGCTAAAATATTGTGCCCATTCAATGTGGAGTTCAACAACATCATCGTTCCTTATTTTGGCATTCTATTGTCAACTTAATTTTATTCTTGGAAAATTGCTAGAACCGACAATCTCTAATCCTATATTCTAATTGACTAATTAGAATTCGAGATTGTAATTCGATGGTTATATAGGACATGAGGAATAGATTACCGGTGGAGAGGAATTAGTTAATCCATCATTTAGAGAGCAGAATTCTCATATGAAAAATCGATTCTCTCAGATGCAAACTCGACTTTATCAGATGTAGACAGGGCACAGATGAAGGTAGTCCGTCAATTAGATAGAGGAAAGCTAAGATCAATAGGAATAAAATAGGAATGAGAATGTAATTGGTAGCAGAGGTCGAATTTCAGAAATCCAGATCCGACATTGAATTTTCCAGAATTGTAATGGGGTAGTAACAGCTAGTGTAATTTTTAATTACATTTAAAATGATGTTTTGATTGAATTTAATAAATTCTATTTTTGGAAATTGTTTTTATGTAAGTACTGTAATTTTATTTATTTCTCAGCGTTGAAATAGTTCATGAATTTCTCCAAGGAGTGGCAAGGATCCACCGCAACCTGGAGTCGAGTCCCTCGTTCTTCATATATTTAGGAATTGTTCTTTGGTGTAATTTGTATAATTATATATATTTTTTTAAATTGTTTTTTAAATATCTTAGATTTTCTAATTCTTCACTTAGATCATTATTTTGTTTTCCAATTTCTGAGTTTGATTCAGTAGTGAGAATAGATTATAATGCTTCAATTTTGAATAAGTAACACTACCATTTAGAATATTAACTCAAGGTTTGATTTTTTCATGCATGGTGGGACTTGTAATGTCCCATAATAATTATAAAATAATAAACAATATATAAATAATATAATATAATTTAATAAGTAAGTAAATAAATAAATAGTAAAGAGAATAATAAATAAATAATGAATAAAACATTAAACAATAATTGGAGTTCTAAATAAAATAGTAAATAATAAACTGGAGTCCTAAAACAATAAAAAATAAGTAAAGTTAAAGAAACAATTAATTAACAAAAGTAAATAAATTAACAAAGAGTTAAACTAAGAAACTAATAGAAAGAAATTTAAACTAAGAGAACACTAAATTAAATAAAACTTAAGTTGCATGTTGACACAGTGAATCTGTGCATGTGGTTCCCATTCCATTGTTTGGTCTATTTAATAGACATTGAGGAAGATTCAAAGATCATTCATTCTTTCATCCATTCTCTGGAGAGAAAGGTATGGTGAGGCAAAGGATACCTTGGCAGTAGTACATTGATTGAGGGCTCGGGGGTGGCCAGCTGTGGAAAGATTACATACAGCTGAACCTACAGTTGGGTGGAGAGTTGTCCCCAAAAATTTGTTGCGGTTAGCAGGATTCAGGTAGCGTTCAACCTTGGAGTCTCAAGTAAGGAAAATCGCCATTACAGGTAAATCGTCTTGCTCATGTTTCTGAAAATTCCATGATGATTAGTTAAACAATTTTTGGGTTGACTATTCATTATTTATGTGATATAATTAATTTCATGTTAAAATTGGGGTTGTTACACGACTTCGCTTAATAATTAAATTTCATTTTAAATTAGAATTATTCCTGTTTTCGTAGTGTAATCATTTCTTTATAAGTGCAAGTTTGAGTGTGGATTTAATTGTGCATGTAGCAGTGATTTAGTTTTCATTATTGAGTTACCAGATTTTGATTTAGTTTTCATTGTTAAGTTACATGATTTTGAAGAGTAAGCTTGCTTTTATTTCATTTAGATTAAAATCTTTGAATTGAAAGGTTATCATAGATTATTTTTAATGTGATTTTTAATAGGATTTTTAAGTGTTATTTTACATGAAGTAAAATGGTTTTCTTATAGCAATAGTTAGAACTATCTTTTGTTAATTTGGAATCTTGAATTTGTCATCCAGAGTAATTCTAGTTAGTTTAAGGTTTGAAGTTATTATTATAATACTGTGTGTTCTTTTGGTTATCTTTAGTTTAATTTCAAGATAGTGAAAGGGGCAAATAGGTTAAGGTTTTCAAGATATCATAGGAGATTTAAAAAGTAGAATTTTAGTGCGAGAATGTTATGATATTGAGGATTTATTTGACTTTCCTTATAGTTTAATTGCAGTATGGAGTTTGCAGTGAATGAAATTGGTTAAGTAGGTCTCCTTTTCAAGATTTTTTACTTTCCAGCAAATGTGTGTTTCATTCCAGTAGCTAGTTTATCATTACAAAGGAATATATTGATACTCTGACCATTAAGCTAAGCCAAGACACAGTAAAACTTGTGTTTATGACTCCTAGATTGATAATTAATATTGAGAGGTTTAATCCAATAATTAAGCTGACCAACATTTTGGTGCCATTGTCAGGGAGTTGTATTTTGGCTCAGGTAAAATTTGCTCACAGAGTTTCAAGGATATTGTAGGGAAATCAGAGGGCGAAGAGTGTACAGCAAGACATGAGTAAAGAGCCACGCATACACTATTGTGGGGTTGCTCCAAACTCTAGCCATCTTGCTTATCTCTTGAAATTTTATTTCCTTTCCTGTAGAAGCAGACTTTAGACATTCAATTTCCAAATTTCTTTGCTTTCAATAGATTAAATATTGCTTTGATTTAGCATTTTCCCCAATACATCGTTCCCTTCCTTTTATCCAAGTGTGGTGAGATTTTTTTAGCCAATAGCTTTTAAATTCAGTTATCTTCAGAATCCAATCTTCAATGTTATATCATTTTTTGGGTACTGTAAGAATCCTTGTGTACTAATCATGTGATGGCAGAATGAACCAGTTGGCTTGTTGAAAACAAGAAAATGGTATTTTGAGGAATCATTCAATGAGGAGTTTTTACGCTGCTATAGAGACGAACAACTCATCAGATGAAGAATTCACAAGTGTATAGTTTAACACCTTGCTTGAACATAAATTCAATATAATTAAATCTTTTATTTCGAAACTGGAGGAATTGCAGGAACAAGAGAAGGATGAAGAACCACTACCTATCCTATGTGCAAACTATCGAAAGAAACACTACCTTGGAAAGTGTCCACTTAACGATCTAAAATTTCACGAAATTTGTGAGGATGGTCATGCAACCGAACTCTGCCCATCACTGCCATGATTATGAAAGGTACTCAGAGAATCAAGTAAGTAATCGAATCAACTACCAGGTGTAACTCAAAACCCAACACCATTTGATACTTGGAATAATGATTATTCTCTTGAGCAGGTTCCTCAACATGTTTATAATCTTGCATTTCCATGGAAAACATTTAATTCTCCTCCAATTGAATATCCTACTTTGTGGCCACAATGGCCCTTGCCTTGGCCCCCATCCTTGAGCCAGATATCTCCATGGACTCAAGAATCATTTGGATCCTTATTTCTACGGAAGTCTCCCATGCAAATTCAATCATATGAGCACCAAAAACAACCACAATTTCTTTCCAATGCACCATTAAGTTATCCTCTTCCATGGTCCCAGCCATATGTGCAACCTTACCCTAACCCTAATCCATACCCTATACCTAACCCTAATCCACACCCTAGAACTAACCCTAACTCTAATTTAAAACCTAGACCTAACCCTAGTCCAAAGCCTAACCCCAATCCAAATCGAAATCATAGTCCAAGCTTTAACCAAAACCATACCCCAAACCATATTTTAAACCCTAATCTAAACCATGAGGTTGCACATTAGTTTTAACAACCTATTCTTTCCATTGATTCTCGTATTGAACATAATGCTACACCTTCCATGTTGGAAAAAGGAATAAATCTGGAAACTTCCACCATTACTGAAAAACATTCACCCCGGGAAGATGTAATTCAAAGACCACTAGAGGAGCAATATTTCATTGGAACATGTTCTGAAAATGTTGTTAAAACTCAAAACCCTAGAATCTCTCTCAACAATTCTTCTCAATTTGAAAAGCATATATTTGAGCCTGAACTTGAGGGATTTATATTTTGTCTTCCATCAAATTCTTTGTACCTCCAAGAGAGTGACTATCAAACTGTTGAAGGCCTGCATCAGTTGAAAAATCATAAATATGTGGATTCCATTGAATCCTGGTTTCGAGTAGTCATCAAGCCATCTTATTTCCTCAGCATTTGGAAAATCTTGGTACCATATCAATTGAAGCAACTGGTTTCTCATGCTTTCGTATATCTCGAAGTCTATTCTTTAAAACTAAGTGTGAGTATAATTAGCATTTTGTTACGCACATGGCTACATTGGAAGTACTCTTATACATAAAAAGGAGTCTTTCACCTCTTTGGGTAAATTAGGGTAGGAGAATAAATAAATAAATTTTTTATAATGCTATTAGAGTTTTGAATTTTAAATAATGCTTGTTAAAACTACTTTTGATCCACATTAGTTGTTAACACACACATTTGTGATAAATCTTGTTGAGTACAATTCACTCTAAATACCTCATGAGTTTGCAAAAGTAGCCATGATTAATCACTCTAATAAGTTGTCGTCTTGGATATATATTTTTAGTTTCCCTTAGAAGGTACTATTGGAAAAACCCCTACAGTGGACCACTCTTGTAAAGATCATAATGAGCTATTCAGGAGAACAGTAGCATTCTTAACTCAAAGAATCTTTCAATCATTGTTTGGGATATCTTTAATAATTCCTTAGGGTAGAGGAATTAGCCTGCAATGATTAGTCATAAAAAAAAATTTCACGCCATCCTGTACTCTTAAGGAGTAGATCTGTCTCCCCACTTATTAAGTAACTTTTACGGTTAATCATAATTAGAGCTAAAAATATTTAGGGAAGGATAGGAGGTCTCGTGATGAGCCGAACTACCACAATCATGAGACCTAGCATGCATGAAATTACTGCTCATGGTCACCAAGCCAGAGTAATGGTTTTCAGCCAAAAAGCTGGAAGACATGAGGTCTCATCATGAGCTGACCTGTTCATCCATGTTACTTCTTGTGAGTGCACTGCCATCAGCTGGTTACCAAGCCAGGACAGTGGCCTTCACCTAAAGAGGAAGCTAAGCTAACTCTGAATCTGTATCTAGTAAGTGGGATATTGACATTTCACTAGGTTAAAAGACATCCCTATGGAGGTTATGGACACTTGCGAGCAACAGGGCCATGTCTATGGTATTAAAGTTACCTACATACTATGATTTGCTTGGTTATCCTTCTCTTTCCCTAAGACTCGTCATTTTTCTTCGGAAATGGTTTTAAGACAATTTGGACATGATGCTTTGAGTTCTAAATTTCAAAAATCAAGAATATTTGAATGACGTGGTACCCTTAGTGAAGGTAATCCTTTGTACTAGATTAAGAGGAAATTTATTTTTGAATCTAGATAACAAAAAAATTCAGAGTGTTCAATAAAGATATTGTTGATTGGTATCATAACTCACTTTAATTCTCATGGTATTCATAGTGATGAAATACTCGATGATGACTACTCACAAGGTGTTGGTTTTCGACAATGCGTATTGATTGTAGTTGCCTCTGCATGACCTAGGTACGAGATTGTTATAGTAGGTGAAGAAATCTTCTGTTATTATTTTTGAAACTGCACTTTTTCAACAAAATTTGATTTTTATCGTAAGACTTTGTGCAAAAACAACACATGGGACACGGTAACAGGCATGTGCCATACTCTTCTTCCATAATGTCCACTTGTTGAACCTTATCTTGTTACATTCCTACAATTGATGATTTCATTAGAATTGTAACGTGGTTTTGGTTTGCATTACATGCGAATGAAGGCATTTCAATATCATGTATCTTCATCATTACTTGCTAAAATAATTGCTGACATTTTCCCTGCCTTTTTTCATCGTCTTATAGTTTTGCCTTGCACGAGGATGTGCAAGAAGTTCAGCGTTGCGGGATGTTGAGTTGCATCTTTATCCAAAATTTTATGGTTTTTATCTGGTAATTTTGTCATTGTACCTTGTATTTTTATCCGTTTTATATTATTAAGTTGATGATTAGAGGCATTTAGAATTAAATTATAAATTCTTGTTATTAATTAAATTGAATAAGTGTTTTATATAATAATATCATTAGTAATAGGTTTTCATGATGGCAGGAGAATAAGTTGAGCACCAATAGTACTGGAATGCCTCTTGAAATACATTTGAGTACGGGTTCATGCACAGAAGCAACACCATATTTGAGTACAGATTCAAGAACACTACAGACTGTAAAGCTTGTCGAAACCTTAAATTGGCCAGATAATGCACTCATGGGTTATGCAACAAACGCCATCATAAAGATCTATGCTTTAGAAATCTCAACCATTGATGAATTATCAACATCACAATCACCAAATCTGCAGCAAGTCTACAAATTATAGTTTCAGAATAAATTCATGAAACCTTTTTGATACAAATAGTGCTGGCATATTCTCTATCCTTGGCAAAACCGAGCTTATGGTTCATGGACAGTGGAACGTCCTTCAATTTTAAGAATATTTGATAATATTTATAGCATCAGCAAAAGGGAAGTGTATTGTAGTCTTTATGATGGGACACTTTCTCCTATTGTAGAGGGTATTGAGGCATGTCGCAACTCCTTGGGCTTAAAGTACTTTTTATTAAAGTGCTTTAGTGCTGTCAATATTTCTATAGTGCTCATTGATGATGGAATTCACTTTGATCAAATAAAGCTTTGTTCAGATATTTTAGTCGACATTGAAATCACAAGCCAACAACATTGTTGATATTAATGGTGTAGCTGCTTAACGCAATGGTCTTAGTATAACTCTATTAGTGAAAAGTCAAGAGGCCGCGCTACTTGTAAACATCACATTCATAGATGGATACCAATGGCTAAGCTTAAGTGAATATTGCGGAATTATTGTTGACAATTCAAGCTCCAAATAGTAATCCCACTATTGCTACTAGGGTCACATCGATTTCAAAATTGCAAAGAAATTTTATGAAATTAAGCGAAGATAGATATTTTATGAGGTCGTTTTTCATTTACGTTGCTGCCTAGCCTAATAATCAATGAAGAATCCAAGGAAGTTTTAAATGCATATTCATAAAACCTCGAACGATGGTTGTCCCCATCCTGAAGCCAATTCTTAAATGTTTGTTATAACTTTAGCTAGCTATCTATGGATCATGGCTACCGGTTGTGGCACCAATAACACACATCGTTTTCAACAATACATCATCGATTGGGGATAAGCCAAGCTTAATGGCATTCTAAGAGGCGCAAAAGGAGGATTCGCAGCAGGTGGTTTTGTAAATTACAATAAGAGGCAGGAAAATATTATCAAATCTCAGTGCGGATATGAAGCACGCTAAGAGATTCTCTAATGGGTTTTACTTTTTTTCAAGGCTTCTCTATTTTAATTAATTCAATTTCTTTGGCTTGGGTATTGAGCATAAGAATTGTTGGGCAGCTGATCACCATTGGTGTTCAACATTTTAGATGCCCTGGACTATTGTTCTAGCCTTCTCTAATTGCGATGGAAGCTGTAGATATCCATGAGACAACGTACAATGCCATCATGAAGGGTGATGTAGAGGTCGGAAAGGATCCATATGGAAACAATGTGCCTATGCATCAAATTGCGTTGCTCTTGTGGGTGATATAGCTCATCTTATAACTAATCAATCGGTTTCATTTCCCCTCATAAAAACTACCATTGCTTAAGAACGACAACATCGTTACTAATCTGGAAGCCCATTAAATACACAAAGTGGTTTGAGTATTGTGATGTCAAAATAAGGGATATTTGTTGATGACCAAGTGCTGGATATACTCAGGGGTTCGACCATAGCTTAATTTTCGCTACAATTAAGGGATCTCGTGGGATTTTTCTTCTATGGCTAAAATATTGTTCCCATTCAATGTGGAGTCCAGCAACATCTTGGTTTCTTATTTTGGCATTCTGTTGTCAACTTAATTTTATTCTTGGCAAATGGATAGAATCGACAATCTCCAATCCTATATTCTAATTGACTAATTAGAATCCCAGGTTGTAATTCGATGGTTATATAAGACATGAGGAATAGATTATCGGTGGAGAGGAATTAGTTAATCCACCATTTAGAGAGCATAATTCTCATATGCAAATTCGATTCTCTAAGATGTAAACTCGAATTTCTCAGATGTAGACAGGGCGCAGATGAAGGTAGTCTGTCAATTAGATAGAGGGAAGCTGAGATCAATAGGAATAAAAAAGGAATGAGAATGTAATTGGTAGTAGAGGTCGAATTTCAGAAATGCAGATCCAGCATTGAATTTTCTAGAATTGTAATGGGGTAGTAACATTTGGTGTAATTTTTAATTGAAATTTAAAATGATGTTTTGATTGAATTCAATAAATTCTAGTTCTGACAATTTTTTTTATGTAAGTACTGTAATTTATTTATTTCTTAGTGTTCAGTTAGTTCAGGACTTGCTTTAGGGAGTGGCAAGGATCCACCGCAACTTGGAGTCGAGTCCCTCGTTCTTCATAGATTTAGGAATTGTGCTTTGGTGTAATTTGTATAATTATAATTTTTTTTTGTATTTGTTTTTTTTAATATCTTAGATTTTCTAATTCTGCATGTTAGTTCCAGTCTTCGCATCCTGTCACCAGGGATCAACATGAGCTCTTACTATGTCTGGTGTTGTCATATGTTTTGCACATGATTTTCAGTACAAAACATGTCACAAGTGTGTCCATCAAAATAAGCTCGGAAAAATATTTCCAACGGTATATCACACTCCCGTAACTAGCTCCCGGATTAGAAGATATGATCAAAATGAATGAGTGATTCTTGGTTATGCATGTTTTGAGGTCAGTTGCTGCACACAATGACAAGTTTAGTACAAAATCAGTTTGTGAAATAATGGTAAGGAATTTTTCAAAAGTGAAAGAGGTTTTTGTTCATAACATACCAAATAACGAAAACCTCCTTCAGTTTATGCACAGGTGCTACTATGTGGGAGATATATAGTGATATTTGGAGCCTACATAAAACAAAGCAAAATTTTCATATTTTTTACTGTTCTAGTCATTTTAGTGCGCGGCCATTTTACAACAGATGGAAAGTAATTCTGAAAAACCCAAGGAGTTTTTTGTTAACCACGAGCCATATAACAAAAACCTCTTTTAGTTTATTCAAAGGTGTCACGAATTGGGATATGTGACTAGATCTTTACAGCTCATGTTTACAGACTTAAATTTTTAATGATTTTCTATTTTAGAGATGATTTTGTGGAACCGTTTGCGAGAAATTGGAAACGCATTTCCCAAATTTGAGAGAGTTTTTTCTCCAAAATGACCTTATCTACAAAAACCTCTTTCCGTTTTGTAACAGGTGCTATGGTTTAGGAGATACGAGTTCATCTTCAACACCTATTTTCAGAAATTCGGCCCAAGTTTAATGTAACTGATTCTATTTTTAAGAAAATGGGTGAGCTCAATTCCCTTAGTACAAGGATGAGAAAATGTATATATTTTATGAATTTCATAGTGTAGAGGTTGGATTTTTTTAGCAGAGGGAGGCTGCTATTGGATTGTGCAAAGTTTTCCTCGAATATTATTTTAATAAAGCTTTTTTCTGCTCTTTAAATTTGGGATTCATCACGGTGTTTAATGCGCAGCATGTTTTTCTTGTAAATTCATTTCCATGCTTTGTTTTTTCTGCTAATTTGTTTACATAATTCTCTAAGGGAAGTGTTAGGGATCCATCATGATGCTCCTCTCACAATGATTATGTTGTTTGATGTAGTGGTTATCTTTTCAGAATCCATCCTCTGTTAGATGCTCTGTTGAGTAACCCGGTGCTTCTCTTTCTTCTAAAGTTGTCACTGTAGATCCATCCCCTGATTGATGCCTATAGGGCAGCAGTCTTTTCCCTATTTTATTCTCTCATTACATCTTTAATTTGGCCATACATTGCACTTACTTTGCCCCAATTTTGCCGGCAGAAACTAGCCCCAAATTCATAGCCCAATAGTCCCTTCCCTTGTTCTTTTCAACCCACAATTTTCAATAAAACCCTCCTACTTATATACCTAGCCTAAAATCAACATTCATTTCAAGTCATCTCAAGCCCTATTGATTAATTTTCTCTAAGATTGACCCGGAGAGAGCCCTCTCCTGTTCTGGTAGGGCTAGCTACCAGACTGAGCGTGGTATGATGTTACCTTGAACTCTGCCTTCTTTCAGCCTAAGGTAGATTTAGGCAATAACATAGTGGCGACCATACTGGGGAAGAAAAGTTTGTTGTTTGCTTTATAAACTATAGATGGAGCCTAAAGTTAGCCAGGTAGCCTTCGAAATGCTCTTGCTTTGCATTAGCGAAAGTATATGAATGCTACTTCAGTCAATCTCTAGTCTAGTTTATGAACTGAACATCTGGTTTCCTCAGTAACATGTATCAAGTTCAGATTTGATTGTTGATGGTGGACAGTAGTCAGACACATATGAAGGCTGAAACATTCACCTGGCGACTCCAACTCAATCCAGAGATTCCAATGCTCACTGATCCATTCATGCACTAAAATAAAATGGTAGGGTATGTGGCAAACCCTGTGCTTTGTGAAGTTTTAAAAGAACCTAGAGATCAGTTAGTGGATATTGAAATTGATGAAGTATTTTTCATTGTCGTGCTTCAATTTTTGAGATCTCCGAAGTTTCCTCCGAAAGCTAAAACTGGTTTCTTTGAGTTAGTTGTTGAAAAATTTGAGAAGGAGATTCATTATTTAAATGATCAGATTCAATCATATGAATTCCAAGATCCAAAAAAGTTCTTGGAAACTCTCCCTCCTTCAAAACAAGAAAAAATAGAGCTGCCCGTGGATGTTTGCATTGACAGTTTGCAGCTGGAAGCATGTATTTTGGAGTTGGGGCAGCAAACAGAGTCTGGTTTTTGCGATCCTATTACAACGTACATGGAATTTTTTTCATTTTGAATGATAGATCAAATTGTCTTTTACATAACCAGACTCGTTATGTGCATGTATCGCTATCAGAATTTACATTTGTGTCCTGGTTGAAGCACTTTCAAGCAGCATCCTTGTCACAGTTACTTGATTGGTTGATCTGGCATTACAGTGTTACTTGATCTATTGGTTTCGCAGCAAAGTAGGGTAGATTCATAAATAAATAAGCTGTCAAAGGCAACATTTCAGTTTCCGGTATTGGTTTATGTATAGGTTGCAGTATGTATATGTTTTGGGATTGGTATGATTTGTTTTGGGTTTGCAGTTGTTTGACCATCCATAGCCCAATGGATGAAGGCACTGCCTTATTTCCCAGAGATCTATAGTTCTTGGCACCTCCAAGGAGCTACCATCCTCATTGGAGCCTGTTGGTGTTCCCATGTTTTGGCCAGGTTGACAAGACCAAAATATGAGACAACATAGAACCACTTTTAGACCCTAGGATCTAGCCCTCCTAGGTCCAGAGAGGGATCTCTCTATATGAATCAAAGTGTATGTCTTTGAGGCTCGCATGTTAAGGTTTTAGGTTAGTTGTATGGCTCAGGGTTGTTTGTTTGATTGTTTGTGTTTGATTGTTGGGAATCAGGAAAGGAAGGTCCAATACAAGACAAGGGTGATGACCAAAGGGATTAGGCTGAGACAGACACCTCAGGGGATATCAAGGCCATTGGGAAATGGAGTCAAGAAAGGGTTTATTTGTAATCAATGTGCAAGCTTTCAGTTGGGCTAGTCATCTCAAGAATTTGGATCTTAGAGATGATATTGGGAATGGGACATTAAGGACTGAAAATGAAAGGGGGGAACCATCCAATCCTGTCTATAGATCAGGTCAGAGGTCATTTAACTCCAGACCTGCTTGGACAAAATCAAAGGCAAGACAAAGGGTTCTTAGAAAGGGTTAATTTGGATGGAAAGGTCCTAGTGAGGCAGAGATGGGGTTCCAGACCTCCCAGTGTTCTCAACACATCCAACTAAATGCTAACAAGAACATCTAAACATAGACTTCATTAATTCCTACATCATAGAGCAGGCAATAACATCCACTACATTTGTTAAATCAATTGAAATCAATATTCAGATACACATCTAAGAAGAAAACATAAAAGGCTGTGAGAGCAGAAACATAAGGTACCTATCAAGGGTAAATCTTATGCCAAACTTCTGATGCGAGCGTGAAGAAACATGATGAAATGAAAGCAAGTCAATCACAAATACGGAGAAAGGAAAACATCACCAGATGCTTAAGATCAGGATCCAAAGAAATATGCTTGTCATATTAAAAACAACACCAATCAGGTACATCATAGCCCATAGCTTGAACATTCGGTCTGAATACATCAAATCGCAGCCTATCTTACAATATTACACAGAGAACTTGTCTCAAGAGGAACAATGCTTGCGTTTCACTAATATCTCATCAACAACCCTTACAATAATTTCCTTCTATGTTTTATAGCAGAAGAGACACAGAAGATTGACTGAGGAAGTAGGTGAACACTAAATGCGATATTAAACACAGAAATGAATGCAGAGTCGAAGCCCATTTCGTTTGACTGCTATGTATTTAATCTCTGTCACCTCTTTATGCAGGAGTGATTTCCTCTGGATATGATCTTGACATGTTTCGGCTGTGGTGCTCCTAGTGATTCGAACAAAAAATAAACTCAATTATCGATAAATCTGCCACATAAATGCTCTGGAGGTTTTGAACTGCTGTTAGGGTGGAAATTCCCTCAGATACATTGCGCATAATAAAAATTGTATGGGTGCCCTATACTTGAAGAAAAACATTCTGCTGATGAATAACCGTGATGTTACCTTGTACTCGCGCTCAGGACTTCTTGATTGATCTTTGGGATGTGCAAACTGGTGCTTTGTCTTTTAAACTTGCTGTTTCAAGGCTCCAGATCTTCTTTAGGGTGCCTTAATCTCTTTTCTTCATCCTAATCACTTTGCTGCTTCACTTTTGCCTCTGACAAGTTAGCTCGGGCTTTTAATGGTGCCGGAAATTTTCTAGAGAGTTTCAAACCTCTTCCCTTCAATGGACGTCATGTCTTTACCTTCCCTGGCCATTTTTCTTTAAATGTATCTAGGTACAAGGCTTCTCTGCATTTTCTTGACCGCCGCATAGAAAACTGGGCGATGATGGCGGTCATTAATTGCTGCAAATCTTGAAAAAAAACGCGAAGGTTGTGACTGACGCAATGGACGGGGTGGCGGGTGATGTGGAGGATGAGAAAGGTGTGCAATTAGTGATATGGCGGAGGAAGTCGCAGAGGGAACAATGAAAGATTGCTCTGGTAGGCGATTGACGGTCCGCAAAGTGAAAAACGCATGAAGATCATTAAAACACGAGAATGGGACATTATAAGCTACAGAATGGTCGAAGGGTATGGAGCATGCACGTGGAATTACACCGTGGCAGGTGGACTTGGTCATCGGAGGGCGGACAGATCCGAACCGTTGATTGCGGGGGAGATCAACGGAGGGGGCGACAGACGGAGGACCAGGGGTACGAAGGAGACAGGTTAACGGGCAAGCAACTCAGGAAATCGATGATCATTGGATGAGACATTTAAGATCCGACGGCTGTCATGCATTTCGCTGCGAGGTATGGGCTGAACAATAACATGCAGGAAGATAGTGGTTTTGCCACCATACAGAAGACACGCAGTAGGCGCCCAGTGGAATCGCTGGGCGATGGAAGAATACCGCCAATTCGCGGATGGTGGTGCGAAAAAACCAAGTGGTTTTCAGCAGCGCGCGGGGACGGGAGTGGGGACCACTGATCGGAAGGGATCCGCGCCATTGATTTGTTGGTTAAACGAACGGTGGAGATGCGCCCAAGGATTTGAACGAGGAAAAGCGCGAGGTCTGGAGATTTGATTACCACCGCTCGATCGGCTGAGATCAATGGCTGAGGCCTACTGCAAGGTCAGAAGTGGGTGTTTAGGCCTGCTTTAATGTATTTTATGATTTGGTCCATTTTTAAAGCACTTTAAGGTTAGCCCAAGAAAATGATAGGAGGATGAAGGATGAATAAGCCAAACAAGGGGTGGAGATAGGATTTCAAGGGGAATCTGAGGGGATTTAGGAATGAACAAGGGAAATTGGGGCACAAAGGTATTTTGACAAAGGGAGGGAAAAGGGGATAAAGGGATAATTGCAGGGATGCAAGGGGAAACAGTAGGCCTTTTAGGGATGGATCAGCAAATAGGATTCATATTAGGCACAACACAAAGAGACTTTAAGGAGAATGGGTTTTCAGGGGAAAGGTATTCCTTGAAGGCTCCAAGACAATCTACCCCCCATCTTTCTTGTCAAGAATTTCATAGGGGGGCTAACAGTGGCTCCGCATGGGGATGGCTTCTTCTTGAAGGAGTCAAGAAACTAGAGATGATCTTTGGAGTAGGCCAGGTGCCTGCTGCTCAGCACATCCCTTTTCTTCAATTTCAGCTGTCACAATATGTTAAAGATACAAATCAGCAACAATATTTCCCCAACCAATCTACCTACCAAAACTACAATTCTAACATTTCCCTTTTGGTGCATTTGAGCTAGCAGGCCCTTTACATTTTATTTTCAAAAAAAAAATGAACCTATTCTAAATCTACCCTTATTGCTCCATGAGACCAGCTTAGACTGTTGGCATCATATGTTTCTCTACCTAATCTACTACCTGCTGGGATTAAACTGTCCAACAGGTTTCTTCACCTACATTCTAAGACAGAAAATTTAAAAACAGCCAAGCCAAGATTAGAATGTCTGACTTGCTGGAGTGAAAACTTGTAGAAAGCTGGAAACAAAACTGTGAAGGCATGAAATCTGTGGTTTTGAAACATCCTTCTTTCTCTGTGACTCCGGTTTTGAGTATACTTGAGTCACCTCTTTTCATTGATTTTCAGCTCTGGTTTTGGGCACATTAGAGCTGATTCTTCTTTTCCTTTGTTGATCCAGGTTTTGAGCATGTTTGGACCAGCTGCTTTCCTTTCTTTGGCTCAGGTTTTGAGCTTACTAGAGCCAATATTTTGCACATCAGAGGTTCATGTTTTAAGCATGTCTGAACCTCTCCACTCTTTCTGTTTTTTGAAACATTTTTTATTTTCTTGAAAACAAAAACTGCAATGGTATGTACAACAGAATGAAACTAGGAATTGAAAATCAGCAGAAGTAGTGTTTGAGCATCCTACCATTAACAAGACCCCCAAACAGCTATGCGCCATCAAGTTCTTGTAAGAACAGTGGCTTCGATGATATATGGACCTTGCCACAAGCTGTCAAACTTTCCATGTTTACCTTTGTCCTCTCTTCTTGAATCCCATTTCAGAACTTTATCCCCAACCTTGAAGTCTGAAGCTTTGGCTCTTTTGTCAAACTGCCTTTTTATGCTTTCCTAAACTCTGACAGCTCTGTTATAAACCTGCTCCCTTGTTTGATGCAAATAGATTGTTTCATTTATTCTCCTTATCATGTTGTCTTCCTCTGATTGGATCTCTTGGACAAGTTTGATTACTGGAACTCCAAGGCTTGTAGGAAAAACTACTTCTGTACCATAAACCAGCTGGAAAGGTGACATGCCAATGGATTTCTTTGTGGTGAGCCTGTCAGCCCACAAAGCATGTACCAACTTTTTATGCCATGACCTTTTGTTTTCCTCCAGCAGCTTCTTGATGATTGTAACCAGGCTTTTGTTAGATAATTCAGCTAGACCATTACCTTGGGGGTAATAGGCAGTTGAATGACCAAGCGCTATTCTGTACCTGTGACAGAAATCAACCATTCTCTTGCATTCGAAAGCATCAGCATTGTCAGTGATTATTTTCCTTGGACAGCCAAACCGAGATAGGATGAAGTCTTCTACAAACCAAATGATGACAGAATCAGTGGCACTCCTAGTGTGTATGGCTTCTATCCACTTAGTGAAGTAATCTGTAGCAGTTAGGATCCATTTATGTTGTCCAGAGGAGGCAGGATGAATTTCTCCTATAAAGTCTAGACCCCATTGTATGAAGGGACCTTCTATGGTGATAGGTTGTAAAGGGAGGGGAAGGAGCTTTCTTTTGCCTTCAAAGATCTGACATTTATGGCAGGAAAGTATCATTTTATGGACATCATTGAAGAGGGTAGGCCAGTAGTAACCAGCCCTGAGTATTTTGTTCGCAGTGGCTTTCCAACTCAGGTGGCCTCCACATTCTCCAGCATGGAATTCCTATTTGATTTTTTCAGCTTCAGTTTCAGACAAACATTTCAGTAAAAGGCCATTTGGATTTTTCCAATATAGACTCTCATTCATAATTCAGTAATTTCTAGCTTTGAGTTTTATGAATATGGCCTTTGTTTTAGATAGTTCTGGAGGGGCATTGAGGTTTGTGAGCACGTAAAGGATATCAGTATACCAAGGAGAGTTCTGAAACTGCTCCTCAACAGCTGGATGAGGTGATCCTTCTTGCTCATCTAAGGCATTTATCATGTTAATGTCCAGGGCCTGCAGATTTGATTCAGCCATTAACCGGGCCAGGCCTTAACCTTTGATCAGCTTGGTGGGTTTTATTTCAAGGTCGTATTCCAAGATTGTAGCAATCCATTTGCCCCTTTTCCCATCAGGTTCTTGGGACAAGATATCCTTGACCACTATATTTGGCACATAAGCAATGGTTTGAGAATGCAGAATGTACACCATAAAGTCTTTTAAGGCCTTCACCAGAGCATAGGCCTGCTTTTCCATGATGTTGTATTTCAAGGGTGCATCTCTTAAGGCTTTGCTAAAGAAGGAAATTGGCTGTTCGTGACCTTCTGAATTCCTTTGC
The DNA here is from genome assembly GCA_034641835.2 of Pinus albicaulis. Taxonomy (NCBI): domain Eukaryota; kingdom Viridiplantae; phylum Streptophyta; class Pinopsida; order Pinales; family Pinaceae; genus Pinus; species Pinus albicaulis. The sequence continues at coordinate 117,671,001 of CM076569.1, forward strand.
AACAAGACTGCATCTATTGTATGTTCAGAGGCAAAGGAAAAGATCAGAAAATCTTTTGAGAAGTCTGGGCTGATAAGTACAGGGGCTTGAGTGAGTGAAAGCTTTACCAACTCAAAAGATTTCTTGGCTTCAACAGTCCACTTGATTCCTGCATCTTTCTTTAGCATGTTGGTCATTTTTCTAAGATGCTCTACCAGATTAGGAATGAATCTCCTAAGGAAATTGATCTTCCCTATGAAGGACTGCAACTCCTTGATGTTTCTCGGATGCGTGATTTGAAGTATTCCCTCAACCCTCTATGGGTCTATCCTAATCCCTTTCTCGGATATGATGTGGCCAAGAAGTTTACCTTCTTGCAGCCCCAAAAATAGTTTTCTTAGGATTTAAGGATAGACCGTACCTTCTACATTTCTCAAAAACTTTCCTCAGATGTTTCAGATGTTCCTGTTCAGTTTTAGAAAAGACAGTCAAGTCATCCAAGTAGATAACTATGAAGTGTCCTATCTCCTCTGAGAAAGCTATATCTATCGATCTCTGGAAGGTAGCTCCAGCATTCATCAATCCAAAAGGCATTTTCACATACAGGAAGGTGCCCCACGGAGTGGTAAAAGCTGTTTTGAGTTGATCTTCTGGGAGTACCAGAACTTGGTTGTATCCTGAAAAACCGTCAAGCAGGGAGATTCTCCTAGAACCCACTACCTTCTGTAAGATATGTTCCATTCTAGGAAAAGGGTAGTTGTCTTTCAGGGAGGCTCTGTTGAGGTTTCTGAAGTCTATGCATAGTCTGATTTCTCCTGTTTTCTTTCTTACAGCTACTAAGTTTGACAACCAATCAGAAAACCTTACAGGGACTATTATACCTGCATCATACATCTTCCTGATCTCTTTCTCTACTACAGGCAATTGTTTTGGATTGATTCTACGAAGTTTTTGTCTGAAAGGCTTTTGATTTTCCTTCAAGGGTATTTTGTGTTGTATGATGTTGGTGTCATAGGCCTTTAAGTCTTCATAGCTCCGTGAAAACACATCAATGAATTCCTTAAACAAGTCAATGTATTTTTTCTTCATGTCTGCAGGTGTAGACTTAGCCATTTTTATCATTTTGGGTCTGTCTTTAGTGCCTATGTTTCATTCTTCTATATCGAATTCTGCATGTTCTATAGTGGGCTTTTTTGCTACATCATCAAAGTCAAAAAGGTCCTCTAAGGGTGCCAGGCCTCTGGGTATATTCTTATCTTTGGCCTGCAGTACTTCTACATCTTCACTATCTTTGTTTTCACATTTGTTGGTTGTATTTCCAGTTTCCTCCGAAAAGTTGTTTATTTCTATATTACAGGATGTTTCTTGTTTATCTGGGGAATCCTCACTGGGGCAGTTGTCATCAGATTTTGAGTCCAAATCAGAGAATTCGAACTCATTCCTACCCATTAGGAAATATTCGATCTGTTTGTCCCCTTCAAAGACCTGCCAGTATTTTTCGTTGTCTGGCACTGCAGGTCTGAACTTAGTTTGAACGATGATTTGTTGGTCAAGCGGAGTCTTAGGATATGAACTAGCCAGGTAAGCTAATCCATTTGCAATGACATTTTGACTCCTGGGAATGAACACCAACTCGTATTCGACAAAGGTTTTCAATAAATCTACTGCATCATTCCTGTATGCTCTAAGTCGAGGATGTTTCGCTGTATATTCACCATTCACTTGTTTGATTACTAACTCAGAATCTCCTCTCACAGCTATCCTATGGGCTCCTAATTTTTTCAATAGTTTCAGACCCAAGATGAGAGCCTCATATTCTGCAATATTATTTGTGCATTTGAAATGTAGATTTATAGCATGGCTCTCTGCGTGATTCATTTTTGTGTTACGTAGCCACACCCCTGCTCTAGCATTTTGTTTAGTACAGGACCCATCAAAATTCATTTCCCACAGGGGTTCGCCATTATGTTGGGTTGTGGGGTTTGCGCTAGGTTGTGGGTTATCTTGTTCTTCACGTGGTATGTCATTTTTATGGGTGTGACTACTGGGTTGACTATACTGTGTCACTGGTTCATTCTAAGTTCTGTTTTCAGTACCCCGACCCCGGTCTTCTTCGTTGCATTCTTCTAGGGTAGCCATTATGCTAAGATCCATGGGCTCTGTATCTTTGCTTGTATTTTTGAATTTAGAATCTGGCTCTTCTAAGGATTGGTCATTATAAAGAATGAAAGAATATAGGTCTGTGTGTACAGAGTATAATGGTGAATTTTTAGGTTTCTCGGGGCTACTGACTAGGAATTTCATCTGGGATTCTATATACAGTCTTCTAAGTTGGCCAAAGATGGGGATAGTGGCGTGTGAACCATCCATCTACATTGTTCCTTGAAGTTTAGCTCCTGAAGATCTAGATAGCAGCATGCCATATTTGGGTGGCACATCTGCCACCACCACATCCATGACCATACACTTAGCAAGAATCTGGGTTAGGCTCACACATAAGTCCTTGATTAGGCCTAGGCATTTTACTCTACTAGAGTCAAATGAGTATAAGTATTTGTAGGGTCTGGTAATTTCTAGGCCTAGCCTTTCCATCACTACCTTAGGCATTAGATTGTGTGATGCACCAGAGTCATGCATGGCATTATGAAGGATCTTGTCATGAATGTTGAGACTGACATAGAAAGGTGGAACTACCCCTTCTTGAAAATTTCCTTCAATTTTTGGACCAAAGAGTAGGGCTGGTTGATCATCATTCAGATTTACAGAATCATTCATTTCTCCCAGATTCAATGCTTTCAAAATTTGGCCTTTATATACATCTTGAGCGGCCAGTTCAGATAATGGTATAGATATTTTGATTTTTGCAAGTTCACTCTCTAGATTGAAAGTGGACTGGGCCTTTGTAATGCTCAACTCCGTTTTATTTGCTACTGCTTTAGTAGCTGAATCGGTTTGTGATTTCTCACTATGTACAGGGTTGGGAATCATTTTATCAGGAGCACTGGCTGCAGTGCTAGTGCTGCTAGCTGGTAAGCTTGGTTTTTTGGTGTCTTGGTTGTCCTTTTCTTTGTGTTTACCAGAAATTTCAGCTGTTGTTTTGTTATCTACAGCAGATGCTTTAGAGGATTTATCAGGTCTTTTCTTGATGGTTACCTTAGGATTTTTGGCTTTGGAAGTATCTTGGATTTTCTTGCTCCTAAGTTCATATTGTTCCCTGACCTGTAACATGGCATCTTCAAATCCTAATCTGTAATCCTCAGTTTCCAACCATTCCTCATCCCAATAAGAGGGTGAGGGTTGGTCTTCCCCTGAATCACAGTTAAGGACTGAGTCCTCCGTTTAAAACATGTTAATTGTATTCTCTTCAGAATCTTCTATGATTCCCTCATCTTCATCCAAAAGGTTTTGGAATGGGGGAATAACTTGTTGATCTGATTCTTTCTGTCTGTTGGGGGCGTTGTCGTTCCTTCTAAAGTTTTGGTTCTGATTCTGGTTCTGGTTTTTGTTCTAATTGCTAACTGTGACAACCATCTTCTTCATCATTTGTTGTAGCTCTTCCAAGTTTTTATCCAATTTTTCATAGTTTGGATCGGATGTGGAAGCTACATTGTCATCCCTATAGGTTACCCTCCTCTCAGACCTCATTCTTGCTCTTTTCTCAATCAAATTGGCTTCTATGTTTACAACCCCTTTCTACATATCTTCCAATGTGGTGTATTCTTTATCCCTAAGCTCATAGGCCATGTCAGCATCAAACCTATCAGGGTATTTTTCTAATGCCATACCTTGCAGAGGTTTCATATGTGGAGGGAGAGCATTGTAAATGCTGTTAAATCTTGTTGTGTAATCATGGACACTCTCTCCTACATTTATTTTTAGGCTCATGTATTCGGCTAGGAGTTGGCGAGGGTTTGCCCTGGTCTCCCATTTGTCTATGAAGGTTCGATATAATGCAGGGAGATCTTGGACACTACCAGGGGGTAAGCTTTTAAACCATTTCTTTACATCACCCCCCTAGGCTCTGGGAAAAGATTCTCATTTTGATTGTTTCATCATCAATTTCCATATAATCAAAAGAATCCTCCATCTTATCTACATGTTGCTGAGCTGTGATGGATTCTTTAGCATTGAAATGTGGGATTTTTGACTGATAATCATTGGGTAAGGGTAAAAAGGGTTGTGGTAAAACTAAGGGTGCGTACCAAGCTTCCATAATGATGTTCTGATGAGGTATAGGGTTGGCTTGAGCAGCTGGTATTTGGATGATAGGAATATTAGGACCAACAGAAGTCTGTTGAGCAGATCTAGGGTGGGAGAGCCCCAAGTTTTGAATGAAATGGATATCAGGTGGCGTAGACGGAGGGGTTCCGCTGTCCCTAGTGTGCTGCCCACTGTGAGACGGTGTACTGTGAGGCTCAAGGTCTTGCTAGTCTAGGTGATTGAATGACCTAGTTCTGGGTAATCTGTTTGGAGGATCTAGGTCAAGGGGAGAAAGTGATAGAGCTGCTAGGTCTTTCGGTGCAGAATTAGCTCTATGGATGTGAGTGGAAATAGTTGGTCTTTTAAGTGTAGGAGCTCCCTTGAGGATACTCTTCGGGTTGTCAACTATTTCAGGTGGGTCAGGGTTAGGGTGAGCTCTTGTGTGAATGGTTCTAAAAGCCAGAATGTTGTTTCTTAGCCAAGCAGCTCAACCCTACTTGTTACTTCTTCTGTGGTTAATGTTGTCTCAGAGACTGGTCTCCCAGTGGAGTCTATTGTGAAACCAAGATCATCAGCAGGCCTACTGATCACCAGCGGAGTCTTTTCGTTTAGGAACGATGGAGTCGCCAGGTGGAGGGTTTAGGGTGTATCTAAAGGGTCACACTATCCACTACAGTGCTCAGGCACTATCACCTTTCAGGAATCTCCTCAAAAACAGCAGACTCCAACCAGAGATTGACTAGGAGGGCGTTTACCAGATATGCCACTTTCGAAGAAGGTGGGATCCAGAGGCTACCTGGCCCTGTCCAGGCTCTGTCTAAGAGTGTGATGGATATTCAATAATGGAGGTCGATTCTAGAAAGGAGAAAATTACTGTCAACCTTAACCAGAGATGTAGGTTTCTAAAAAATTTTATACAGTGAGATGGAAATCATTCATTCCCCAACAGAGTCGCCATTATGTTGGTGTTCCCATGTTTTGGCCAGGTTGACAAGACCAAAAGATGAGACAACATAGAACCACTTTTAGACCCTAGGATCTAGCCCTCCTAGGTCCAGAGAAGGATCTCTCTATATGAATCAAAGTGTATGTCTTTGAGGCTCGAATGTTAAGGTTTTAGGCTAGTTGTATGGCTTAGGGTTGTTTGTTTGATTATTTGTGTTTGGTTGTTGGGAATCAGGAAAGGAAGGTCCAATACAAGACAAGGATGATGACCGAAGGGATTAGGCTGAGACAGACACCTCAGGGGATATCAAGGCCATTGGGCAATGGAGTCAAGAAAGGGTTTATTTGTAATCAATGTGCAAGCTTTCAGTTGGGCTAATCATCTAGAGCATTTGGATTTTAGAGATGATATTGGGAATGGGACATTAAGGACTGAAAATGAAAGGGGGGAACCATCCAATCCTGTCTATAGATCAGGTCAGAGGTCATTTAACTCCAGACCTACTTGGAAAAAATCAGAGGCAAGACAAAGGATTCTTAGAAAGGGTTAATTGGGATGGAAAGGTCCTAGTGAGGCAGAGATGGGGTTCCAGACCTCCCAATGTTCTCAACACATCCAACTAAATCATAGCAAGAACATATAAACATAGAATTCATTAATTCCTACATCAGAGAGCAGGAAATAACATCCACTACACTGGTTAAATCAATTGAAATCAATATTCAGATAAACATCTAAGAAGAAAACATCAAAGGCTGGGAGAGCAGCAACATAAGGTACCTATCAAAGGTAAATCTTATGCCAAAATTCTGATGCGAGCCTGAAGAAACATGATGAAATGAAAGCAAGTCAATCACAAATACGGAGAAAGGAAAACATCACCAGCTGCTTGAGATCAGGATCCAAAGAAATATTCTTGTCATATTAAAAACAACACCAATCTGGTACATCATAGCCCATAGCTTGAACATTTAGTCTGAATACATCAAATCTCAGCCTATCTTACAATATTACATAGAGAACTTGTCTCAAGAGGAACAATGCTTGCATTTCACTGATATCTCATCAAAAACCCTTACAATAATTTCCTTCTGTGTTTTATAGCAGAAGAGACACAAAAGATTGACTGAGGAAGTAGGTGAACACTAAATGCGATATTAAACACAGAAATGAATGTAGAGCCGAAGCCCATTTCGTTTGACTGCTACGTATTTAATCTCTGTCACCTCTTTATGCAGGAGTGATTTTCTCTGGATATGATCTTGACATGTTTTGGCTGTGGTTCTCCTAGTGATTTGAACAAAAAATAAACTCAACTATCGATAAATCTGCCACATAAATGCTTTGGTGGTTTTGAACTGCTGTTAGGGTGGAAATTCCCTCAGAGACATTGCGCATATTAAAAACTATATGGGTGCCCTGTACTTGAAGAAAAACATTCTGCTGATGAATAACCGTGATGTTACCTTGTACTCGCGTTCAGGACTTCTTGATTGATCTTTGGGATCTGCAAACTGGTGCTTTATCTTTTAAACTTGTTGTTTCAAGGCTCCAGATCTTCTTTAGGGTGCCTTAATCTCTTTGCTTCATCCTGATCACTTTGCCTCTTCACTTTTGCCTCTGACAAGTTAGCTCGGGCTTTTAATGGTGCTAGAAATTTTCTACAGAGTTTCAAACCTGTTCCCTTCAATGGACATCATGTCTTTACCTTCCCTGGCCATTTTTCTTTAAATGTATCTAGGTACAAGGCTTCTCTGCATTTTCTTGACCGCTGCATAGAAAAATGGGCGATGATGGCGATCATTAATTGCTGCAAATCCTGCAAAAAAATGCGAAGGCTGTGACTGACGCAATGGACAGGGTGGCGGGTGATGTGGAGGATGAGAAAGGTGTGCAATTAGTGATATGGCAGAGGAAGTTGCAGAGGGAACGGCGAAAGATTGCTCTGGTAGGTGGTTGACGGTCTGCAGAGCGAAAAACTCATGAAGATCATTAAAACACGAGAATGGGACATTATAAGAGACGGAATGGTCGAAGGGTACAGAGCATGCACGTGGAATTACACCGTAGCGGGTGGACTTGGTCATCAGAGGGCGGACAGATCTGGACCATTGATTGCGGGGGAGATCAACGGCGGGGGTGACAGACGGAGGACTAGGGGTACGGAGGAGACAGGTTAACGGGCGAGCAACTCAGGCAATCGATGATCGTTGGATGAGACGTTTAAGATCTGACGGCTGCCGTGCATTTCGCTGCGAGGTATGGGCTGAACAATAACGTGTGGGAAGATAGTGGTTTTTCCACTGTATAGAAGACACGCGGTAGGCACTCAGTGGAATCACTGGGCGATGGAAGAATGCCGCTAATTCGTGGATGGCAGTGCGAAAAAACCAAGCGGTTTTGAGCAGCACACGGGGACGGGAGTGGGGACCACTGATCAGAAGGGCTCCGCGCCATTGATTTGTCGGGCAAACGGACGGTGGAGAAGAGCCCAAGGATTTGAACGGGGAACAGCGCGAGGGCTGGAGATTTGATTACCACCACTCGATTGGCTGAGATCAACGACTGAGGCCTGCTGCAAGGTTAGAAGTGGGTGTTTAGGCCTGCTTTAATGTATTTTATGATTTTGGTCCATTTTTATAGCGCTTTAAGGTTAGCCCAAGGCAACAATAGGAGGATGAAGGATGAATAAGCCAAACAAGGGGCGGAGATAGGATTTCAAGGGGACTCTGAGGGGATTTAAGAATGAACAATGGAAATTGGGGCACAAAGGTATTTTGACAAAGGGAGGGAAAAGGGGATAAAGAGATAATTGCAGGGATGCAATGGGAAACAGTAGGCCTTTTAGGGATGGATCAGAAAATAAGATTCATATTAGGCACAACACAAAGAGACTTCAAGGAGAATGGGTTTTCAGGGGAAAGGTATTCCTTGAAGGCTCCAAGACAATCTAGCCCCAGCTTGCTTGTTAAGAATTTCAAAGGGGGGCTAACAGAGCCGATGTTAGTTCCAGTCTTCGCAGCCTGTCACCAGGGATCAACATGAGCTCTTACTATGTCTGGTTTTGTCAGATGTTTTGCACATGATGTTCAACAGAAAACATGTCACAAGTGTGTCCATCAGAAGAAGCTTGGAAAAATATTTCCAACGATATATCACACTCCTGTAACTGGCTCCCGGATTAGAAGATATGATCAAAATGAATGAGTGATTCTTGGTTATGCATGTTTTGAGGTCAGTTGCTGCACACAATGAAAAGTTTAGTACAAAATTAGTTTGTGAAATAATGGTAAGGAATTTTTCAAAAGTGAAAGCGGTTTTTGTTCATAACATACCAAATAACAAAAACCTCCTTCATTTTATGCACAAGTGCTACTATGTGTGAGATATACAGTGATATTTGGAGCCTACATAAAACAAAGCAAAATTTTCATATTTTTTACTGTTTTAGTCATTTTAGTGCGTGACCATTTTACAACAGATGGAAAGTAATTCTGCAAAACCCAAGGAGGTTTTTTTTAACCACAAGCCATATAACAAAAAATTCTTTTATTTTATTCAAAGGTGTCACGAATTGGAATATGTGACTAGATCTTTACAACTCATTTTTACAGATTTAAATTTTTAATGATTTTCAGTTTTAGAGATGATTTTGTGGAACCGATTGCGAGCAACTGGAAACGCATTTCCCAAATTTGAGAGAGGTGTTTCTCCAAAATGAACTTATCTACAAAAACCTCTTTCTGTTTTGTAACAGGTGCTATATTTTAGGAGATACGAGTTCATCTTCAACACCTATTTTTAGAAATTCGGCCCAAGTTTAATGTAATTGATTCTATTTTTAAGAAAATGGTTGAGCTCAATTCCCTTAGTACAAGGATGAGAAAATGTATATATTTTATGAATTTCATAGTGTAGAGGTTGGATTTTTGCAGCAGAGGGAGGCTGCTATTGGATTGTGTAAAGTTTTCCTCGAATATTATTTTAATAAAGCTTTTTTCTGCTCTTTAAATTTGGGATTCATCACGGTGTTTAATGTGCAACATGTTTTTCTTGTAAATTCATTTCCATGCTTTGTTTTTTCTACTAATTTGTTTACATCATTCTCTAAGGTAAGTGTTAGGAATCCATCCATGCACGATGCTCCTCTCACAATGATTATGTTTTTTGATGTAGTGGTTATCTTTTTAGAATCCATCCTCTGTTAGATGCTCTGTTGAGTAACCCGATGCTTCTCTTTCTTCTAAAGTTGTCACTGTAGATCCATCCCCTGATTGATGCCTATAGGGAAATTGTCTTTTCCCTATTTTCTTCTCTCATTACATCTTTAATTTGGCTGTACATTGCACTTACTTTGCCCCAAGTTTTCCGGCAGAAACTAGCCCCAAATTCATAGCCCAATAGTCCCTTCCCTTGCTCTTTTTAACCCACAATTTTCAATCAAACCCTCCTACTTATATACCTAGCCTAAAATCAACATTCATTTCAAGTCATCTCAAGCCCTATTGATTAATTTTCTCTGAGATTGACCTGGAGAGAGCCCTCTCCTGTTTTGGTAGGGCTAGCTACTAGACTGAGCATGGTATGATGTTACCTTGAACTCTGCCTTCTTTAAGCCTGAGGTAGATTTAGGCAATAACATAGTTCAGGATCTTAAATGTAGAGACTCCACTAGAGGACTAACTCTTTCTCTGAGAAAATGGAAGGATATTACACTAATTTCAGGTATCCACAGTGGAATGGTATTCAGGATCTAGTCTGCTTTCTTGTAAATTACTTCTTCGTTGTTCTTGAAACTATCCTGAAAGTTTTTCATAATTTGTTGTATGATAAAGGTGATCAAAATCTTCGCTCGACTTATTCAAAAAGTGTAAATACTGAGTTTCCCTTTGATCCTGGCCTCCTTACTTTTCCCACATCTTATGATGACTCCTTTCAGAGTGATGAGCTTAAAGAGAACAAAACTGATCCCGTAGCTCTTGTATATACTCCTACATCATTTGTAGTCCCAGATAGGTATAAACCTCTTACTTTACCTTCTGTTCTTCATGCTTTCCCTAAAAATTATGACCTATATCTACCAAGATTTGATGGTGAATGTAACAGTGTCAACACTGAGCAACATGTGCAGAATGTTGAAACTTTTCTAGACCTTTTTGAAGTTGATGACGAAGATGTTAGTATTAGGATTTTTGCTCTTTCTTTTGAAGGCCAAGTGAAGAGTTGGTTCAAAACCTTGCCTGATGCGAGCATCTCAGATTTCCAGCACTTCGTTGAAGTTTTCCTTGACAGGTGGGTGATCAGACAGAACCTTTTCTTGATTATAGAAGAGTATAACCAATTGAAAAGACTGCCAGGGGAGACAGTGCAATAGTTTTCTGCCAGATTTAACCAAGTATATTTTTCATTGCCAGCTAATATAAGACCTTCTCCTAGATCTTCTCTCTTGCATTACCCAGGTGATTTTGATCTAGAAATGGAGTTTTAGTTGAGAGAAAAGAATATTGCAACACTTCACGAGATGTAGAACAATGCAGTAAATGTAGAGGCTCATTTGCTGATCCGAAGGGAAAGGTTGAAGGAAGAAGAGATGAGAAACATAGATCCGGAGAAAACAACATCTTTAGAGGTAAAACTTGACATGTTGGTAAGTGCAGTAGAAGAGATGATGAAAAATAACACCACAAGGAATGAGTATAATGTTCAAGCCTATGGCTCACTGATTGAAGAAAAACAAGTTGCTGATCCAAAACATTTTGTTTCTAATCCTAGTTGTCATAGTGATTGCTTTATAGATCATCTTGAAGAAGAGAGAGTTGTTGATATGACATGTATGCTTGATGATGTGTTTTATACTAATGATTTGCCTCAGTTTGATCGGTATGATGATGATTACATTCTCCAAATAGAATCTAACCTTGCAGACAAATCAACAGCTAGTTTGTGGAAAGAGGAAGTTCACTTTCAGCAGGTTGAGTATAGTGATCAACCGATGCATATCAGCTATGACAATGATGAGGAAAGTACAGCAAATTTTAAAGTAAGTGAAGGATCTTTGCCTTTTTGTTTTGATTCGTTTCAGTTCATCAGAGACAAATTTCATACAATCAGAAATCAAATGTCAACAAGTCTTGATCTGGACCATCTTGAGCGCAATGAAAACCTTGTTCAAGACTTCTCATATTCAGATTTTCAGCCCTCGAAAGCCATTTATTGTCAAGTTGTAGATGAGGACATGGAAGCTGGTACATATGATCAAATGATACAAGGTGACTCCGTACCATTTTGTTTTGAATCATTCTAGTTTTTGAAGGGTAAATTGCATGGTAAATCTTCAAATGAGCAGCCTGTAGAAAATCAACAATCTCTCAGTTTTAATGTGGAGGATGAGACAGGTAGCGAAATTATTGAGCAAGTTGTTAATGAGAAATCTTCCCCTGAAACGACTGATGAAATCATTTTGGATACAAAACCTTCCCTAGCACCAGATTTGCAGTCACCAAATGAAATTGAAGGTCATATTACAGATGAGCTCGTTGAAGCTGAAATACATGATTTAATGATGCAAGAGGATTCCGTACCCTTTTGTTTCGAAGCATTTCAGTTTATAAAGCAGAATCTTCGTAGTATCTCTAAAGAAAAACATGAACAGCTGGTAGGATGTCATACAGTTTCAATGGACAACATTGCAGCAGTCTTCTTATGTTTTTGATGATCCTATTGCTCGTGTGTTGGATGGTGTTTGATGTAATAGTTCTTCTCCATTAGCTAACCATGTGCCAGAAAATAATGTTGATAATAATCTTATTCAAAAGTCGCCTTCATTGTCTTGTCTAACAGATTTTTCATTACAAAGCCTATATCAAGATTTGCAGTCATATGGGGAGATTGATAAAGGAGACTTTTGTTCTGTTTGGAATCAGCTCCAGAGTTTGGTTGTTCACGAAATTCAGGATCCTTTTGACAGCTTGCTGCAATCACCAAAGAAACACAGTGCAGATGTGAGGAAAATATTAATTTCCAGCTATGAAGATTACCAGGATCAGAGTAGTGATGTGTTAATGGAAATCAATAACTATGTTTATGAAGATCCTTTTGCAGTATTCTTGAAGTCCTCTAGTCAATTCATGCTTTGCAAGTTTATCAGCAGTCAACTTGATCACAAGTTTTCATGGGAGTTGCCTTTCAGTAGTTCTCTCTTGTTGTTCATAAACGAGCACTTCCAGAGAATTCAAAAAGCAGCCAAGATGCTTACATGGTTGCACTGGTTGTTTCATTTCAGTTGATCAGGTGATGAAAAGAACAATTAGAGTAGGTTTTGATGAATAAGCTCCATTTTGATCATATTTTCCAGTTTTTCAGTTGTGTTTAAGTATCGAGTTAGTTTTTAGTTGAGTGAGAGTCAGTTTGTGCCATCAATTCATCAGTTTTCAGTCATGCATTTCAGCTTGAGTTTTTGATTCCATTGCCCAATGGATGAAGGCGCTGTCTGCTTTCCAAAGATCTGTAGTTCTTGGCACCTCCAAGGAGCTACCATCCCCATTGGATCCAATGTTAGTTTCAACCTTTGCAACCTTCCTCCAGTGATCAAACATGCTCTTACAAAGTGATTTTAAGATGTCAAGGTCAAATTTTTGTCATTTCAGTGAGTCTTCAAGCAAATTTTGGTCACTAGGCATTAGGTCTAGGGTTTGCTTTTACTCCCATCAAAGTTGTCCAAATGTCGGTCCATGTCACCATTCATCTGAGTGTACCATCATTCAGAGGGTTTTCATCATCATTTTGGGTTCCAATGGGTCATTTTACACCTTATTCATGCTTCAGTTGTGCCTAGGTAAGTTTCATTTCCCTCTCCTAGGGTTTTGAAGGTAATTTCTCTTGGATGGTCAAATTATCAGCCAAAATTGTATCCTGATATTCATACACCTTCCCCTATCCTTAATATATCTTATTACACACTTCCCATCACTGAGATCCCCCAAATTCCTCATTTTTTCACAAACCCTAGTTTCTGGCTACAACTTGGCAATTTTTTAGGCTAGGCCTGTGTTTTGCCCTTTTGGACCCCTTCCCCTCACTCAATCTCTGAAATTCCACTTTCCCCTACTTCCTAACATCCCTCCCTACTTCTTGAAAATTTTCCAAGAATTTATAAGCCCCTTGTCCCCTTCATTTCGCTTCATTTCGACAAATCCCTTGTTCCACACATCGGGATAGGTTTCACTCAAATGATGTTTCTGAGCAATAAAGATGAATTTGGGAAAAATTAGAGAGGGTTTTGTCAAAAATAGGCCAAGGAATAAAAAACTCCTTAAATTTTTACACAGGTATCAAGGTTTTAGAGAAATGTCAAAAATACTGTTGCCTCCAGAGAATTGATGCACCTCTGACGTGACCTTGGGAAAATCAAAATTTATCCTAGCTTGGTTGGCCAAATTACTTGCTTGATGAGTCAAATGATAACTAGACAAAAATATGTTTCCAATGAGAAATCATGAGCTCAATTTGGAGTTGAGGAAGACTTTCAAAAGTTGACTGCAACAGCACTCTGCCTTGACGCAGCCTCATTCTACTCATTTTGAACAGTCTTGGGAGATTTGATTTTTGACACGGTAAATGAACTCCAAATTAAAACATTCCACTTGTTTTAGAAATTAGACTAAAATATATTTCCAATGTGCTATCATGCGCCCAATTTGGACACCAGGAAGGCCTCCAAACGCCTCCTTAAAAATGCACTATTTATGGCGCGACGCATTGGGTAGGAGCGCGGCGCACTGAAGGTGCGCGACGCATAGAACAATTTTTCCCAGTGTAAAATTACACTAGCACGGCGCATCCAGCCTGCGCGACGCGTTGGGATGGGGCACGGTGCATAGAGCCCCCAAGGCCAAAATCACTTTCGCTCCATAAAAACTCAATTTGTTTCAGCTCAATTTTTCTCCAAGTAAGTTGACAAAGCTTGTTCAGTGATTTTATTCATGTGTGGTGTGTTTAGAGGTGAAGACATTGGAGTTTGGTTGGTAAAAGAATAAACCCTATATTCATATTAAAATATGTTCCCTAGGGTTTTCAAAGAGGTGTTTTGTGCTTAAAATTACCACCCCATTTTCATTTGTGCTCTCATCACTGTTATCACTGTTATCATACCGTGATCATATTGTTGTCATGATCCCTTCTCCTATTTCCACTGTCCCATATTCCTTATACCCTTTGTTCCCATGTTTTTGAATCCTAAAACCCTATCATTTTCCATCATCTCCCTCCCTTCCTATCATTGGTGAAATCCTAATTTCTAAAGCATTCAAAGGCTGTCTCTATTGCCTAATCATACCCCCATCACTATCACTTTTTCCTATATCACTTGTAAATTGTCCAAATCCCTAAGTCCCTCAAACAGTGACTATCCTGACACTTAAATTCACTTGACAGTCTATTGTATTCCTTGTGACATTTCTCCGCAGCACCTTATTGTATATGTGGCACACTTGGTCTTGAAAAACAAACTCTTGTTTTCACCATACATATATCAGCACATACTTGTTAAACACCTTGCTTTCAGCATCATGTCAGAGACAAATTCATCATATGAGCAGGGATATGACCAGGACAGTGATTCAACCGTAGAGCTAAATGTACTGAGGAGGTCTCATAAAAGTGGTAGGCACATCAGAGAGGAGCCCACTTCTTTGGTTCAATTGCGGGCCTGCCTGCTTGCAATGACATGCTTTCAACAACATTCATGTTTTCGGTATTGTGAGATGATATCTCAGATTCAACACCATCCGGAGTTGGTTTTCTTATTTGTCCTACATTTTCGTAATGGTCATGTAAACCTTGCTGGATTGAACTTTAGTTTGACACCAGAGACCATTTCTGAGGCGACCGGGATACCGAACATTGGCGAGGAGTGGAATAAGAGACATCAGCTGGATAGAGCATATTATGAACCTTACATCAGGCCTGGATATTTGAGGTAGTTGAGCAGGGTATTCCCGTTCCAGTTTCTGAAGGAGTCCTATGCGCCATTAATGAAACTCATCATTAGATATTTCAGCTGTGAGGGTAGATTCTCGCACCTTTATGCATACCATGTCAGACTCTTGAGGGTGTGACTGATGAATATTCCATACTTCATGTGCTGAAACATAGAGTGGATGACTACCCTTGTGCAGAAGAAGACTCCGGAGTAGCAGCATAACAACATTTATCATTATGTGCTCATCAAAATCATTGTAGTACATCAGCTTGGATTGCAGGGCATCACATGGGATGAGTTCATTTCCCGTGACTTCTTTGCAGTCCCCCAGCCTCCTCCCGAGATTTTTCATGATGAGGCAGAGCCTTCACATCAGTTTGAGGTTCCTGAGATTGAGCCTATCAGTGCTCCAGTGTGTGTGACATATCAGAGAGGCCACAGAGCCTTATTTGCAGTAGCACGATGAGTACTATCTCCACCAGGGGTGGAAGGGGTCTCGTTATCTTCATCAGCAGCGCGAGTACTATCTCCACATGGCATGGAAGGGGTCTCACCTTTGATATCAGCATAGGTACAAGTTCAGGACAGAGGAAAGAGGCCTATGCACAATGAGGGCCCTTCAGGAGGCCAAGACGCTGACTTTATACTCATCGATGTTGATTCGAGCTCTCCTAGCTCAAAGCTGAAAGAAATCATCCAGGAACAAAAGGCTGAGATTGGAACTTTGACCGTGAAGTTGAAGAAAGCTCAGTGGGTTATAAATTACTTGGAGCAGTGGAATAAACAACTGGAGGATCAGCAGACACTCATAGAGTTACGGAAAATTCGTGAAGACCGTGAATTGGCCCGAAAGAGACCAGGTGACATGACACTATTTGAGCGAGAGACTTGCCTTGTGCACGCCAAAATTCATCTGGAGAAGCTCTTGGTGAAGGCCAATAGGTACAAAGACATGCTCAGACATATGAAAAACCACTATTGGGCCCGCACACACGTTTGCAGAGCGAAAATGAAGATCTTGAAGGCGAGGTTGAGAAAAGCACTAAAACATCGGAAAAGGCTGGATCCACTCTGAATCTTGGCCGAAGCTTCCTTGGATGAGCATGAGACATGATGGGAGACCTTCACTCCAAATTTCAGCAAATTTGGAGAAGATTTTGTCATTTTCGAAAATTTTGGTTGCAAAATAGGTTTTTCTGCCCGACGTGTCGTGCCACCCGACACGCGCTTATGATTAGGACATCTTCTGGAGGAAAAATTTTCATTTTTTGGTTTTTCATGATATATTATGTATGTTCAGGAATGGCCGAAGCATTTCATCAAATTCGGGGCTGCCTAAAGGGCCAAAAACACCTTGAAAATGGTCTTTCTGCCACTTTTTGCACCAGTAGGAACCATTCTTGGGAGATTGCGGTTTTGGAGGGGCAAATGACATCCAAATTGAAAAATTCCACTTGGGTTGGATAGCAGACATCTAGGGATTTCCAACAAGCTATTATGAGCTCAATTTTGACTTTGGGAAGTTCCTAAAACTCACCTCCAAAGTGGCACGATGCATTGAGTTTTTGAGCGCGACGCATAGAGAAATTTTGCATCATTTTCACTCTTCAGCTCAGAAATTTGCCCAGTTTTGACTAGTTTTACTTTTTCATGTGATGATTGATCTACCATGATGTAATTTTGTAACCATGATGTAATTTTGGCATATATTTACTTGTTCTAGAGGATTCATTCACTAAAAAGTGAAAATTAAATGAATGAATCAGTTTCCTTCCTTATAGAGGCAAGTTGTTTGGCTACCTAGATTTCAGTTCCATGTTTAGAATTGGTTGAAATAGCTCCTAGAAGGATGAGCTCGACCCCTAGAGGCATGGGAATGGGTTGGGCTGGTCTATATCATGTATTTTCTGAGTCATTTTCAAAGGTTGGACAGGTTGGATACTTGGGAAAAGTTTGGCACCTCATTGTACATTCATTTCAGATTTTTGGCAAAGGAAAGACCAGAGTTTTGCAGCACTTGTTGGGATCCTTATGGCTTCTGAGTTTTGATGATGTTCTTCTCATGTTATTTTAAGTTTCATTAATGTTATATGTATGCCATTTCCCTTCTCTTTGCTTCTGAATTAAACAAATGAGTAACTGAGGTAGAATTCATTGATTTTCTGTTGCTCTGCCTTAGAATTTTGTTTATTTTTATATGTTTTTCGTCAGTTTGAAGAGGATCCTTGCACTCTCTTGCCCTCTTCAACTCCTCAGTAGTCTTTTCAATCCATTCATTTGATCTCAGACATCAAATCCGCTGCCTACCTCGCCCCAACTTGAACTCTGCAAGAATTTGGCCTCATCCCCAAGCCCGAAAATTGTTTTTCCCTTTTTCCAACAAAAACCTCTAAAAATAAAAAACAAACCCTCCTATTTGTTTATATAGCCTAAGATCAGTTGTTTTTTTAGTCATATCAAGCCCCTTTGAATATTTTCATTGAGATTTACCCAGAGAGAGCCCTCTCCTGTCCTCGTAGGGCTAGCTACGAGGCTGAGCGTGGTTTGGTGTTGTCCTTATTCTGCCTTATTTCCGCCTAAGGTGGATTTGGGTACTAACACTGCACTTAGATAATTATTTTGTTTTCCAATTTCTGAGTTTAATTCAGTAGTGAGAATATATTGCAATGCTTCAATTTTGAATAAGTAACACTGTCATTTAGAATGTTAATTCAAGGTTTGATTTGTTCATGCATAGCGGGACTTCACTTAATAATTAAATTTCATTTAAATTAGAATTATTCGTACTTTTGTAGTGTAATCATTTATTTATAAGTGCAAGTTTTAGTGTGGATTTAATTGTGCATGTAGCAGTGATTTAGTTTTCATTATTGAGTTACCAGATTTTGATTTAGTTTTCATTGTTAAGTTACATGATTTTGAAGAGTAAGATTGTTTTTATTTCATTTAGATTAAAATCTTTGAATTGAAAGGTTATCATAGATTATTTGTAATGTGATTTTTAATAGGATTTTTAAGTGTTATTTTACATGAAGTAAAATGGTTTTCTTCTAGCAATAGTTAGAACTGTCTTTTGTTAATTTGGAATCTTGAATTTTTTGTCAAGAGCAATTCTAGTTAGTTTAACGTTTGAAGTTATTATTAGAATAATGTGTGTTCTTTTGGTTATCTTCAGTTTAATTTCAAGATAGTGAAAGGAGCAGATAGGTTAAGTTTTTCAAGATATCATAGGAGATTTAAAAAGTAGAATTCTAGTGCGAGAATGTTATGAGATTGAGGATTTATTTGAATTTCCTTATAGTTTAATTGCAGTATGGAGTTTGCAGTGAATGAAATTGTTCAAGTAGGTCAAGATTGTTTATTTTCCAGCAAATGTGTGTTTCATTCCAATAGCTAGTTTATCACTACAAAGGAATATATTTATACTCTGACCATTAAGTTGAGCCAAGACGTAGTACAACTTGCGTTTACGACTCCCAAATTGATAATTAATATTGAGAGGTTTAATCTGACAATTAAGCTGACCAACACCCCTGTTCTTGAATTTGTGAGTATGATGCACTGAAGAGGATGTAGAGGTAGACGATAATGAATATGAATATGAGGGTGATGATGGAGACTTTCCACTGTCTCCATTTCCTCCATTACCCTTCTTGGATTTCTCCTCATCATTATGGCCTCCTGACGATCCTTGTCCTTCCTTGTGAAGTTTGGATCCTTCTCCTTCAATCCTTTCATTCCTTTCTTGATAAAGGACTCTCACCATCTCATTCATGTCTAGGAATGCCTTCCTAAACATCCTTTCTTCCTCTTTGGGATCAATATATTCAGGAATTTCTCCTTCCCTTGTAGACATGCTTATGGCTTCTTCTGCTTTTCTTGGAGGTGAAATTGAAGGTGGAGATACTGGCACTCTTGTCCTCCTTGGCTAAGGATTACTGTAAGTCCTTGCCAATTGACCTTCTCCTCTCTTAAGCTTCAGCCTAGTAAGCATGAAAAACCTTGCAAACAATTAAACAGACCTTACACAAGAATAATACAGAGAGTAGAAATCTAGCTCTGATACCAAATTTATCTGAACGAATTGTATTAGTTATGATGTGCTAAGTATACAAACAATAATAATAATGTGTGCATAAGGTTCTCCTTAATTTGCAGGTTAAAAAAATAGTTCTGGCTTTGTTAAACATATTTCTATGTGAGGATTGATTAAGTAGTAAAACTGTTTATCATTGTACAACAATAAAGAATAGAGAAATAAACTTCACAAAGCACATTACTCAGCAAATTTTTGAAGCAGTTCACCCCTCCTAGGCTACATCTGATGGTCTAACTCCCAATGGCATGTCCCTCATGTATTAATTTTCTCAAAATGTAAGTAGAAGTGAAAATAACCCTCAATAGGCAAAATTATCTGTAAAATCAACTTCAAAAGGTATGAATTAGCCAGAGATGACTATTCATTTACATAAAACGGAAAAAGAAAGCCCAATACACTTCCTTCTCCATGATGGCCCTAATGGTTCCTTGATCTTCCTCGAAGCTAAAACTTCTGAAGATGACCTCTGTTCGACCTGAAACCTATGCCAAACTACTCAAAATGTCTACAATGCCCAAAATTGACTATGTTTCCACCCAATTTGGTTCAATAATGAAGGAGGTATGGAAAAAACAAAATTTTCCCAATATCCCTCAACAAAATCCTCCAAACCTGGACGAACTCCAATTAGGAGCGCTAAAAATGGCATAGTTCCAAGATTGGCGGAAACACACCCTAAATTGGCAGAGTAATTTAATGTTACATTTAACACCAGAGTGTGGTGGTCACATGACCCATTGTTGAACCCACCGGCGGTTCTGCTAACCGAAATTGTGGCATTAAAATGTTTAAACGCGATGTGGTTACATGGTGTGGTCACCGCAACTATCAGAAGGTTGGGCGGTAGGACCTGGTCACTAGCGGTAGGTCTTATGGAATGAGGGTCGGGCTAGCCCTACACAGCTTGCCCCTTTTGTTTTCCATCCAAATCATTTTCAAACCCCAAATAAAATTTGTGTTCATACACTTAAAAGATCTACAGTATACTCTGGCTGGTCGGGCCTGTGCACTCGCGGGTGGGAGGCCCGAGCTCGATTCCTGCGGAGACAAAATAAATTTGATACGCCATACATATCTAGCCTAGGGCTATGTGTGGCCTCTGGGCTTTCCATGTGGCACCCGTTAATTGGCCAAAAAACTATAAAGTCAAACCTTCATCCAACCGTCAATTTTCGTTTATCGAAGTCTGATACGTCCGAACGGAATATTCTTTTTAAAAAATTTTTCCAAAATAAAAAATCAAACTTAGTCAACTCATTTTTGGAGTTTACTGGGCTTTTCAAACCTTCATAACTTCTGCATAAGACCTCTATTTTGTGAACCATTCATGACACCAGAATCATAGTAACAAGACCTTTTCGGTCGTTCACGTTGCAACCACTTCTGAGCACTTTAATTTTTGAGAATTTTTCATAACTTGGACATGATCTCCTAATCGATTGGAGCACTATAGGTGTATGTAATCAAACATTTTACTCTTAATCCCAAGAGGGCATAGCTAGTTGAAGCAGGTCCATGGAGATGTAGCCCAGGAGTGGTGAACTCTGTTAACAACTATATGTTGTGTGCTATTTCTCTACATTTGATTTTCTATTCATGAGTTTTTAGCAACTAATTAACTCATAATTTGATCATCAAAGACACATTAAACTTGACAGATAAACCCCTTCATAATTGGTTAACTTGAGATGATCCTAAACACATGTTATCACTCAAAAAAGTGAAGCATCATTTGATAAATTCATATAGGTTCATGTGTCAAAGGTAGGGTTGTAGGGTTCATTTCCATTACTTGGTCAAGGAAAATTTTAAATTTTTCTTATTAAGCTTACCCTAAGGTTTAAACTTGCTCACTTTCAAATCCCCTCATGTCACATCACTCATAATTTTCTGAAAGTTTTCATTTCCCAAGGTTTTAGTACCAAAATGGTCGTTTTAGCCAAGAAACCATAGTTTCGTAGCGAAATACACTGAGAAATTTCACTTTTCACTATGAAACCACTGATATTTTCATAATGAAAAGACCTAGATTTACACTAAACATGCTACGAAAGTGAGGTTTCATGTCTGTCATGTCAAGTTAGCTGTTACGTGTCAGAAAATCATTTGAAAAGGATAAGTTAGATACCATTCGAGTCAGTTAGGGTAAAGATCAAGGTACATGGCTAGGTCTGAAGTCATCATCACCATTTTAGGCATGTATGAGTCATCATTGTGTTATGAGTGGCATCGAAGTTCAAAATCTTTCCAAATTAAGTCATTGCTCATTATTCATTCCTTCTTTGCGTGATATTGAGCTTTGGAGAGAATTTCATTAAGCCAAAGCTGTGGTTGGTATTTTCAAAGGTTGCAGATATTAGTGAAAAAGAAAGGCATAAAACTATCAAATGAGGCAAATAACTATTAAGTGAGGCAGAGAAGACACTAAAAAAACTATGGCTGAAAAAATAAAGACAAATAAGGGTGGCCAATGTCTAAGATATGAGCGATCAGATATGAATCTGATCAATGAAGACCCAAAATCTATAGAAGTATTCAAAAGGATAGGTGTTTAGAGTTTTGTAAAAGACTACAAGGCTGCCATGTATAGGTTTCCAAAGAATTTTCTCTAAATTTTAGTGGAACAGCTACTAAAGTGGGGATGCCGAATCTTACCATTACACCAGAGGTCATTTTAGCGGCAACAGGGATTCCAACAGGACAAGAGAAGTGGTTCAAAGGGTTCAAATTCAACATGGAGGAGTGCAAAGAGTTTGTCAATCTAGAAAACAGTGAAATGGACCTTACAAATGCCATTCCAAGGAGTTGGATGAAGGATAAATACTCAAATTTGCTGCTTATCATTCATAAATATTTCACTTGTGAAGGGGGATACCATAAAGTCTATTATTACCATTTCAAACTTCTCCTACACTTTTCTGGTAAGATATCTCTGGATCTGCCTTTCTATTTACACAAAATTTTAGCAAAAATGGTAGATAAGGTCCAAGAAAAATCTGAAGGAAGTGAAACTTCATTGTTTCATCATGGTTTAATTAATTTTCTGGTTTTAGATGAGCTCCAAAGACTAGGCAGAGATTGGTCCTCTTTCTTATTTGTTAGTGGTTTTGAATTGGATACCCTTACTCCTACAAGAACTCCTAAACCTAGGGGTATCCCATCACCTTTAGTGGCAGAACCAAGTGAACCAGCAAGAGTAGAGCAAAGTGAACTAGTCATGATGGAAACAGAGAAATTGCAGAGTTTTGATACACCTAATGTCCCACCTGCAAAAAAAAAAATCAAAAGTTATCAAACCTGCAAAACAAAAGAAACTTGTGAGTAAACAAGGCAACAAAAGGATAACAAGGAGTCAAACAGTGGTTTTAGAAGACAAAACAGTGGTTGTAGACTTGATAGAACATTAGCTAAAGGAAATTTAGAAAACATATTACATTCCATTGATATTGAAGAGACTCGTATAGTCCAGGCTGAGGATATAGAAGGTGGAAAGAAAATAAAGAAAGCCAAATCTGCAAAGAAACTAAAATTTGAAGGAGAAGATGCAGGTTTTATGTTCCAGGCAAGAAATCCCATGACAAGGCATGCTAGAAAATTTTTGGAGAGAAGAAAAGAAGTTCATCCAGCTACTGATACTGTCAGGCCACCACAAGACATTATTGATCTTTCATCTCTTGCAGAAAAAGATACAATTAACAAGACAAATAAAGGAAAAGAAAAAGTAATTGAAAAAATAGAGTTTGAACTCCCTGAAGAACAATTAAGGTTAGCTAACCATGAAATTGAAGTTATGAAGAAGGAAGCAAGAAAACACAATGTCCAGAAGGTTCAGTTTGAAAATATGAAAGAAATCTGGGAAGAGTAGGTTGACAGTGTTTCCAAGACCCTAGATAATACACATTAGTTAATCAAATGGACCATGTCATTGAGGAAAGAGGTGAAACATGTCAGGAGAATGAATTGGAAGTTGAAATCTACAAACAGAAAGTTGAAGGATCAGGTTAAATACCTACAAGAACAACTAGAACTAATCCGTGGGGAATTGGAGAAGAAAGGCCTTAAAATGACAGTAGTTGAGGAGCCAATAGCTCAGCTCATCATCAATGAGGAAGAAACACCTCAAGACTCCTAGTTAGAGCTGGTTTATGTTTTTGAAGGTAAACGACATGTTGGAAACAAAGTTTTTACAGTTGGAAGACACATTTTTGAAGCTTGACAAAAATCTTGAAATAACACGCTTTTCAGTGGTTTCGTAGCATTTCCTAGGCTTGAAGCCAGGAAAACACTACAAAAACACTGTAGCTTTCTTTTTTCCTTTTGAACCATTTTTGGAAGCTTCCAAGAGGAAAATAACATGGAGGATATGCCAAGACATAAGGAATAAAATGCAGAAGGAAAGAATCAGAAAAGTTGATGGCAAAGGGAATTTTTGTAACGCTACGAAAGTACGCTACGAAACTGTCATACTTTCGTAGTGTACTGTTTTGAGGCTTTATAAGTAGGTTTTTGGGTAGTTTTGGATAGCTGGGTACTTCCAAAGGTTCAAAGGACTATGTTAGAAGTTATCCAAGACTTGAATACTAGGAGATGAAGACAACTCATCAGCCAAACCATTCATTGAAGATAAAGACCATTTTTCCTAAAAAACAGGGTTTGTTTCCAGATTTAGAGGAGGCTAATTAAGATGTCATGTAGTGATGAGTTCCATCACACCCTATTAGAAAATGTGAAGGAATAGTTACCTAAGATGTAACTGATATTAAGAGATAAGGTAGTTGATGTAATAATGGACAGTTTGATTCCTATTAGGAAAAGGACTGTCAAATAGAACAACTATCATTTTCTCATTAAAGTAGATGCTTTAGATAAGAAATCTAACCATCTCTTACCAAACCATTTCAATGGCGCATCTTTCAACTGCACATCATCATGATGTAAATCATTCTGACCCACATCAATTATGGAATCCAATTTTCCATTCTTGTCAATCTCTCTTCCCGCCTTCTTCAAATGTCGTGGATGACTTTCTGGGTACAAATTCCAACACTTGTCTCCTATTCTCCTTCCTATAAATGTGCCAAAAATACATTTTCCTCTTTAATTTATTAGCCATTTCCTTTTCCAATTTCCTTTAGCCATAAAGACATATCGAGTGATTCCCACTATGACATATTTTCCCAACAATAAGTTTGGAATAAGTGCCCCTCAGCCATGGTCTTATTTTTTCCTTTATTAAATTTTATTACATGAACTTTTTCCCACGTCTATTACAATTTCATTAAGACCAAATGACCATATTTATAGACATAATAAAATGTCCCCCATGCCTAAGCCATCTTGACTCATTCCCACTCTCTTAAACTTCAAAATATTATCTACAAAGGGAAATAATGACCCACTAAGTGAGCTCGTAAATCCTATCTATCTTCTCGAGAGCTCTTCTCTCTATACATAATATTACAATAATAAAATATCACAAAAGAAGAATCATATGGGAAATTTTTCCTTGAAATCTAAAAATAACTCAGAGCTAGCTAAACACTTGTTAACATTACATAGGACCATTTGGGAAAATTACTAGCTCATCGAAACAACCTACAACTAACCAAAATCAACTAATTCCTATCAATCCTAGATTCCTCTAGAATCAAGACACGTGTATACATATTAAATTTCACTAATTATGATTTATACAAATTTACAAGTAGAGGAAAAATTGTTTCCCCTTCATAAAACTCTAGGACCTCCTTGGGGTCTAAATCAAAAAGTTACCTAGGGATGATGCTCCTACATCATTCGCTCTTACACTCTTGGTCCCATACGGTCAAACTTGGATCATGCTTCCTTTGAATCCATAATAGGTCTTGTTGAATATACATATCTAGATATTGTGGCTTCTAATGTTGAGTAGTTTCCTATCTTAGGACACACTCGAGGCAGGAAGAATCAATATCTATGTATCGTTCAGATCTATTGACACAGTAAGGCCCTCCTCAACAAGGTTCCTTCAGAGATGCAGGAATCTAAAAAATAAATCTCTTCGTAGTTAGATGAAATCCAATCAAAGCATGAAAAAATGTCCACAAAGCACCATGAAATGGCTCTTTGGCTTGCTCGTATTAACTCTCTTCTCTCCAAAGGAAAGGGACCAACATCCCCCATTGACATGTCCATATCAACTTGTCTTACAACATAACTTTCAATTTATTTATTTCTTTGTGTTTTCGAGTGCTATCTATGCTTTCATTTACATTACACACATGCAACATAGCTGCAATTTTGATCATGGTTTATATATATATTATTCTATAAACAATGACATTAGTTATATACCCATGATAATATTGAGATATTACAAACTTCATATTATCTTTTGGGCCAAGTCTATTTTATTTTTCCACTAATCTAATTTCCCTATTGGCAAACCACAACACAAAGAGAGATAACTCTGGATATGTATGTTACTCTTTTTTTACTTATTAAGGGAGATTCAGTGGGGGGTGAGAATTTGTATTATTAGATATCATGTCATTAACTCACCACTTCAAAAAAAATCACCCAAAATTATTTTTTAATGGTTTGTGAGGGGATAGAATGCCACTCTTGTTGGATTCTTTTAATGTTTGACCCCATAATCCTATTTCTTTAGGTCTATTATAGGACCAAAACATTATTTAGCAGAGGTATTGTTTGCAAGAAAATCAAAATCCATGGTAATCATAAGTAAGACAGCCTCCAATGAACTCATATACTTTTTCATACAATTTATCCTTAATCCAATGCTTATGCTAAATACTACCCAAAATTTAACCCTTTGCATAGTGGAAACATTGTTATTTATGTTGAAGTTGATACATTGTTTTTACTTATTAAATAAATATTTCTATTTCCTTCAAAAAAAGATATTACATGACAAAAATTCAGTGCTTTTAGTGATGAAGAAGACAAAATATTATCGAGAATGGTAAGGTTAAAAATACATATGTGATAAATCAAACCTTCAAGGCCCGAGGGAAACTCAGTAAAGAACTTAAACATAAAAAGTAAAAACATAACATGAAAATAACAACTAAGGGGAATGTTATGAATAAGTGGCCTCTACCAGTATAGGCTCCTTATTGTTGCCTATAGAGTAGCTAGAATGTGGAGTGATGCCTATATGTTTTTTAATTCACCCCAACCAATGATACATAATAGAAATTTGATGTTGCAAGTGTTCGAACAAGAAGCGAGTGTCCTCATGGAAGTCATGTCTATTAACAATAATTTTACAACTAGATACTTCATGTTAGAGTATATGTCCACGATGTATATATATTGGTTACACCAAAAAAACATGTGCTTGCATCAAGAACCCAATTTTCCACATTAGAAAAAACCTTCATGTTTGAAAGAATGCATTGTCAGTTGGAAATCACCCTTTCAACTTGAGCAATATTTTCTTGGATTGGAGGGGGGTGAGTTATTAAAACCATACTATTGAAGATTCATCTCTAATATGAGCTCTTGTACGCCCTTGATCCCCATGCTTCTAATAATAAGTATCCCCATTGTGAAAACAAGCCTGTTGTTGGGGCATGATGGAAACTCAATAAAAATAATTGTTTGCAGACAAGAAAATAAATTTTACAAGAGTGGGACAAAGGAGAGAAGAGAGAAAATTAAAGTAAGGAACAAAGACCTAGAGAGTGGCCCTACCTAGTGGGGGAGGCTCGAATTCCTTCTTTCATAAGCACAACCCCCCAAAAATCCAAAAATATCAAGGAAGGGAGCTAGGGAACTAAATATAAATGAAAGAATAAAACCTAATAGAAATGACACTAGAGAACCTAATAGAAACAAAACTAGGGTAAGAATAACTAGAAATCCCCAAAAGGAAAGAAAGATGGGAAACCTAAAAATAATATAGGTGAGACAATGAAAATTAAAGAAACTAGCTTTGCCAAATATTTCTAGTTGACCAACAAACCCATTCTATTGCAATTCCCCAGGAGTTTACTTTAATATAGAATATGACTTCTTCAAAAAGTTGAGGATAGAGAATGTCGGAGTGACAAAGGAAAGTGTAGTATCAAGTTGGAAAACCTAACCTAGTCCCCCGAGTTGAGGGCCTAAATAAGCATAAAGAAAGAATGGAATGATTGTTTCTTCCCTCCATTGGAATAAAAAATCTTATTAGGGTAACAAAGTATAACACCTTTTCTCAAAAAAAAAAACTAGAAATGTTGGGCCATCCATGGAGTCTACAATATAACCTTGAGTTTCATGTTACTTGACTAGGAGTAATTGTGCATGAGTTCCCATCGCGATGTGATGTAAGTTTCTTCCATCGAACCAAGAATTATTAGTTCCTTCCGTGTTTGTATTGATAGAAAAGGCGCATGGGTTGACTAGGTTTACTTCTCAGGTGTGAGGATCTAATGACAAGTGATAGAGACTAGCAAAATCTCACAAATATAGATGAATTTCTCCATGTATTGGGCATTAGATGTTGGAGTGGGGACTTCCTCTATGCCACTCACAGATACCATAAATGTAACCATTATGGAGGTGTGCTAAAATGTCCCTAGCCATGTGGCTAAGTGGGATGGTAACAACCAACCCTCCACCCTCTCTAACTTCTAACACCCCATTCAGGGATGAACTTGATACATTGATACATTGTTATTTATATATGTGGATAAATTTTTTTGGTACTCCTTAATTACACCGAAGGTGTTCTATTGTGGGGCTTTTCGTAGCGACACTGTAGAGATTCGTCATCTTCGACACAATCTCTGACACGTGTCAAGTACCACCTGTCTAGTTCAGGCCCTGTTGTTGGCTCCTTATGGTTTGAATTTCTCTGCGCAGACTTGCAATCTGAGGGTCGATCCTCACGGATGAAGCCGTTGGGCACGTCCACCATCAGAGAGATCCCTGTGAACACAAACGCTCGCAATACGTCGGGGTCGGCTTTCAGGGATAAGCACAGTGGCTCTGCAATCTTCATGCTCTGTCTCCTTTGGTGATGGTGCACTCTGCGGGCTCGATGGCTAGTTTGCTGGCTTGGATTGATCATTTTCAGGACAGTAGGATTGCAAGACTGGAATCAAGAATTTGAGCCTTAGATTGCATGAATGATGTTTGACCGTGAGACTCATGTTATGATTGCACTCCTTCTCTTGGCTCTAGTGGGTATTATTGTCATTTAGTTTTTAGGGAGTTGTTAGTAGACGACTCAAAGTCATATATATATATATATATATATATATATATATATATATATATATATATATATATATATATACATATACATATATATATATATATATATCCCGCCTCATATTGTGCCAGTTGCTCAATAGTCCAAGCGTGTGATTCCGTTTCTTCCTATTGGTGTACTTATCCACTCCCAGCCACCTCATAAACGCATCACTTGGTTCCTTCTTTCTGTCCATCAAAGATCCACTTCTCCGTTTAGTTCTCTGCCGATCCGCAAGCACTAAAGTTCCGATCCATTCGTGAAGGGCACATTCATTCTTTTCCAATAGGGACTACGTTGTCCTCGGTCACTTAGCATCTGGGATTAGCATTTGATATAGTGTTGCAGTCATTGAATGTGTCGACAAAATTACACACTCTGCGTCCTTCGACTGGCGTTCCCTTTGTGCTCAGCGAGATAACGCTCCTGCTGTGGGTTGAGTGTTGAACATTATAACACCCTATCGTCATGTGTAGAAGTTGGAGGCAGATTGTGGGAGTCCCCTCCTTGGGCAGGGACTGCGTTTCATTGGACAGATGCTTCAGTACGCACTGTCACTTATCTACCGTGGCGTTCCTTCCAGTCTCACGAAATTTCCGTTTGGGCCCTTTTTTTGCATTCATGCGGTAACGATAGAAATGATGGCATCAGCGTTCGGGATCCACCGGGCTTATTCCCAAAAATCGCTCATTCTGCCCCGCCTTTGCCTGGATGTGAAACCACTTAAAATTCATGCGATCCAGTGGAAGATCGCCATGTCACGAGCCTAAAACGGCTCTCTGCGCGTTCGTTGGAGGCGTTAAGGTCAGGTTGAAGAGACAACGCGATATCAATGGAGGACGTCGGATCTAAGCGCTAATAGATCGAGCGATGATCACATTCAGAGCTGCTCGGAGGTTAATCCCGTGAAACCAGGAGTTGGAAAGCCGGCAGTATTTCGCGAGGCACAAAAGCGGTAAGTTGTATTTCAGAAATTGCAGCGATTCCATAGACTGAGGGACGCGTGTCCCTGAATGATTTTGGAAAACCCCCTTCATCACGAGTTAACGATAGTGTAAGTAACTCGCGCGATATTGATTTCAGCGGTAAGATCTTTCGAATTGGTTTCGACCGTCGGATGGGTGCACTGATCACTGGTTCTAATCGGCGTTAAAAACCTTTGATTGCTAACTCCAATCCTTAATATGTATGGATATAAGGGTTTTAGGGCCACAGTTAACCCTTCTTCTCGAGTCGGCGGCTACGGACGGCTGCGATGATTTTACGCAGAACGGACGGATTAAAACATCAAACCATACAAAACTCACACATTTAGAAAATTGTTACTTTAAATGCATCGGACCCACCTTAATTTAAACTAATTTAATTTTTTTTAATTTTATTTGATAAATTTTAATATTTTATTTAATTATTTTTTTAATTAATTTAACTTAAATATGTGTTTTTAAATATTTTTTTTAATTTTCTTATTTTTAATTAAATAAAATTTAACATTTAAAATTTAGTTTTTTTTAATTTTTTTTTAATTTTCAGTTTTATATTAAAAAATAATTTTATTTTTTATTTTATTTTTTAAATTTATTTAATTTTCCCCCTTTTTTATTTTTAATTAATTTGTATTCCTTTTTTTTAAATTTTAACTTTAATTTTTTTTTCTTCTATTTTAAAATTTATTTATCAATTTATTTATTTATTAAAATTTAATATTTTTTGTTTTTAATTTATTTATTTTTAATGTTAATATTAATGATTTTTTAAATTTAATAAAGTTTAGTATATATATTTTTTAATTTAATTTTTATATTTAAAATTTATTTGTTTTTTCAATAATTGTTTTTAAATTTAATATTTAAATTTTTTTAATTAAAGCTTGATGCCATAGTAATAATGGAATGGGTTAATATAATTATGTGAATAACCTTAATATAGCCTTTTGAACGAAGCCATAGTGTTTAATTAAAGCTTGATGTCATAGTAATAATGGAATGGGTTAATATAATTATGTGAATACTATTTAAACTATAAATAGTATTCCATTATTCTTAACATTTAATTTATTCGAAAATGTCAATTGTTAATCTCAAACAAAACACGCACGACTAGGCCGAACTCTTTGATAGGCACAAGAGTTAATACAAAGTCTACTCCTTCGGTGTACCTTTGCACCCTTAAGGGCAAATGCTAGTATATACAATAATGAAAGTTTCACTCATGTGAATGTGTTAAATATTTATAAAATATTATAAAACATACCTATGTAAGAATTCTTTTTCTTTTTATATTACAAAGTATTAATTATTATATTTTTAGAAAACATAAATTTAAATAAAAATGTTATTAATTTTATCTATATTCAAATGAATTTTACTTCTTATTATACTATTAAAAATGAATAACAACATGAAAAAATTAATTTCTACTAATATAAAATATTTATATTAATATAAAATAATATTTTTATAATTTTATATAAAATAATAATTTTATATAAAATAATAATTTTATAGAATAAGAAATTGTTAAATTGTTATTATAAATGGATTATTTTCATATTAATATTCTTTAAATTTTATAAAAATGCATTTTTTATTTAAAAAAAAATTAATACTAATTTGATTAATGAAATTAAATAAATATTGAATATTGAAATATTTATTTAATTATAAAGTACAATTTGTTACTCATGTGGTGAACTAATTCCATTCTAAAATTATAATATATCTCCACAAATGAGAGCTTAAGATTCCCACATGTAAGTTTGATTGGATTGATGACATCCAACTTCCCACTTTAAAAGTCTCTCAGTAAGTAACTTAAAGGCCCACCACTTCAAAATATCACAAATAATGGTGATGATGAACTCTTATTTGGAAGGGGCTGGGCCGACTTATATGCTGTCGTTATATTTTTCAACCCACGTGATGTGTTTCTTTCTTGATTCTATATGAGTTATGGATAATGAAAATGATGGCTCATATATACATAAAAGATTTGAATTCATCAATTTTAGTACATGTATTTAACTATTAGAATAATTCTAATTATACGCTGGTATGGTGTAATATTCGTTGCCACACTTGCATAGTCCTTGTGAATTATTTATGGCTTAATTTGTTACCTCATTTAAAACTATTATATTTTGGTTTTCATTTTTTTATTTAACCAACATAACTTATTTTAAAATTTTATTTAATTAATATAATCTATTTTAAATACCGATCTAATGTAAATTGAGAGGTATTTAATTTTTTTATGTGCAAAATCTTTTACGAGTCGATATTCTTTAAATGTTTTATATGGTTATTTATTTTTTAAAATTTTTAGATATTAAAAATATATTTATTTTGGTCGACATCAGCAAAATTTCAATTTTGATGATGGATAGACATCCTTACACATCATATTGAGTTGTAGAAAAAGCTTCTTGGCTCAACCAACAAAGATTCATCTTAAATAAAAATATAACATGACTCGAGAAAAATCCAATTTCTTCATATGCAAATCTTTTTATGAACTGACATTATTTAAATATATTATATAATTATTTAATTTTTAGATTTTTAGATTTTTTTTTTAATATAATTTGACCTAGAAATTCAATTTTGATGATGGACAAACACCTTTACAGTACTGTAAAATTAACCTCTCACTCAATAAACCAAACCAAAACACAATCTTGTGATATGTTTGTGATTTATATTGAAATTTGAAAGGGTGCAAACATATGTCTTTCATCACAAGTAATGTGTTGACATTTTTCAAAACTCTCGCTTATGAAAACCGTGCTATATTTAATCGTTACCGATTTATTTGACATTCTTGGGGTTTCGTAGAAACAATGTCTACGAAAGTGGCCCTTGTGGCAATCCTCCCTGCATTGCTCTCTTCGATTGATTTAACTCCTTACTCAGTGTACGTTAATGTAGGTATGAGTGATTGATGGGACACGATGGTTAGGTTGTTGATATTGACTATGCAAATCCATTCATCCCATTCTTTTCATGGGGTATTGGAGTGAATTTGTTTGATTTTTTTTTAGTAAATTTGAAAAGATTAGTAACTTTTTTGGGAAACGATGGTTAGGTTGTTGATATTGATTATGCAAATCCATTCATCCCATTCCTTTCGTGGGGTATTGGGGTGAATTTGTTTGATTTTTTTAGTTAATTTGAAAGGATTAGTAAATTTCTTTTTTCATTGATTTGTTTGTAAATGTTTGTTTTTTTTTATTTTTATTTCTATATATTTAAGAAAAGAACATATAGATGACTATTATTTCTTTCTACTATATTATGGATTTTGTTGGTAGATATCATCTTTTCATTGTTGAAATTTGAAAAAAAAGTGTTTTTTTTTCTATATTTTCAGTTGGTATGAAATTTGGCACTAAGTTAAAATTGTGTGAGAACAGTACATGTTTCTAATTACATTAGAACAAAAAAAGTGTACAGTAGAAAGAAGGATGTGGTTATAAGAAAAATCCCATGACGTCAATTTCTTTGCTATTGAATAACTCATGGAGGCCTGTAGATCTTGGGGGATCTCCAATTTTTTTTCAATTGATAATGCATTTGTTTCCACATTTAATTCTCTCATAATGTGTTTGACTGTTATCCATTCAAAAGTGGAAACAAGTTGTTTAATTCCTTGCAATATGTGTCTGAAGTCAATGTTATGAATTGCGGCTCCACTATTGGCCTAGTCTATAATAAGTTTGGCCTCTCCACAAACTTGCAACCTAGGGATATTTTTTTTTTTGGTAATTCCTAGTGGATATATAGTCCTATAAATTTTTATTTGTTGTTGTAGCCTCTTCCTGGTGTGTGCCTTCCATATAGGAAGTGGGATTGATTTGAGGCAAACATATCTAGGGTGAGCTCTTTAATTTGGAAGAGGGAGGAATTGTGCATATGTTATATGTTGTTTATTAAGATACATGCTAGGCTAGAAAGAGAATGCATAGAATTATCCATGACCTATTACCTAAAAATCCCTTCTAGACAAGGGGAAATGATGCAGCCAAAGATGCATCAATACCCACATCATGCATATAAAAATGCATGTCAACTGTATGTCAATTAATGTTCCCGGAATTTAAATTTTCTGTTGTAAGTTTCAATGGTGAATCCACTTTCTTTTTCAAACTATTCACCCTTCAATAGCTATGCGAAATCATTTTCCTTTTGGGCTTTTTTCTTATAATTCTACACTTTAGTTAAACAAATTGTAACATACCCACATTAATAAATATAACTCAAAGATTTCGACTTTGGTTAAAACCCTTATGCCGACAATATTATATCCGACCCACGAGTATATCCCCATGCACTTTTCACTAGTGATCTATATGTGCCCGTCAATCCGACGGCTATCGCACTCCGTCTAGTACGATACTCTAATCAATGATAACATTCGAAAGAGGTGGTTTTTGTTTGCGACGTGTTGTCACCATATCATTTCGCACTTCCCTTGGTAAATACTGCTTACGGCTTTTTACCCTTGCGAAAACCAACGCTTGTAAACCCACTTCACAGTTCCACGCTTACACTGACTCATGGTTTCAACCAGCATGCGTACCTTTTTATGTGATTTTATCAGATCTTTGCATCTTCTCACTAGTTATCGAATGCACATATCCATTTGCGATATCCGCAGATCATTTCCTATTTAAACCAGACGTTTATGAATCTTTCTTGGGTTTCAACTAAACCCCTACCAGATTGACAGTCACACATATATAATAAAACTTCATAAATTTAACAATCATGCAAGGTTATTTCTAGGAACCGTAAACAAAATTCAACTAGAATTCAAACTCAGAAGTATTTCGAAGGGAGAAAAAAACTCATGGATTTGACATTTTTTCCACTGCTTACTTAGAGATACAAAGAAATATCAATTTCCTTGTATAATTGAAAACTTTTGGCAATCATTATTAGAGTTTTAATTACATGACATACTTTTCATGACTCTATATATTTCTCCTTTACTTCACTATTTGGGATGTTCTTCCGTGTAACTTCTTCCTCAGCTCTGATTTTGGAATTCTTAATCATATTCAAAACAGATCTGTCCTTTGCAATCTCCTCTACATGCTCTTCCTTATCGAATTCTCCTGCCTATATATACTATGAAAACTCTAATTCAACACACAAATTCTAAATTGAATTTCTCAATGCACACTTACGCAACATATGAATTGGGAATCTACTCACTGTATTAACAATCAAATAATTACATAAAAATTCCTCCTCTAACCTGATATTCTGTATCAATGGCCTTTTCTCTAATCTGCCCGTAGGCTTACAAAAAAAAACTCCTATATGCCTGGTTTCTTTCTATGCCTATCTATATCCTTTCCATGCCTTTGAGGCTTAAAATTTATACAAATGGATTCTACAACCAATTCTGGTTTAGATCCAAAACTCGCTCAACAAAATCCCGAATATCCTCGAAGTCCTTTTTTGACTCAACTAATCCCTAAGGATCCTCTCTAATCCACAAAATAATGAAACCAATTCCTAATCTAAGATTTACAATTAATTCCCAAATCTCTCAATCCCTATGAGCTCTCAACTGTCCTAATTCTCTCATGTTCTCCAACATTTGAGAACATTTACAAAATTCCTCTCAATTTTTTTTTAAACCCTATTCTAAATATCTCTTATTAAGATCACTCAAAAATATTAATAATTACACTAATTTAATACATAGGAAACCAACTTTCTTAAAACACAAGATTCCCTATTCTACTTATAATACAATGAAATTTCTGAGTCAGATGCTCCTGCATGAGACTCCCAAAGTAGAAAATAATCATGATCTCTTGATCATGTGCTTCCAACCTTTGTCCTCCTGGATCCCATACTTTGTTCTATAATTTGTCTTTGGTTGTTGCTATTGTTTGTTGTTGTTTTCCAGGTCTCCACACTTTATGTTGCATTGCCCCACTAGCTATGCTTTCACAATCTGTTGTTGTTTTTTGTTTCATCCTACTCTCTTTGTGAATCAAATTAAATTTCTGATTGATTACTCTTCCTGTTGTTGTCCATCTCCTCCATATGGACTATTTTATCATTAATTTCCTTAATTCTTCAATATCCATTTCTAGCTGTTGTGATATACAACAACCCCCCCATTTATTTTTATAAATAGGGACCCTTTAAAAATAAAATAGGAAATTGTTTTTATCTCCTAAAAATAAATAAATAAATAAAACTTAGAAAATAAAATTTATGTTTTTATTTAAAAAGCGCATCACATTTTACATATCTTATTTCAAAAAAGAATTGTAAAACATAAGATATTTGAACTGCGAAGTGCGCTCGAAGACTTTCTAAAGTAAATAATTAAAAAACCTTGTAAAATATGAAAATTACCTTCTCATCCTTCTTTTTTCGCATCGCATTTTAAATAATCAACAAAGCCATAAGAATAAAATAATATAAGTTGCGATACCGGCAGACCCAACATATAGATAAACTATATAATATAAAACCTTTCATGGCTGCGTCCACACTAAGTTTTTCGCATTTTGCATTGTGCGTAACTTATAATATACATCCAAAACTTTATCTTATAAAAGTTGCGATCTGCGATTCGCGTCGATTGCATTTCGCAAACTTTAAAGATTAAGTATCATGAAATATTATAAGAAATAATTGCAAAATGTGTATTAAATGAATTCAGCGTGTGAAAACAACTTATGTCATATCAAATGAAATTTAAGATCTTAACGACTTTAAAACGATTGATAGATCTTATGTGCGAGGCCATGTGATATATTAAATTAGGAATTATGAAATATGATTGATATATTGACATATTCTCATGTGCATTAGAAATAAATGTTTGATTTACTCTTATGAGACTCTTTATATGCTAAATTTTCTCTGCTCTCAGGAATTCAATTATTTGGTTGAAGAAGTTCAAAATGAGAAAAAGAGGCAAGGAAATTTCTCAAACATATTCCACAGAAAATGTAGATATGTCTTCATTATTCTCAGACACCGTCTGCAACAAAGACTATGATAGTTTGTCATGCGAGGCAATGTGCAAACTCTTTGAGGATGAAGGACCAAGGGTGATAGACAAATTTTCTGCTACAGACACTAATTCTACCTCTGATGCAACCCTTTCCGATGTTTCATGCTCACACATTCACAGAATAGCAGCGAGACCAAAGATTCTTCCTTATACAGACATGGTTAAGTGGGTAATTGACCACTTAAACATTGAAAATAGAATTTTCAAAAATTCAAGAGGAGAGGTTATGGGTTCTTTCAAAGAAGAATATTTAGCAGGAATGCATCATCTACCAACCCCGTAGTAGAGATACGACAATAAGTATGTGTAGACTTTCAAAGAAAAACATCCGGATCTTATCTAAGTCATCCATGAATGGAAGGACAATGAAGGGAAATTGAAATAAGACAAGTCTGGTACGTACACAATTGCACAAATTCCCAATCCTTATTTTTATGTCGCTGTTATATTGTGTAGAATATTTGCCAAACCTGATAGTACTATATTTTCAAGAGATTGGGTTCCCTTAACTGACGCAATCGCCAATTCTTCTATCCTAAATTGGGCAGACATTCTATCCAACTGCCTAGCCAAGCATATCACTGAATATAGGAATAAAAGAAGTGTTTCGCTCAGAGAAATACCTCTGTTTTATATTTCTACTTATGTCATGGATGCCATTTGTTCTACTTCTAATTTTCCTACCATGGGTTGTAAATGGACCACCAAAAACCCTACCCTGATCCATATCTACCATAGAGAACTCTAGGATTCTGAGTTCCACTTACACTTCTATAAAATCTTCTACGAAGACATATTGCCCATGCATCAAATGATTTTCAACAAAAGGGCTCCAACGGTTTCTGAAGAAGCCAATGTAGATATTCTTCCCGTAGCAAGATGGTTTGTGAAAGAAAAGTTCACATATATTAGAGTATTTGGGTGTTATGTTTCTCCCCATGCTTTACCTTACTATGTTCCAGACAATTTACTTGCAAAAGAAATAGCATATCAGCTTGTCAACAATATCACAAAGCAGTTGAAAGATGGTAAAAAGGCTATTTGGCCTACTTTCCCTCTACAGTGCGGAACCTTTTCTCTGGCTAATATTGGCCATACATACAAAGAAGTTCCTAAGATTCAGTTGTTGAGATTGGAATTTATTCCAGGAATATTATATGATCCCAATGATGTGATTAAAAATTACATCAAAGAGCTAAAAATGAAGCCTTTTCTAAAAGAAGAAGATAAATTTGATGATTTATTCCAAGGCATGGAAAATTTCTCTGATGTTATCAAATATTTTTCTAGTCAATTAAGTCAAGAAGATGCTAAATATTTTCAAACATATAGAAACAACATACTAGAAAAGGTTCCTTTGAATCTGTTAACTATTGGAGATGAAAAACACAATCTGAGTTTTAGCATAGATGATGAAATGAAATAGGTATCTGAAAATGAATCAGGTCAATCACAACAACAGTCTGATAATTCATATCAATCTGAGGAATCCGAACCTAAGAAAGAAAATTCAGAAATTGACCAAATTCTTCAAGAGCTAGAAGTGCTGGAGAAAAAAAACAACAATGGGACAAAATAAAAATTTGGAAACATTTCAACATACTCATAACATGTTAGATCAATCCAAACCCTCTCAAGTGAGAGACCTGGTGAATGAATAGGAAGAATTTTCTCAAGAAATAAAGACTTCAAAAGAAAATCCCAATATCGATCAGACATCAACTTTTCAAACACCAGAACCTTCACAGAAAATAGTTGAAACTGTTAATCTGTTACAAATAATTCCAGCAATGCATGACAAAGAAATCATACTGGCCTACGCTACAGATTAGATAGTTTTGCAGATTGAAGATATTCTGTCATTAGACATTTTCTACATTCCTAGCTACAAAGATGTGGTTAAAAGGAATAGAAGAAGAAGGATTGATGAAACAACTTCAAAACCAACAGATGAATCAGTTGATGTACTTTGGAAGGATTCCTCAGATGATCCCGCTGAACATCTAACTAAGTTATCACAATATGCAGGGGCATATGCCACCGTTACTGCTGATAAAGCTACTGAGGTTAGAATATTGTTGAAACAAAAGGAAGCCAAGTACAAGAATTAGAATAGTTACTAGAAGATATTGAAAACCTCAAATTGAAGTTTCACACAAAGCTTAATGAAAAGCAAGCACATCAGGAAAAAGAAATGGCTGAATTACAGAGTCAACCACAGTTAGAACAATTCATCAAAGAAGCACTTGATGTAAATACTATGTTAAAGAAAAAACAAGAAATGTTTTGTCACCAAGCTTCCATGAGAGATTCTTATTGTGATTCCAATAAGATAATGATTCAACAAATAGAAATTCAAAAATTGGAATGTGAAATACTTGAAAAGAAAATTGAAGTATACATTGAGTGGAAAATTTCAGACATGGGAAAACAAGCTAATCTACCACAAATAGATAAGCTACACAAAGAATTTCTATTCACAGAATGGAGAGCACAAATTAATCAAGCATATAAAGCAACAACCAAGACATCCAAGAAATCAAATGAGATTATTCAGTCTATATGTGATCAATTATTTGAAAAGAACTTCTTAAAGAAAACACGTCTGATGTGTTTTCAGGAATAAAAGAAGTAGAATTAAAATGGAGACAGAGAGTAGATACACGAGAGGAATTGATCAAAAAATTTGATAAGTTTTATTAGGAAAATTACTATAATTTTCTGATCAAACCTTACCGTCAACATCAAACTCTTCAGTCTCTTACACATTCAGCAAAAAGATCTTAGTCAGTAATTTCAAATACTATTTTCAAGGGATAGATTCGGTCACAAATATCATAATGAGCTCAACTTAAAGCAATGCTAGATATTTTTCAACTTCATGATCACACTCAGAAAGAAAGGAAGGATTCGCAAAGATAGGATTGTTAGTTCAAAGTTCCTAGATTATTGTTTAAGTTAAGTTTTTAGAAGAAAGTTGTTTGAAACCTCCTCTACATTTTTGTAATAATTTAATTTTAGTTTGTAGCTAGTTTAGTATTTAAACCCTTTTCATGAATTTAGAGAAGGGTCCAGAATTTTATTAAGAACATTTTAAAATAATGCTTAATTTTAAGCAAGTTTGTGAATGCCTTGATAAAGTAATGGAACACGACCTTTTCAGCTATATATATCATTTTGTTGATCAATGTTGATGCACTTTTGTATTCTTTGAAAGACTTATTGGTAGAAGAGTTGAATGTGGCCTATTATCACTGGTCAGACGGACAGAGAAATACACATATGGTACTATTATCATGTATGCTAAATCTGTTTTGGAATATTAGTGATGAATTCAGCTTTCATGAATTATATATGAAATTTATTGTTTTTTTATCTGAAATATCAGTTGCACTATTGTACGATATAAAGGTAGAAATTGATATGTTTTATATATGATCATCATATATACGTGATATATTTCTCATTTTCTTTTGATTAACTATTTTTTCAAGAGAATAATCTTACAAAGTAATAATTCTATTAAATATGTGATGATCTTCATCATCACAAATTGAATAGGTATCATTTTAGATCGCATCAAACTAGTATTATCCCGGATTAGATTAAATTAGGCTTCAATTTAAAGTTTTGCATTTTAGAATAAATTTGTTTTAGTTTTTAGTAATTCTTCATGCAAAATATTTTGAGAAGAAACCGAACAATCAAACAAAAAACCCAAATCTGGGAAATTGGTCCCATTATATCCAGTCAGAGCCATTATTCCAAACGGAAAAGGAGTTTTCTTAAGGTCCGGACCGGTGGTTATCCCCCTTATTGTTGCCACAGATTTTTGAAGCCCCAAAATTTTTGGCGCTAGAAGGAGGGTGACTATGAATGGTATATAAGTCTAAACCTCAAACTAGAAGCCCTCATAAGAGTCGATCTCCACAAAAGCATTCTACAACTTCCTGCTCACACTCTAGATCACCAACTCAAAAATCGCAAATAGTAGAAACCTTTCCATCATCTCCTAAAGTATCTTGACAGTCATTTGTTTCAGAATTCACTCCCGAGTCTCTCGAATTCCAGTCTTTAATTCATAAATTAGAAGGAATATCTATTTCTGCTGAAAATCCTGTTAACCCAGAAGATTCTAAGGAAAGTGTTATCTCTCTATTTAGAGAAACTGATATATTAACTAGATATAGGAGTGAGAAACTTGGAATTCCACCTTTTGAATTTCCAATTTAATCATTTCGCAAAAAATTTCCTATATCCAGATCTAAGTTAGACACAAGTGAAGTCACATCAAATTTCCCTTCAGTTTCTTCTTCACATCCTCTGATTCAATCTCCATCTTCTCAGTTTTTCATTTCTTCTACTCAAATAATCAGTAATGTTACAAGTAGTATTGTTCCAGTTTTAAGTTCTTCATTCATTCCCCCTACTTCTAGATCTACTTCTATATCTTCACAAAGCTCAAATCCAATTATGGCTAATTGACCTTGGACAAATCTTGGTGCTGTATTAATAGCCAATCCAAATCCTCTTCTGGATCATCCAAAAAAATGGTTACCTAAATATAATCCAGATGATGGTCTTCCTGTTGAAGAACATATCAATAATTTTATGTTAGCCATGAATCTAAATGGAATTGCTCATGAAGATATTGTAGTTATATTGTTTCCTTATACTTTACAAGGATCTACAGGATCTTGGTATTTTTCACTTCCAGCAGGATCTATTGCTGATTGGGAAACTTTTGAACAAGTTTTCCTTGCAAAATTTGGAGATGATAGAACCGTTGCATCCCTAATCAATGCTCTTTCCAATC
The DNA here is from genome assembly GCA_034641835.2 of Pinus albicaulis. Classification (NCBI taxonomy): domain Eukaryota; kingdom Viridiplantae; phylum Streptophyta; class Pinopsida; order Pinales; family Pinaceae; genus Pinus; species Pinus albicaulis. Next base: position 117,712,310 of record CM076569.1, read on the forward strand.
TTAAAACAAATTTAGGGGAAAGGATCAAATATTTCAACTCCATATTTAACAACTTATTAAACAAAATTCCAACTGCTTCCAAACATGTTGTTGATGTACAAATAGAATGGTATATCTCTTCTTTGCCTTCTAATATAGCTATTTTTGTACATAGAGCTGGTAAAGCCACCCTTTTAGAAAACATGAAAGAAGCTCTTGTTGTAGAGAAAAGAATTTTAGCATTAGAAAAATGTTCAGAAATAGAAGACAGGAAATCCAAGAAGGTGACATTCAGTCAAGATTCAAAAAATAAGGTCTCGAAAGATCCATTTGATCTTGAAGGTCTTCAAAAATATTAAAGACTATGTCAAATGATATGATTGAAATAAAGAAACAGGTCACTGAAACCTCAACCCCTAAAAAATCATTTCAATCTTTCCTCAACATCTCAACCACCAAAATTAATTTCGAATGCTGAATCCGATCAAGATACTAAAGATCCATCACCATCTGAACACGAGTTAGAATCTGAGGAAGAAGTTGAATTAAATGGTTTATGGGATTTCATTCTTCCCACATAGGAAGAAAGTGAAGCTATGCCCATCTCTACAAGAAGTAAATCTTCTTCTGATTCAACTATATCAAATTAGAAGCAAAAATCTCTCCCTGGCAAGCAGAAAATAGTAGTTAGAAAATCTAAAACTATTCAGACAGATCCTATTCCACCAGATGCCAATACAACTTCCAAAACTTTGATAGTTTCAGATACATTGTTATATAATATAATTGAATACATGAAAAATAATAAATAAAATATTTCATTACACGAAATTACCAAACTCAAGCAACAACAAAAAAAATTTCTTAGAGAACCTACACAACCACCAATTATAGCACAAGCTTCCAAAGACACATGGAAACCTCCATCATCTGCAAATAAGGTAAATCCCAATGATCTCGTTTTAATTTGTGTTGGATCTATTTCACACACTCCTCCTTTACTTTTGACTTATGATATTTTCAACAAAAATTTTCATAACTGTCTTATTGATTCAGGAGCTTCTTCAAACATTATGCCAAGAATGATATGTACAAAATTGAATATTATTCCTCAAAATTCAGTTGTACATATAATTTAGTTGGATAGAACAAGAGTTGAAGTTATTGGAGAAATGTTGTCAGTATCCATTAGGTTATCATCTAATCCAAAGGTACTGCAAGTAATTGATATCTTGGTCAAAGATATCCTTGAATTTTATGGTCTTATTTTAAGCAGAGATTGGTCTGAAAAGTTACATGGATATTTTGCTACTAATTGGTCACACATGTGGTTACCATACAATTTGTTAGTGTCAGTCTATTCATACTACCATCAGTGATCAAAACTGCTCTTTAGCATTTGCATATTTGGTGTCTCATACCAAATAAAATTTCACCATTCCGCTAGGTCATGGATTCATTGATGGTAGTAATTTCTATCAGTTTTCCCTCACGAGGTACTTGTTGATTCTCCCCCTATGGTCTTCAGTCATTAGTCACTTTCATTCTCAAAATCATATCAGTAGGTCATAGGATGGGCCTCATTAGTATCTAAGGTCTCACCACGGTCAAATTAATGAGTCAAGTGTCAATAAAGATCAGCAAGGTCATGAGGAAGTCAATAAATACAAGCACAGAAAACAGGAAAATCAGAGATAGCATTTTTTCATTTTTATGCAAGCTTCACCTCAAAACCATGTTTCGAGGTGAAAGCATGATACGTTGCCTTTTAGTCACAATTCAGAAGCTGTTATCTCTACAAAGTGATGTCCCTGCCTTCAGAGAAGTTTTCCACAATGTGGTTGACACCAGATCATCTTCTAAACAAATCCATCAGAAAGAGCCTGGAAAGATCTTTCCAGCGGTATACTACACTATCAAAACTGACTTCTGGATTGAATTTTATGCTTAAATGAAGTAAAGCCCTCTATTCCCTAAGCCCCCCCCTTATTTCACATTTTCCCTTTTAACTTTATGATCATTTCCCTTTGAAAACCCATTTTTCCCCCCTTTCCAATCATAAAAATCGCATTACAAAACTTGGAATACATATGCGATTTAATTAAAAACACTTCCCCTTTTCCACACCCATATACCTTGTAAGCAAAGTTATATCATATATAAACCCCCGCCGTATATATCACTTCCCCACTGCGCATATAATATAAACCTTATGATATAAAGTTTAAAGTCTTTTTTATAAATCACAATCACAAAAGTTGTTCAATAGAAAAATCGCAAGGTCCATTTGCATGCCCCGATGAGCCAATCGCAAAGGTCTCCGATCCGATCAATCGCAAGTCTCTTCCCCAATCCTCCGATTGCATTCCCCCCAATTGTGACTTTCGATTAACAAACCCCGATTGGTCCAGCACCGTCGATCTTCCCTACCAATCGTACGGCCCACGTCTAATCGCTCAATTGCAAGTCCCCCTCCGATTGTATATCCCGCTGATTGCAACCTCTGATGCATATCTGACCGTTGATTGCTCCCCCCGATCCCATGGTTTACAACAAATCGGGTCATCGCAATCAGCTCTCCCATAATACCCCTTCCAATCGATCAATCACAATATTCTCTGATTGCAGCACCCTCCGATTGAAACTCCCGACTGACATCGCAACCGTCGATCTTCTCCGCCGATTGGATGGCCCACAGCGAATCGGGCCATCACAAATCGGCATTCCCCGCATAGGTTAACTCTGCTCCCCTCCGATTTGTGTTGGTCGGATAAATCGTTCTTGCGGACAAGACCGATCTCCCTAGTGTCAAAAGACAATCTAGCAAAAAACGAACAACTAAGTTTGTCTTTCTCTAAGTATATTCGTTTTACAAATAAATGCTATGAAGGTGTCGATCCTACCTTAGATCCAAATGCTTATTTGCGGTCGTAGAGATTCCGTTGCAACAATAATCCTTCCGTCGCAACAAGAGTTCTTTCGTCACAAGAAAGTGTTGTCTTTTGTCGACCTGCAATCACAAACAAGAAAATATCAATAGCACCTGTATAAAAAATAATCATAAAACATACCTATCATAGTGATCAAGGAATCTATGAAATAAATGATCAAACGACAGCTTATTTAAATAAACAATCGAACGACAATTTATTGAGAAAAACAAAACTTGATTGTATTAACCTTAAAATAACAGAATAACCTTACAACCTTAGCCTTGATGTTCGAAAGGCCTTCCCAGGGTCCGAAGCAGGAGTCTCCTCTACTTTGATAAGTCTTGCACTCTTCCTTCAGGAGCACAAAGAGGTATGTGATATTTCCTCTTAAAATCTCAGCAGCAAGAAGTCTAAATCTCAACAACACTTCAGCTCAATCACACATAAAGCTTGAACTTCAATTCTCAATCTCCAAAATCTCAATCTCCGAATGCTTAACCTTAAAATTTTAACCCTTTGAGGCTACCCAATGTATCCTTTTATAGATCAGATGAGGAGGTTAGGGTTCCACCTTTGAAGGGATAGAATCCTCCTTCAAAGGGATAGGCTCCTCACATCAAGGGATTAGTTCCTTAAGGTGTGGGATACATGCACCTTACTAAAGCATACTCATCCCCAAAAAATCTCATCTAGAACCTTCCATAATTGACCAAAATTCAACTTTTTTATTTTACTTTCTCGCGTTTTTTATCTTACAGGGGTTTCGCAGGCATAACAATGGAAAAATGCGTTCTAGAACGCAACTCCTATTCACATTACCTACGTACCCTAGCCAGGAATGCAGGTAGGCTTAATATTACCTGCGTACCCAAATTTTTTGAGCTTTTTAGGGTTTTTTCTCCATGTTTCAGGGCTTGGAATGAGGAATAAAGGTTGTAAGACTTTCAGAGGAGGTAAGTATGAGTGTCAATGAGCTCATATAGTCAGCAGAATGTCAAGGTGACAATTTTTAGTGTAACAGATTGCCCCCTAAAGTGCGAATTCTGGAATAGATGAAGATGAAGTCTATCATATATGAAGAGTGAAGTACTTTATCATTTCAAGGATCATACTATGGACACCCCGGTTGGAACCTGTAAAAACATTCAATGCAAAATATATATATGTAAACATATCATCACTGAGGTAGGCATTCCCATACTTAGATAAAAAACTAACTAAACTTGTTCTGATACAGAAATGATTTTAATATTACATCAATAGTGTAGACACAGCATGGGCGCAGCCATCTGTAATGAATAGTCTACTGTATAATAATAAAGCTCCTCATAGCCTAGATGGTGGAAACTAGATCCAGGGTCTTGATTTCCGCTTCTTGAACCAGTACGATTCTATCCATGCGATTAAATGTGTTGAAGTCGAACATGGTAGAAACCACTTGATTACCAGTCAATGATGTGAACTGTTAACAAGTGTGAGAGAAACCACCAGCAATGTCAATGGCTCTCAAAGTACCCAGTACAATCCATGAAATGTGAATGAATGAGCTGAAGTCGAACATGTCACGGAATCATTCGATCGAAGGTCAATGATGTAACCTGTCGTCGAAGGCGAGAAACCTGCCATTGAGGCATGCAGATTTCAAGGTACTGATGATTTCTAGATCAACTTCCTAGATAATGAGTTGTCGTCGATAGAAAGTGATCTGTCGTAGGCAAGCCCACAACACGAAATCATAGATCAAGTTTTGAAAATATATTGGCAAGGACTGACTCTGGGATGGTCAAAATGGATGACAAATATTTTGCAAATGAATGGTTTATTTGAACTGTCCTCTTGAACACATAACGACACTGCAGATGGCTTGGTGACACTTTACCCAAAGCTAATACCCAGAAACCGGCTGAAGACATTCAATATGGTTTGATTAACTATTAGGCAAAGGATTTCCCAACCCAGGTGAACAAAATTGTCGTGTTCAAGCGTGGTTAACGGCTTTCCGAATAATCAAAATGTAACAAACAGGTTCGTTTTTCTCTCTTTTCCCCCACCATTTCTGGCAAGTACCTCTTTATTTTTGACAAGCTTGAGGAGGATAACATTTGCTTGTTTATAAGCTCATCCTTCGGATGAGTCCAAATTAGTTTAAAATTCGAACCCTAAGAAGGAGTGGTTCGTTCGTGTTTAGAATTGAACAGGTCCTTTACTGTTAAGTTTTAACGAGTCCAGTATAGGAGAAACTCGGTGTTTTTAAATTTTAGGGAGTCAGAAGAAAAACTTAAGGAAACTCCATGTGTGTACTTTTTCGTAAATTTAGTCTCTCGAGCCCGAAAAAGGATAAAATAATGCGGGAGAGAACTCTATTGACCGTAATTAGTCAACGTATACCTTTTTCGTAAATAGTCCATTTCAGTCCATAAAAGGGGTAAACTTATACTGAAGGGACAATTATTCATTTACTTTAACGAGTTCGAATAATAAAGTGCTCGGAAATCTTTTCATGTTTAGAGAGTTTGAAAAGGGCTTAAAAGAAGACTCCAAATTTCACTTTTTCGTAAGTTTTAACAAGTTCAAAAAAGGGATAAAAATGTACTCATGGTTTTCGCTTTTTCGTAAGTTTTAACGAGTTCGAAAAAAGGATTAAAATGTACTCCTATGGACGACTTTAAATTTAATTAACGAGAAGGAAAATATGGAAAGAACTCGGCATTTTCATGTTTTTTACGAGAATGAAAGATAGCAAAATAATCTCTAGATTTTCATGAGTTTAACGAGTCTTGAAAATAACCGAAATTGACTCCAGATAGGTTTCATTTTTACAAAACCTTGAAATAGAGAAAAACTATGCTTCAGAATGGTTTCATTTTTACACAAGCTTGAAACAGAGAGAAACTTGTGCTTGATGCCCCCTAAGCGTAACTGCTAGAGCGCATGCCCCGCCAGCGTCATTTCATTCAACTAAGTACACTACTGGTAATTAATAGCTGGATGGAATGAAGGTTCATTTACGAGATCATATGAAATACCTGACCTAAAAACTAACCTAAATATATTAGTTAACATTTACGAGGTCTATTCAAAGACTCGACTCAATTAGGGGAGGATTTGTTTCATTTTTAACGAGCTTGACATAGGAAAAGAACTATGCTCATGGCAACGTGTTTCATTTTTTAACGAGGTTGACACAGTAAAAGGAACTATCCTCTTCTACATGTTTCATTTTTTAACGAGGTTGACACCGTAAAAGAAACTATCCTCGTATCTACTTTCTACAATCTACCTATATAACCTACTGATTCATTTTTTAATGAGGTTGACACAGGAAAAGAACTGTCCTCATACCTGATTCATTTTTCAAGAGGTTGACTCAGGAAAAGAACTTTCCTCTGACCAACTGATTCATTTTTTAATGAGGTTGACACAGGAAAAGAACTGTCCTCATACCTGCTTCAGTCTTTAACGAGGTTGACTCAGTAACAGGAACCATCCTCAGGACTACTTTTTTGTAATCTACCTACATAATTGACTGATTCATTTTTTAATGAGGTTGACACAGGAAAAGAACTGTCCTCAAACCAATTGATTCATTTTTTAATGAGGTTGACTCAGTAACAGGAACCATCCTCATAAACTATTTATTCTAATCTACCAATCTACTCTCTACAATATACCTACTGATTCATTTTTTAATGAGGTTGACACAGGAAAAGAACTGTCCTCATCGCCGACTGATTCATTTTTTAATGAGGTTGACACAGTAAAAGGAACTCTCCTCACCAGCCACTGATTCATTTTTTAATGAGGTTGACACAGTAAAAGGAACTCTCCTCACTGACTCACTGATCATGGCTTGCAACTGGAAGAAAAACATGTCAATGGACACACCTTGATCATGGCTTCCAAGAGGTCTTCATCAGAAGGAAGAATAGTTTTCTGGAAGGAAGACATGTCAAGGGACTCAAAAGGGATAAAAACATCGCGTTCAGATAATCCCATAGATTTTTCCATGTCAATTACTGGATCTAAGTCATAGGAAGTCGAGAAAACAGTGAGAGGCTCGCTTCCATCGGTAACTGAAAACATGAGACTAGTTGCCACATAATTAACCCATGGCGGGGTAGATACCACTTGTGAATCAGGAACATTTAGGGGTGTCATATTATTGGTAGTCAAAATAAGACTAGGGAACGAAAGTTGGTCTACAATCAAAATATTTCCATTGTGAGGGAAAGACATCACGCGAAACAGTGTCGATACGACAACTTTCATTGCATAAATATAGTCTCACCCAAGGAGTGACTCCCATAGTCTCCCCAGTGGAGTCGCCAATTTGTTGGTCGGATAAATCATTCTTGCAGACAAGACCGAACTCCCTAGTGCCAGAAGACAATCTAGCAACAAACGAACAACTAAGTTTGTCTTTCTCTAAGTATATTTGTTTTACAAATAAATGCTACGAAGGTGTCGATCCTACCTTAGATCCAAATGCTTATTTGCGGTTGTAGTGCTTCTGTTGCAACAATAATCCTTTCGTCGCAACAAGAGTTCTTTCGTCAGAAGAAAGTGTTGTCTTTTGTCGACCTGCAATCACAAACAAGAAAATATCAATAGCACCTATATAAAAAATAATCATAAAACATACCTATCATAGTGATCGAGGAATCTATGAAATAAATGATCAAACGACAGCTTATTTAAATAAACAATCGAACGAAAATTTAATGATAAAACAAAACTTGATTGTATTAATCTTAAAATAACAGAAGAACCTTACAACCTTAGCCTTGATGTTCGAAAGGCCTTCCCGGGGTCCGAAGCAGAAGTCTCCTCTACTTTGATAAGTCTTGCACTCTTCCTTCAGGAGCACAAAGAGGTATGTGATCTTTCCTCTTAAAAGCTCAGCAGCAAAAAGTCTAAATCTCAACAACACTTCAGCTCAATCACACATAAAGCTTCAACTTCAATTCTCAATCTCCAAAATCTCAATCTCCAAAATCTTAACCTTAAAATCTTAACCCTTTGAGGCTACCCAATGCCTCCTTTTATAGATCAGATGAGGAGGTTAGGGTTCCACCTTTGAAGGGATAGAATCCTCCTTCAAAGGGATAGGCTCCTCACATCAAGGGATTAGTTCCTTAAGGTGTGGGATACATGCACCTTACTAAAGCGTACTCATCCCCAAAAAATCTCATCTAGAACCTTCCAGAATTGACCAAAATTCAACCTTTTAATTTTACTTTCTCGCGTTTTTGATCTTACAGGGGTTCCGCAGGCATAACACTGGAAAAATGCATTCTAGAACACAGCTCCTATTCACATTACCTACGTACCCTAGCTAGGAATGCAGGTAGGCTTAATATTACCTGCGTACCCAAAGTTTTTGAGCTTTTTAGGGTTTTTCCTCCATGTTTCACGGCTTGGAATGAGGAATAAAGGTTGTAAGACTTGCAGAGGAGGTAAGTATGAGTGTCAATGAGCTGATACAGTCAGTAAAATGTCAAGGTGACAATTTTTAGTGTAAAAATTTGCGATTGCGATTATATCCCCAGGCCCACCAAACAGTACTTACTCCCATTATAATATAAAGGCCCTTTCCCCTTTGTAAATCCCAAATCGCATTTTATTACATTTATTAAAGGATTTCCCATGGTTTAATCTAATCGCATCAGAAATTTTGTATGATCTGTCCCAAATGCGTCCCACCTCCCGATCCCGATTGTGATTTTCATATGATTCCCGCCTCCATCTCCCTTCCCTTCTCCCGTTTGAATACATTCTTCCCTTCACGAAAGCATAAATTCATTTTTTTCAGCATTCTATAGAAAGTCACAGAATAACGACAGATGGAAAGCGAACAGTCAGAAGGCCGAGGGCCTAAAATAAAATAAAGATATCTACAACAGCAGGAAAATAGGATCAGATTGCCTATTGTGTCTTAAATTACAATTCAAAAGATCTGCGTTACAATGTTTCACCTTCTTGCTGACCGAATGTAACACAGTGCTTCTTTTACGAAGAGACTGTTGGCTTTTGGCCTTCTATCTTCAGTTGTGATTTCTTCTCTTCCATCAATTTGTATTCCTACAAAATCTGTCTATTTATTTTAAATTCTAATTATTTGAAAAGGGCTGGAGAGTCTGAGGTCTGAAAACTCAGAAGTAGGGGAATAGTGCGGCAGTGAGCTTTAGGCTCCTTTTGTACAGTTTGGCAGGGAATCAATAAAGTGATGCAGCTCTGATTTGTGGGATTCATGTGGTATGAGTTTTAGCATATGTCTCTCTTTTGTGTTCATATGTACGTTGTTATGTTTCATCCTTCATTTATAAACATTTCCAGTTGAATGTTTCCAAGTTAGAAAGGTAGAATCCATCTTATATGCTCTGCCTTGGGGACTCATTCATACTCAGTGTGTTTTCTTCTGTTTGAAAAGGATCCATGTATTATGCCCTTTTCAGCTTCTCAACAGTGTTTCCACCTCACCTTATTTCAATTTGATTGCTAAACCTCCTGCCTACCTTGCCCCACGAAATATCCTGTATCCTTGATTTAATTCCTCAGCTCAGGCTGTCCCTTTGTCCCATACATCCCTAGAAATTTCAGTCATTTATTAAAGCCCATTTTCACATTCATATATCTAGCCTAAAATATGTTCATTATTGTGTTATTGAATATCTATTCTACGGAGAGAGCCCTCTCCTGTCCTTGTAGGGCTAGCTACAAGGCTGAGCGTGGTTTAGTTATTACCCTGATTTGCTCTTTTCAACCTGAGGTTCAGATTGGGTGCTAACATCTCTAGCGACTCCACTGGGGACACTAAAAACTTTTTGCACGGAAGATTCATCACCCCAGTAATATCTTTTTTATAAAGTCTTTATGATGATATTTTAGAGTCTTCTAGGCTGATGTAAATATTGTATAGTAGTAAGTTGACCACACTGGCTTCAAGAAGATATACAAGGGCTAATCCTGATCCAAATCCTCCCCCTGTGTTTGAAAATCCAAATCTTATCCCCAGAATAGTCAGAAGACAAGAGGAATCGCCAAGTCCTACACCTATTCTCAGGTCCCATACTTGGCCCAGTGAGTGGTTTCTTGTAGAAGAGATTTCTTCTGACGAGATTTTTGAGCTCTCTTTGTTTAGAATTAAGTCTGAAAATGCACTTGAAAACACGGTTTTAGATCTGGATTTTCTTGTAGATATCAAAGTTCAGAGAGCAAATTCTTCCATTGATGACTACATTTTGAATTCTCCTCAGTCCATCACTATAACCTATATTCCTAATCCTTCAGAATCATCAAGAGAAGCATTGCCTCCTCCTAATTCATCAGCATCCCCTTCAGTCAAATCCAGGTTATCAGCTCCCCCAACAACACCTCCCTCAAATCCTGCAAATCCTGTTGTAAACCCACCCAGAGTCATGGCTGCCCGCTATGCACCCTTGGTGTTACCTCAGGTTCTCAATGATATGCCTGCTGACTATCAGAGTAAAATTACTATCTTTGATGCCACTCAGGGCATTACAGCCCAGAAGCATGTTTACAAGATGAATGATTTTTTCGACTTGCATGAAGTAGAAGAAGAGAATATAGCTACCAGGTTGTTTGTTCAAAGCTTCGGAGGTGAAGTTAGAAAGTGGTTTAGAGCTTTACCAGCTGGCTCCATTCACACTTTACAAGAGTTGCACACATAGTTCTTAGACCGATGGGAGGTGAAAATGAATCCACACCAAATTCTGTCTGAATATGAGAATATTAAAAGAAATATGGGTGAAACGGTGCAAGACTATTGTTTTAGATTCAATGCGGTATACAATGCTATTCCGGCTAACCTCAAACCTCCCGTGGATTCAACTATGCTGAAGTTTCTGGATGGTTTTGATGTCGATATGGCATACCAGATGTGTGAAAGAGATCCACCGTCACTTGAAGAAATGAAAAAGATAGCAGTAAGCGTTGAAGCTAATCTGCTGGTGAGAAGAGCTCGAGCCAAAGCTGAAAAGAAAGTCGTGGTGAAAGAGGAAGCCTCTCCTTCGGACAGCAAAATGTACACACTGATTCATACAATGGAAAGGATGGTTGAGCGATTGATGATTTTCAACAGACCTGAAACTCAAATAATAAATCCGAATTTTATAGGACAACAGCAGCCGCAATTCAGAATTAGACAGAGAGAACAGAGGGCGCAGGACCAAGCGGCACCACAGCAGCAGATTAAAATGCCATTATAGCAGAACTACGTGCAAGGGACTGACTCGGATGACGATGGTCCTCTGTTTGAAACCAATCATTTTTTCACAGCTATTGGTGTGCCCATTTTCCTCGCAGAAGACGAAGAATACACAGTGGTGACTCTAGACATTCAAGGGGACAAAGATTTCATTCTGGCCAATGAAGTGGTGTTAGAAGAAGAATCTGATGACTACCAGAGAGGGTATATGAACGCTCTATCAGCCCAGCAAAGGCAGTATTCTCTGAGGAACAGAAACGTCACAATCAGTCCCATTCAAAAGAGAAAATAACTCCAAATGAAGGACGAGGCATAGCAGAAAGGGACAAAGCCGGTCAATCCTTCATCCAGCAAAGCACCTGCAGTTACTAATACAACAAATGGAAAAAGACAGCAGAGCATAGCAAAGGAGAAAACAAAGAAGAAAGACCCTCCCATTAAAGAGGTAGAAAAAGCTCCTTCCTTTAATTTAGAAAATGAAATTTCCAAACTCAAAGTGTCTGTGCCCCTGACCGAGTTGGTGAAGAATAGTGTGTATAAAAGTCAGGTGTCTAAAATCTTGCAAATTGACCCTCTTTCGGATATGGTTAATGTGGAATATGACTACCATGAACTTATTTTTGGGCCAGCCACACAAGAGTCTGAAGAAAATGAAGTTCCTACCTTTTACCTAAGTCTTAGGTTGCACGAGTTTGTCTTGCATAACGCCATGTTGGACTCCGGGGCCTTGCATAATTTGATGCCCAAAGCTGTCATGGAGAATTTGGGCCTTGATGTTACTAGAAAATACCATGATTTGTATTCTTTTGATTCAAGTAGGGTCCACTGCATTGGTCTCATCAAAGATTTAGTAGTGTCTTTAGATCAAATCCTAGCTAAAAATGTCTTGATGGATGTAGTTGTTGTTGATGTCCCAGCACGGTTCTGAATGCTTCTATCTAGGTCTTAGAAGGAGAAACTTAAGGGGACCATACAGCTTGATTTCTCCTATGCCACAATCCCTGTATTTGGCCAGTTGAGGAAGTTATATAGGGAAAATAAAATGAAGTACATGATCACCAACAAAGATAAGCCAGTAAACCATCCCATCAATGCAGTCCACACAGATTTAGAGTCTTTCGTCCTATATTCAGAGGGTGGTTTGAATGATGAGTATGTTTAGTTGGTACAAGTGGAGGAGATACCTGAGATTTCAGAAAATTTCATAGAGGTCCTCAAACAGGAAAAGAACAAAGCAGCAAGTACTTCTGAGCCTCCTGCCTGCCAGCAGAAAAAAGACAGCGAACAGCCAAAAATCAGCCAAGGTGAAAAGAAGGAAGAAACCAAATTTTAGCATCTACAAGAAGAAGAAGAAGGCCTCTAGGGTATGGACTTTGATGGAGCGGTTGATAAGGATGGAGTAGGTGTTGGAATATGGATTCGGAGCCCTGTTTTCCAGCCTGAAAAAGTCCCTAGTAATGTTAGAGTATGTGCGTATAAGTTGGCTTTTGACTACTCCAACAATGAGGCAGAGTATGAAGCTCTGATTGCAGGCCTCAAAATCTTGAAGAAGTTGAAGGTGAAAAGGATTTCTGTGTATGGTGACTCTGAGTTAATAATCAAGCAGGTGAAAGGAGAATACGAAGCTAAACATCCAAGACTGAGGGCATATAGAAATGCAGTTTTGGACATTTTGAAGACATTCCCAGAGTACACTTGACAGCAGTGCCCAGGATGTAGAATCTTATTGTTGATTCCCTTGCCACTACTGCAAGTAACTTGAAGATTCTGATGAAATCCAGCAACAAATTTGAGATCCATGTAAAACATAGGCCTGCTGTTCCGGACAATTTAAGGTATTGGCAAGTATTTTGGGATGACAATGAGATAAATGCATTTTTGCAAGGTGATGGAAAATTCAAGGACACTCCCATAGAAGGTGAGTATGTGGTTGATGATCAAGAATTGGAAACAAACCAAATGGACATATTGCAGCTGAAAGATAATGTAATTCCTAGAGGTCTCATACCTCTATAGGAGTTGTTTGATCAGGATGATGTGTCAAAGAAGCCAAGCTTGGTGCCCATAGAGAAAGGAGTTGAAGATGTGAATATTGGAACAGCTAATTAGCCCAAGTTTGTCAAATTGTCAAAAACATTGTCCCCTGAAGTGAAGGAGAAATATGTGAAGTTGCTTTTCAAATTTTCTGATCTATTTGCATGGGATTATTCAGACTTGAAAGTTTATGATAAGAACATAATCTAGCATAATATACCTATCAAGCCAGATAAAAAGCCATTCAGACAGAAGCTGAGAAGAATCAATCCAAAGCTGTTGCCATCAATTGAAAAGGAGGTAAACAGGTTGTACAAAGTAGGAATCATAGTTCCTATTAGATTTTCTGATTGGATTTCGAATTTGGTCCCTGTGCGTAAGAAGACTGGAGAGATAAGGTTGTGTATAGATTTTCGAAACTTGAAAAAGGCCTCCTTAAAGGATAATTATCCACTTCTGAAGATGGACCATATTCTGCAGAGAGTAGTTGGAGCATCCAAGATGTCACTACTTGATGGCTACTCAGGCTACAACCAAATCTTGGTGCATGAGAAGGACCAAGATAAAACTACCTTCACAACACCCTGGGGAACCTTCCAGTATGCCAAAATGCCTTTTGGACTGAAGAATGCAGGAGCTACTTTCCAGCGTGCAATGGACATCACTTTTGCAAATGAAAAGGATGTTTTTTTTGGTCATTTATTTGGATGATTTGACAGTGTTTTCAGGATCAGATGATGAGCATTTGCACTATTTGAGGGTTGTTTTTCAGCGATGCAGAAAATTTGGAATTTCTCTCAATCCCAAGAAGTGTCTCTTCACCATGGATGAAGGCAAGCTGCTGGGGCACATCATCTCCAAATATGGTATTCGCATCGACCCAGCTAGAGTGGAGGAAATTCAGTGCATAGACCTGCCACGAAACAAAAAGGAGATCCAAGCATTCAATAGTAAGATGAACTTCTTACGTCGATTTATACCCAATCTGGCAGAACATTTGAGGGAAATGACTAATATGTTGAAGAAAGACTGCACTGTTAAGTGGAGTGAGGAGGCTATCAAATCATTCAATCTGGTAAAGTTTGCTTTGTCCAACGCCCCAGTTTTGATCAGTCCTGACTACACTCAAGACTTCATCATATTTTCGTTCTCATTAGAGCATACTTTAGCTATTGTTTTAATGCAAAAGAGAGACGAGATAGAAAAGCAAATTGCCTTTTTTAGTAGAACTATTAGAGATGCTGCTTTGAGGTATAACATTATTGAAAAATAGGCATTGGCTCTTATCAAGGCATTGAAGGATTTCAGGGTCTATATTCTGTATTCACACACTATAGCTTACGTCCCTAACGCAACAGTGAAGGATGTGTTGACGCAAACTGATCCAGAAGGTCGAAGAGGTAAATGGATAGCGGCTATGTTAGAATATGATCTGGAGATCAAGCCCATGAAATTGATCAAAGGCCAAGGCTTGGCGAAATTGATGGCCCAATCAAACCTGCGCGCTTTAGATATAAACCTCATAACAGCAGTGGCAGAAGATGCAAATGAAGGTTTGCTGGTTCCAATTATAGACATCTTTCTACAATCCCCGTGGTATTCAGATATCGTCTATGTCCTTCAGCATTTGTCACCTCCTACGGGTATGTCTAAGGGTAAAGGTAGATCTCTGAAGCTAAAATCTGCAAAATACTGCATTTTAGACAGCGCTCTGTATTGGAAAGATCCGGGAGGCGTTCTGCTCAATTGTTTGGTTGAAGAAGAAGCGCAGAAGGTAATGCACGAGTTTCATAAAGGCGACTGTGGCGGTCACTTGTTCTAGAAGACTACAGCTAACAAGATATTGAGAGCAGGATATTATTGGCCCACACTATTCTCTGATTTATATAAGACCATGATGAAATGTCATGAGTGCCAAATCTTCCAAGGGAAGAAGAAATTGCTTCCACTCCCTTTGAAATCAGTTTCAGTAAACGCACCCTTTCAGTAGTGGGGGCTCGATTTCATTGGAGAAATTCATCCCGCATCCTCAACACAGCATCGATGGATATTGACAGGGACATATTATTTTACGAAATGGATCAAGGCCGTCCCAGCCAGGCAAGCAACAAACATGGTAATCATTCAATTCCTGGAATCGAATATTTTATCTCGTTTTGGCTGCCCGTGCAAAATCGTAATAGACAATGCAGCGACGTTCAGATCCAAGAAAATGATCGATTTTTGTGACAAATACAACATCGTGCTAGGCCATTTGACAACGTATTATAAACAAGGAAATGGCTTGGCCGAGTCCTTCAACAAATCACTGGTGAATATAATTAAGAAAGTGCTGGAGGCAAACAAAAGAAACTGGCACCGAAAGCTCATCAACACACTGTGGGCAGACAGAGTTAGCAGTAAAATATCAATAGGTATGTCACCATTTGAGCTGGTTTATGGTATTGATGCTGTCTTTCCTACATCCCTTACAGTCCCAGTTATAAGATTATTGCAAGAAGTTGGCAGCGAGGACAATGACGATCAAAGAAGAATCAATCAAATGATCCACCTTCAGCAAACAAGAGAGCAGCTGTCACAGAACGCTATTCAGTTGCAGGAGAAAATAAAGAAAATATATGATAGGAAAACAAAAGCAGAAAAGTTTCAGCTGGATGATATAGTGTTGAAATGGGATGCCAGAAATGAAGACAAAGGGAAGCATGGTAAGTTCGATAATCTGTGGAAAGGACCATATAGGATTTCAGCTTACAGAGGACAGAATGCCTTCTTGCTTTCAGAAATGGATGGCCAAGATTTCCCTGGAGGAGCAGTAAATGGTAGGATTTTAAAGCACTACCATTGCTGAAAACAAAGGATCAAAATCTATGTCATCATCATTTTATATACCATTTTATGTTTATCAAAGTTCAAAGTACACATTCATTGAAGTTTGGGGCCTGAGGTGAAGGGTATAAAACTTGAATGTTATGTGTATAGTTTGGTTTTATGTCAGTCTTTCAGTCTTGAGCTAGTGTCAGTTTGCATTGTGTCAGTTTTTTATTACTTTTGACTCCATGCCCAATGGATAAAGCTACTTGGTCTACGGTGTTCTTGGCACCTCCAAGGAGCTACCATCCCCATTGGAGCTGATGTTAGAGTCATTCTAGTCATACTGCCATCAGTGATCAAAACTGCTCTTTAGCATTTGCATATTTAGTGTCTCATACCGAATAAAATTTCACCATTCTGCTAGGTCATGGATTCATTGATGGTAGTAATTTCTATCAATTTTCCCTCATGAGGTACTTTCTGATTCTCCCCCTATGGTCTTCAATCATTAGTCACTTTCATTCACAAAATCATATCAGTAGGTCATAGGATGGGCCTCATTAGTATCTAAGGTCTCACCACGGTCAAATTAATGAGTCAAGTGTTAATAAAGATCAGCAAGGTCATGAGGAAGTCAATAAATACAAGCACAACAAACAGGAAAATTAGAGATAGCATTTGTTCAGTTTATGCAAGCTTCACCTCAAAACCATGTTTTGAGGTGAAAGCATGATACGTTGCCTTTCAGTCACAATTCAGAAGCTGTTATCTCCACAAAGTGATGTCCCTCCCTTCAGAGAAGTTTTCCACAGTGTGGTCAGCACCAGATCATCTTCAAAACAAATCCATCAGAAAGAGCCCGGAAAGAGCTTTCCAGTAGTATAGTACACTCTCAAACTAACTTCTGGATTGAATTTTATGCTTAAATGAAGTAAAAGCCCTCTATTCCCTAAGCCCCCCCCCCCCTTATTTCCCATTTTCCCTTTTAACTTTATGATCATTTCCCTTTGAAAACCCCTTTTTTTCCCCTTTCCAATCATAAAAATCACATTACAAAACTTGGAATACATATACGATTTAATTAAAACCACTTCCCCTTTTCCACACCCATAGACCTTGTAAGCAAAGTTATATCATATATAAACCCCCGCCATATATATCACTTCCCCATCGCGCATATAATATAAACCTTATGATATAAATTTTAAAGTCTTTGTTATAAATCGCAATCGCAAAAGTTGTTCAATCGCAAAATCGCAAGGTCCATTTGCATGCCCCGATGAGCCAATCGCAAAGGTCTCTGATCCAATCAATCGCAAGTCTCTTCCCCAATCCTCCGATCGCATTCCCCCCGATTGTGACTTTCGATTAACAAACCCCGATTGGTCCAACACCGTCAATCTTCCCCGCCAATCGGATGGCCCACGTCTAATCGCTCAATCGCAAGTCCCCCTCCGATTGTATATCCCACCGATTGCAACCTGTGATGCATATCTGACCGTTGATTGCTACCCCCGATCCGATGGTTTACAACGAATCGGGCCATCACAATCGGCTCTCCCATAATTCCCCTTCCGATTGATCAATCGCAATATTCTCCGATTGCAGCACCCTCCGCTTGAAACTCCCGACTGACATCACAACCATCGATCTTCTCCGCCGATCGGATGGCCCACAGCGAATCGGGCCATCGTAAATCGGCATTCTCCGCATAGGTTAACTCTGCTCCCCTCCGATTTGCGATTGCGATTATATCCCCAGGCCCACAAAATGGTACTTACTCCCATTATAATATAAAGGCCCTTTCCCCTTTGTAAATCCCAAATCGCATTTTATTACGTTTATTAAAGGATTTCCCATGGTTTAATCTAATCGCATCGGAAATTTTGTATGATCCGTCCCAAATGTGTCCCACCTCTCGATCCCGATTGCGATTTTCATATGATTCCCACCTCCATCTCCCTTCCCTTCTCCCGTTTGAATACATTCTTCCCTTCACGAAAGCATAAATTCATTTTTTTCAGCATTCTATAGAAAGTCACAGAATAACGGTAGATGGAAAGTGAATAGTCAGAAGGCTGAGGGCCTAAAATAAAATAAAGATATCTACAACAACAGGAAAATAGGATCGGATTGACTATTGTGTCTTCAATTACAATTCAAAAGATCTGTGTTACAATGTTTCACCTTCTCGCTGACCGAATGTAACACAACGCTTCTTTTACGAAGAGACTGTTGGCTTTTGGCCTTCTATCTTCAGTTGTGATTTCTTCTCTTCCATCAATTTTTATTCCTGCAAAATCCATCTATTTATTGTAAATTCTAATTATTTGAAAAGGGCTGGAGAGTCTGAGGTCTGAAAACTCAGAAGTAGGGGAATAGTGCGGCAGTGAGCTTTAGGCTCCTTTTGTACAGTTTGGCAAGGAATTAATAAAGTGATGCAGCTCTGATTTGTGGGATTCATGTGGTATGAGTTTTAGCATATGTCTCTCTTTTATGTTCATATGTACGTTGTTATGTTTCATCATTCATTTATAAACATTTCCAGTTGAATGTTTCCAAGTTAGAAAGGTAGAATCCATCTTATATGCTCTGCCTTGAGGACTCATTCATACTCAGTGTGCTTTCTTCTGTTTGAAAGGGATCCATGTATTATGCCCTTTTCAACTTCTCAACAGTCTTTCCACCTCACCTTATTTAAATTTGATTGCTAAACCTCCTGCCTACCTTGCCCCACGAAATATCCTGTATCCTTGATTTAATTCCTCAGCTCAGGCTGTCCCTTTGTCCCATACATCCCTACAAATTTCAGTCATTTATTAAAGACCCTTTTCACATTCATATATCTAGCCTAAAATCTGTTCATTATTTTTTTATTGAATATCTATTCTACAGAGAGAGCCCTCTCCTGTCCTTGTAGGGCTAGCTACAAGGCTGAGCGTTGTTTAGTTGTTACCCTGATTTGCCTTTTTTAGCCTGAGGTTCAGATTGGGTGCTAACACAATGGAAAACCAATTCAAATCAGAATTGAACATGAAAATTTGATGAAACATACAGTTATTGAATTAGAAGAAGCAAATGAACCTGTAGCCTTCACCAATAATATCATAGGAAATTATTCGGTTGAATCATTTCTTGGATCATTCAATGCTCAGGTTTCACCTTTTTCAATAAACACTGATATTTCTCAAATTGAAAACTTTTCTCAAACAGATGCTTCTAGATGTGTCAATCTTAGTAATCAAATTACAAAATAATCCTTATTTTGTACTCTATACTTTGATGGTTCAAAATCAAAATATGGTGCAGGAGCAAGTTGCTTTTTAATTGATACACAAGGAGAGAAGACAATGCTAGCTTGTAGACTCAAGTTTCAGTGTACAAATAATATTGTTGAATATGAAGCATTGATACAAGGTCTGTATAAATCTATAGAATTGAATGTTAAATATTTGCAAGTATATGGAGATTTTGAAATAATTGTTAAACAAGTCAGAAATATGATTCATTGTGTTTCGGGACATTTAAAACATTATCAAACCTTAGCTCAGAATCTTACTTCCCATTTTACTGCATTGAATATCTCTACAGTTCCTAGATTACAAAATGCAATTGCTGATTTACTTTCTAATGTAGCATCTAGACTCATACCAGCAGAAGAATTTAGTCTAGATAGATTTTCAATTGAATTAATTTTTAGGCCTTCCATTCCTGACAATATAACAAATTGGAGCGTATTTAATAATGATGTAGATATAGTAGACTTTCTTACATCTGACAAAGCTTATGAAGGTCAGATCATAGATGAACATGAACATAATTTACAAATTGAAGATAAATCAAATACTAATTCAATTCCCAAATTTGTCGTCAAAATGGAAGATCTCTATGATCTGAAAGATAGGTTTAAGAAGGTAACCAATTCAAAATCACAAAGTTCTACTTTAAATTTTGAATTGATTAATCTTGGTATACCAGAAAAACCTCAAAATATCAACTTAGGTCTTGGTTTAAAGCCTGAAGAAAGGATGTCATTCATTAAATTGCTGAAAACACATAAATATATCTTTACATGCGATTATTCAGATCTTAAGACTTATGATACTTCCATAATTCAGCATACCATACCTATGATCTCAAATGATAAACATGTTCAACAAAAACTGAGAAAAATTCATCCCAATTTAGAAAGTCAAATTAAATCTGAATTAAACAAAATGCTCAAAGCCAAAGTCATTTTTCCTGTTAGACATTCAAAACGGGTGTCAAACATGGTTCCTACTAGAAAAAAGAATGGAGACATTAGAATTTGCATAGACTTTAGAAACTTAAATAAAGCCCGTCAGAAAGATAATTTTCCCTTACCCACCATGGAATAGATATTAAAATCAGTTGCAGGATCTAAGTTGATGTCTTTTCTCGATGGAGTTTTAGGATACAATCAGATCATGGTACACCCAGATGATAGATTAAAGACAACATTCAAAACAAAGTGGGGAACATACGCATATCAAAAAATGCCTTTTGGACTAATTAATGTTGGTGCTACATTTCAACGTGCTATGGATATATCTTTTAGAGGATTAATAAATAGCTCAGTTTTTATATACTTAGATGACATTACTGTTTATTCTAAGCATAGAAATAATCACATTAATCACCTAAAAGACATTTTTGAAAGATGTAGAAAATACGGAATTTCCTTGAATCCAAAGAAATGTTATTTCACCTTATCAGAAGGTAAATTATTGGGATTCATCGTTTCTAAATAAGGAATCCATATTGATCCTGATAGGATTCAAGAAATCCTCTACCACACAATAAAATAATGATGCAATCATTTTTAGGACATATTAATTTTGGAAAGAGGTTAGTTCCAGATTTTTCCCAAATCATCTTACCCCTACAATTAATGATCAAGAAAAATTAAATTTTTAAATGGGGAAAAGAAGAAAGAAATTCCTTTTAGTTGATAAAAAAATCCATCATTGAAGCTCCCTCCTTGACCACTCCTGATTTTCTTAAAACATTTGTATTATATACATTTTCTTCTAATACATCATATGCAGTAGTTTTGACACAGTTAAATAATCAAAACAATGAAGCATCGATTGCGTTTTTTAGTTCTAACCTTCAAGGTGCTGAGTTAAATTATTTAGCTGTGGAAAAACAAAATTATGCTATATTTAAAGCTTTGAAACATTTCAGACCTTTTCTTCTAAAAACACATACTAAAATAATATTACCTTACTTGGCAGTGAGGCAATTATTAGTTCAATGAAAAGTAGGAGAAAATAGAGAAAATTGGGTTACAACACTTCAAGAATATGATGTAGAGATACATCCAGCTAAAATTGTTAAAGGACAAGGTCTTTGCAAGATGTTAACCAGAGCCTCTCATTTACCAACAGACGAAGATCAATCAAATGAAATACAACTGTCCTAGGTAAGCCTAAACGATTCACAATGATAATAAGCTGATTTGAAATTCTTCTTGAAAAATGGATATGCTCCATTATATCTCAACTATACAGCAAAGCATGCTCTGAGACTTAAAAAAAATTAATATCAACTCATAGATGATGTGTTATTTAGGAGAAATTATTATTCTATATTATTGAGATGTTTAGAAAAAACTGAAGCTGAAAAAGTAATGCAGGAATTACATGATGGACCAGATGGAGGTCATTTCAGAGGAAACAATACAGCTCATAAAATACTACATGCTGGTTATTATTGACCAACTCTGTTTAAATATGCACATGAATATGCGAGAAAATGTAAAGTATGTCAAACTGTAGCAGGAAGAGAAAGGAAAGCAGCATTTCCATTAGAGCCAGTAAATATCCAACAACCATTTGAACAATAGGGGTTAGATATTATAGGTGAAATAACTCCTAACTCTTCAAAACAACACAAGTATATTATAACTGTAACTGATTACTTCACAAAATGGGTAGAAGCTATCTCATTAAAGGTGGTTAATACACAAAGTATTACAAATTTTATTGATCAGTTTATAATCACCAGGTTTGGTCTTCCATCAGCTTTAATATTTGATAATGCATCTTAATTTTCTGGGAATGCCATGATATAATTTTCTTTGTAAAGAGGTTTTAAACTAAAATACTCAGCTAACTATTACCCGTAAGGTAATGGATTAGCTGAATCTACAAATAAAAACTTTATCAGAATCATTAAACGAACTGTAGAACAAAATCATAAAAATTGGCATAAAGCACTACTATTTTCTCTTTGGGCAGATAGAATCACTCACAAAGCTTCAATATGTACTTCTCCATTTATGTTAGTTTATGGGAAAGAAGAAATTTTACCCACAAATGTAACAATACCATCATTTGCTTTAGTACAGTTTATTGAAGAGAATCCGTCCTGTTCCCTTCAACTTAGACAAGATCAAATTCTTAAATTGGAAGAAGAAAGAGAAAAAGCCAAACAAACTCATATACATCATCAACAAATAATAAAAGCTTCATTTGATTCAACTTCCGCCAGTGCAAAGAATTTCCAAATTGGTGATTTGGTATTGAAGTGGGTTAAAATGCATGAGGAAAAAGGTAAACACACAAAGTTTCAAAAACTCTAGCTCGGTCCATTTCAAATAATTAAAGAAATTGGCCCATCAACATTTCTGTTGCAAGATTTAGCAGGAAAAAAGGATTCTTTGCCTGTTAATGGGAAAATTTTGAAAAAATATTTCTCGTAGGAGGTAATCCCTTCTATCTTTGTATATTAAAATCTTCAGTTTTTCTTGCAAAAATAAAAGCTTGATTAGTATTGATAGTTGGCTTTTCAGAACAAGCCTCAGATAACTTTCTTTTGATTTTTATTTTTACTTATATCAAATAAAAATATTAAAGAAGGAAAATCGAAAGATTTAGAGAGACAGATTGATTCTATCTTTCTAAAAAATGGAATTTCAATAAAACACTTATTTGTTTTGATGAAATATCATTTTTATATAGCGTGAATATTCTTTTATCAGTCCAGAAAAGAAACTTTAATATAGTAAAAAACCCTTTTTCAAAAAGGCAATTTAAAACTCAACATTATCATCCAATATCTTAAAAGGACCTATGATTCATCCCATCCGGAAAATCTTATAAACTTTCAAAATAAAATAAAAAGATGATTTGAAGAAAAAATTCAAAGATAATTAGTCTCATCATGATCTTGTTTACCATGCTCATAAAGAAATAGTTAAACTGACATTACTAATAATGTCTACCAAAACAGTGTAATGACTTGAGATTATATCATATAGACAAGGGGTCTCATCAAGAGCTAGCTTGATCAGTTTAATTACTATTTGTGAATGGCATTGTCATCATTCGGTTACCAAGCCAAGACAATGGCTTTTAAGAAGATATATATATATATATATATATATATATATATATATATATATATATATATATATATATATATATCTATATATATATATATATCTATATCTATATCTATATCTATATCTATATCTATATCTATATCTATATATATATATATATATATATATATATAAAGTTTTCATAAATTAGAATTTACTTATGAAAATTATAAGAAATACTGGATGGAAAGATGGATCATAGCTGGGTAAAAGGTAACCCTGCCAAAAGCTTAAAATTTCCTATTGGAACAGGGGTGCTATCTGTGATAAAAAGAGTAAATTTATATAAAGTTGATCTCCAAAGTTTATTTACTTTATCCTTTTTAAACTAAGTAAGGATTGGTATAGATTTTCATACATATATTTTTACAGAGGAATTCTCATGAATAATGAATAAAAGAAATTTTCATTTTTTGGCAAAGATATTATTTATTTGAAATTTCCTTCCTTTAACTATTTTGTTTTCAAAAAGGTTCATAATTTTCAAAAAATTTATCAGAGACATCTGGTTCATCCAAGTGAATCGCCAATTGTTGTGCAATACAACAACCCCCCATTTGTATTTATAAATAGGGACCCTTTAAAAATAAAATAGGAAATTCTTTTTATCTCCTTAAAAAAAAATAGTTAGAAAATAAAATTTCCATTTTTCTTTAAAAAAAGCATCGCATTTTACATATCTTATTTCAAAAAAGAATTGTAAAACATAAGATATGCGAACTGCAAAGTGCACTCGAAGCCTTTCTAAAGTAAATAATTAAAAAACCTTGTAAAATATCAAAATTACCTTTTCATCCTTCCTTTTTTGCATCGCATTTTAAATAATCAACAAAGCCATAAGAAGCAAATGATATAAGTTGTGATACCCGCGGACCTAACATAAAAACAAACTAGATAATATAAAACCTTTCGCGACCACGTCCACTTTAAGTTTTTTGCATTTCGCATCGCAACTTATAATATACATCCAAAACTTTATTTTATAAAAGTTGCGATCTGCAATTTGCACAGATCACATTTCGCAAACTTTAAAGATTAAGTATCACCAAATATTATAAGAAATAATTGTGAAATGTGTGTTAAATGAATTCAACGTGTGAAAACAACTTATTTCATATGAAATGAAATTTAATATCTTAACGGCTTTAAAACGATTGATAGATGTTACGTGTGAGGCCATGTGATATATTAAATTAGGAATTTTGAAAGATGATTAATAGATTGACATCTCCTCACGTGCATTAGAAGTAAATGATTGATTTACTTTTATGAGAATCTTTATATGCTAAATTTACTCTGCTCTCAGGAAATCAATTATTTGGTTGAAGAAGTTCAAAATGAGAAAAACAGGCAATGAAATTTCCCAAACATCTTCCACAGAAGACGCAGATATATCTTCATTATTCTCAGACACCGTCTGCAACAAATACTGTTGTAGTTCGTCATGGGAGGAAATGTACAAACTCTTTGAAGATGAAGGACCAAGGGTGATAGATAGAGTTTCTGTGACATGCATTGATTCAACCTTTGATGCAACCATTTTCAATGTTGCATGCTCGCACATTCACAGAATAGTAGCGAGACCAAAGATTCTTCCTTATACAAACATGGTTAAGTGGGCAATTAACCACTTAAACATTGAAAATAAAATTTTCAGGAATTCAAGAGGAGAGATTATGGGTTCTTTCAAAGCAGAAGATTTAGCAGCAATGCATCATCTACCAACCCCGCAACAGAGATACAACAATAAGTATGTGTATAATTTCAAAGCAAAACATCCAGATCTTATCAAAGTCATCTTTGAATGGAAGGACAATGAAGGGAAATTGAAACAAGACAAGTCTGGTACATACCCAACTACACAAATTCCCAATCCTTATTGTTATGCCACTGGTATGTTGTGTAGAATATTTTCCAAACCTGATAGTACTAGATTTTCAAGAGATTGGGTTCCCTTAATTGACACAATCGTCAATTCCTCTATCCTAAATTGGGCAGACATTCTATCCAATTTCCTAGCCAAGCATATCACTGAATATAGGAATAAAGAAGTGTTTTGCTCAAAGAAATACCTCCATTTTATATGTCTTCTTATTTCATGGATGCCATTTGTTTTACTTCTAATTTTCCTACCATGGGTTGGAAATGGACCACCAAAAACCCTACCCTGATTCATATCTACAATAGAGAACTCTGGGATTCTGAGTTCCACTTACACTTCTATAAAATCTGCTACAGAGTCATATTGCCCATGCATCAAATGATTTTCAACAAAAAGGCTCTAAGGGTTTTTGAAGAAGCCAATGTAGATATTCTTCTGATAGCAAGATGGTTTGCAGAAGAAAATTTCACATATATTAGAGTATTTTGGAGTTATGCTTCTCCCCATGTTTTACCTTACTATGTTCCAGACAAATTACTTGCAAAAGACATAGCATATCAGCTTGTCAATAGTATCACAAAGCAGTTGAAATATGGTAAAAAATATATTTGGCCTACTTTCCATTTACAGTGCGGCACCTTTTCTCTGGCTAATATTGGCCATACATATAAATAAGTTCCTAAGATTCAGTTGTTGAGATTGGAATTTATGCCAGGAAGATTATATGATCCCAATCATGTGATTAAAAATTACATCACGGAGCTAAAAATGAAGCCTTTTCTAAAGGAAGAAGATAAATTTGATGATTTCTTCCAAGGCATGGAAAATTTCTCTGATGTTATCAAATATGTTTCTAGTCAATCAAGTCAAGAAGATGTTGAAGCTTTTCAAACATATAGAAACAATAGACTAGAAAATTTTCCTTTGAATCTGTTAATTTTTGGAGATGAAAAACACACTCCAAGTGTTAGCATAGATGATGAAATGAAAGAGGTATCTGAAAATGAATCAGGTCAATCACAACAGCAGTTTGATAATTCAGATCAATCTGAGGAATCCGAATCTAAGAAAGAAAATTCAGAAATTGACCAAATTTTTCAAGAGCTAGAAGTGTTGGAGAAAACAAACAAAAATGGGACAAAATCAAATTTGGAAGTAGTTCAACATACTCATAACATGTTGGATCAATCACAGCCAGCTCATCTTAAAGCAATGCTAGATATTTTTCAACTTCGTGATCACAATCAGAAAGAAATATAGGATTCACAAAGATAGGATTGTTAGTTGAAAGTTCCTAGATTATTGTTTAAGTTAAGTTTTTAAAGGAAAGTTGTTTGAAACCTCCTCTACATTTTTGTAATGATTCAATTTTAGTTTGTAGCTAGTTTAGTATTTAAACCCTTCTCATGCATTTAGATAAGGGTCCAGAATTTTATTAAGAACATTTGCAAAGAATGCTTAATTGTAAGTAAGTTTGTGAATGCCTTGATAAAGTAATGGAACATGACCTTTTTAGTTATATATATCATTTTGTTGATCAATGATGATGCACTTTTGTATTCTTTGAAAGACTTATTGGTAGAAGAGTTGAATGTGGCCTATTATCACTGGTCAGACGAACAGAGCAGTACACATCTAGTACTATTATCATGTATGCTAAATCTGTTTTGGAATATTAGTGATGAATTCAACTTTCATGAATTATATATGAAATTTATTGTTTTTTTATCTGAAATATCAGTTGCACTATTGTATGATATAAAGTTAGAAATTTATATGTTTTATATATGATCATCAGATATATGCGATATATTTCTCATTTTCTTTTGATTAACTATTTTTTCAAGAGAATCATCTTAAAAAGTAATAATTCTATTAAATCTGTGATGATCTTCATCATCACAAATTGAATAGATATCATTTTAGATTGCGTCAAACTAGTATTATCCCGGGTTAGATTAAATTAGGCTTAAATTTAAAATTTTTCATTTTAGAATAAATTTGTTTTAGTTTTTAGCAATTCATCATGCCAAATCTTTTGAGAAGAAACCCAACAATCAAATAAAAAACCCAAATCTGGGAAACTGGTCCCATTATATCCAGTCGGAGCCACTATTCCAAATGGAAAAGGAGCAGTCTTAAGGTTCGGACCGGCTGGTTATCCCCCTTGTTGTTGCCACAAATTTCTGCGCCCTCAACACCACCATATCCTTGGACTAATACTCATTCTGCCATTCACTACTATCTCCTTATCTTTTTTTCAGTTTGTTGGTTTTGTTTATTAACTCTTGCATCTTTACTTTCTGTAATTTTTCAAGCCCTTTCTCCTTCATGATTGACTCTTCCTTCATTAAATTCTGATTTTTCAGCATTCTCTTCAGCACTCTAGTATCTCTATTACACTCATCTTCAAACTATTGTTTGTTATATTCTCCTTGAAGTTGTTGGAGTCTTACTTCCGCCCTTTCATCCTTACCCTCCTGTTGCTTTCCAAACCACTTTTGTTCAATATCTGCAAATTTATTTTCAAAAAATAAGTTCTCTTCCAATTTCCTTTGTACTTGATTCCTTTCAAATACATCACTATGTTGTTCATCAATTTCAACATATTTCCCATCCTCTTCTTTGACAACCTTCAGTGATTGTTCTTCACTTCCTTGACTGATTTTATTAGTCAATTTAGCTTCTTCATGCATGGTATATTCATGCTTTACATTTTCCTCATCATCATGTCTGACCTTGTAACTTACAGTCTTCTTCAGTTTTAAAACTGACTCTTCAACTTGAAACATGTCTATCTCATCTTCATCAAAACCTGTAATCATAAAAAAATCATTAAAATCAAAAGCATAAAAATTTTGTGTTTCTTTTTGTTCTAGCAACATCTCAGTTTGCTGCTCTGATTTTTTCTCTTTCATCAACACTTTAGTATATTGATTCTCCAAAGAATTTTCTAAAGAACTCTCAAAACTATCAATAAGTTTTTTCTTCACATCATCTACTTTAATGATGTATCTCTGCTCTTCTTTACTGAAATGAGATTCTTTATCTGTAATATCAATTTGTTGAGATTTCATTATCATTATCTTATGATTGTCATTCATGACAATTTCTTTGTCTTCCTTTTTCAGCAATTTATCCTAAGTATATATCCTATGTTTTTCCAACTTTCTTCTTTGAAGATCTAACTTTCTATATAACTCAATAATCTCATTGGAGTATAATTCTGAAACTTTAAACAATTTTCAGTACCTTTACTTGTTATTATACCATCATTAAATGATTCTTCTTCTTTTTCTAAATTCAAATTATCCTTCTTAAGAATTTCCAACTCATTAGGTACAGTAAATACCTTTTCTCCATGTCTTACTATGACCAGCTCCACTGTTTTGCTGCATATTTCCATTATACATTTCTGTCTCCTTTTGTTTCTGAAATCTTGTTATCTCGGCCTTAATCTAACCAAATTTTAGATTCCAATCCTTCTTCTTAACAAAGTCTAAAGTTTGTTCATCATCATGTGATGTACCTGCAAGCATACACAATTCATTAATATTAAAACCAAGAAACCTTTTACCCTTAGTTGATATTCCAGTCATACACTCTTCATCAGAGTTATTATCATTGTTCATATATTCTCTACTATATTTTCTTTCAATTTCTTTATCACTTTCTTCAGCAACTATCTTTTGCTGTAATTAAACTTCTTTGAATTGTTCTAAACTATTCCAATAGTCTATGAAATCTTTCTCATTGTCCTCTTCACCCAGAATTTCACCCTGTTCTGGTCTACAAATGGAAAATTCCATTTCTGATTCTGTTTCTCTGAATTTTTCTATCAATTGCTTCACTTGTTTCTGTTGTAGCCTTCTCTGTATCTTAGACCATTTCACTTTCAGTTTCTTCAAGACCCAACCTTGCCTTTGGTTTTCCTCTATCAGCATTGTTAACACATCAAATTCCTTTCTTATCTCAACCAACTCCTTGTGAAGATCCTCTTGACTCATCCAGTTCTTGCAAATTATTTTAGCACCTTTTTCTTTCATCTTGTAGCCTTCTCTTTGAACCTTCTCTATGACTTCCCACAACCATCTTTACTTTTGTGTGAGATTCTACACCGGCAACCAATCAACTTCCTTATGAGTTTATGTTCTCACCAAACTTCTTCTCTATCTGTTCTTCAAGTTCTCTTCTTCTCAGAACTTGTACTGAGAAATCTTGCTCTCTTCTCTGGTTGTTGCACTCACTTCATTTAAAGACACCACTCTCCCTATCTATTCCAAGCCTTAGCTGGAATAAGGTCCTACTACAATTTCTAAGAACTTTCAAAATTTCTTCCTACAGTCCTACTACCACAATCTTGTGCCAAATTTCAACTCATTTAATCTACCGCAGTCTTGCTCAGAACCCCTGCTATGAATATCAGTAGTCATCTTATTCTTTCCATTTCTATGAGTTCATCACTCACTCCCTCATGATGAGTTGTTCTAAGCCTCTGCAACAGCAAGTCCTTCCTACCACCACTTACCTCATAGATTTTTTTTCTGGACTTAGACTTTTGGCGAGTACGATTATCTATCTCTGGAACCTCCTTTTGAGCATTTCTCTATGTTCCTTCTAGCCTTTAACTCTTTTCCACTTTCGAGAACAAAATTGTCCCTTTTATCCATAATATATTGGAATTCTTCAAGTTTCTGCTCCACACTTTTCTTTCACTCAGAAACTTTTACCAGCTTCCTTCATCACTACTCTTAAGGCTGTGATCTTCTTTTCTTGAGATTCTCTTCAACTATTTGCAGCCTGAATTTTGCAAACAATATCTTCAAACCAGATTAAAATAGCACATAACACATCACCTTCAAGATCTCTGTGTGATCTTTTTTCAACACTCATTATACTTTGAATGGATTTCTCTTTATTTCCTTGCTTCTGTAAATTCTTCCAATATTCTATTAATATTTATCTCTAAGTGCATGTTGTCTGTCAGATTCAAATCTGATCTCCTTTTCCATTGTACCTGTATACACACCTTTCAAAATATAACTCTATAAATATTCAAAGCACATTTGATCTATTTAATCAACTCTTTCCATCACACAAAATCTCCTTATTCTGCTTCATTATCAAATGTCGTCTACATAGTCAACTCTGCAATAGTTACCATTATTTTCTCTAATACCACTTTAATGCAGCCAAAGCTGCATCTATACCCACATCATGCATATAAAAATGCATGTCAACTGTATGTCAATTCATGTTCCAGGAATTTAATTTTTCTGTTGTAAGTTTCAATGGTGAATCCACTTTTTTTTTTAAACTATTCATCCTTTCAATCTGTATGCAGAATCATTTTCCTTTCGGGCTTTTTTATTATAATTTTGCACTTTTTTTAAACAACTTGTAACATACCCGCATTAATAAATGTAACTCAAAGCTTTCGAATTTGGTTAAAACCCTTATGCCGATAATATTATATCCGGCCCACAAGTATATCACCATGCACTTTTCACCAGCGATCTATACGCTTCCGTTAATCTGATGGCTATCGCACTCCGTCTAGTACTATACTCTATTGATTGATAATGTGTGAAATAGGTGGTTTTTGTTTGTGATGTGTTATCACCATATCATTTCGCACTTACCTTGGTAAATACCGCTTACGGCTTTTTACCCTTGAAAAACCAACGTTGGTTCCTAAACTCGCTTCACGGTTCCACGCTTACACTCACTCTTGGTTTCAACTAGCATGCATACCTTTTTATGCGATTTTATTAGATCTTCGCATCTGCTCACTAGTTATCAAATGCACATATCCACTTGCAATATCCATAGATCATTTCCTATTTAATCCAGATGTTTCTGAAGCTTTCTTGGGTTTCAACTAAACCCCCACCAGATTGATAGTCACGCATATATAATAAAACTTCAGAAATTTAACAATCCTGCAAGGTTATTTCTAGGAATCGATTAAACAGAATTCAACTAGAATTCAAACTCAGAAGTATTTCGAAGGGAGACAAAACCTCTTGGATTTGACATTTTTTCCACTTCTTACTCAGATATACAATGAAATATCAATTTCCTTGTACAATTGAAAACTTTTGAAAATCATTATTAGAGTTTTAATTACATAACATCTGATTTCATGGCTCTGTATATTTCTCCTTTAATTCACTATTTTGGATGTTCTTCCGTGTGACTTCTTCCTTGGCTCTGATTTTGGAATATTTAATCGTATTCAAAATAGATCCGTTCTCTTCAATATCCTCTACATGTTGTTCCTTATCGAATTCTTCTACCTATACACATTATGGAAACTTTGATTCAACACACAAATTTTAAATTGAATTTCTCAATGCACACTTATGCAACATATGAATTAGGAATCTTCTATTAACAACCAAATAATTACATAAAAATTCCTCCTCGGACCTGATCTTCTGTATCTATGGCCTTTTCTCTAATCTGCTCATAGGATTACAAAAACAAACTCCTATCTGTCTATTTTATTTCTATGCCTATCTATATCCCTTTCATGCCTTTGAGGCTTACAATTTATACAAATGGATTCTACAACCAATTCTGGTTTAGATCCAAAACTCGCTCAACAAAATCCCAAATATCCTCTAAGTCCTCTTTTGACTCAACTAATCCCTAAGGATCCTCTCTAATCCACAAAATAATGAAACCAATTCCTAATCTAATATTTACAATTAATTCTCAAATCTCTCAATCCCTATGAGCTCTCAACTGTCCTAATTCTCTCATGTTCTCCAACATTCGAGAACATTTACAAAATTCCTCCCAATATTTAATTAATCCCTATTCTAAATATCTCTTATTAAAATCACTCAAAAATATTAATAATTACTCTAATTTAATACATAGGAAACCAACTTTCTTAAAACACAAGACCCCCTATTTCTACTTATAATACAATGAAATTTCTGAGTCGGATGCTCCTGCATCAGACTCCCAAAGTAGAAAATAATCATGATCTCCTGATCATGTGCTTCCAACCTTTGTCCTCCTAGATCCCATACTTTTTTCTGTAATCTGTCTTTGGTTGTTGTTATTGTTTGTTGTTGTTCTCTAGGTATCCACACTTTATGTTGCATTTCCCCACTAGCTACGCTTTCATAATCTGTTGTTGTTTTCTGTTTCATCTTACTCTCTTTGTCAATCGAATTAAATTTCTTATTGATTACTCTTCCTATTGTTGTCCATCTCCTCCATATGGATTGTTTTATCATTAATTTCCATAATTCTTAAATCTCCATCTCAAGCATATCCTTGGACTAATACTCATTCTTCCATTCACTTCTATCTCCTTCTCTTTGCTTCAGTTTGTTACTATTGATTATTAACTCTTGCATCTTTACCTTCTGTAATTTTTCAAGCCCTTTCTCTTTCATGATTGACTCTTTTTGTAATTTTTCCAGCATTCTCTCCAGCACTCTAATATCTCTATTCCAATCATCTTCAAATTTTTGTTTGTTATATTCTCCTTGAAGCTGTTGGAGTATTACTTTTGTTCAATATCTGCAAATTTATTTTCAAAAAACAAATTGTCTTCCAATTTACTTTGTAATTGATTCCTTTCAAATACATCACTATGATGTTCATCAATTTGAGCATACTTCCCATCCTCTTCTCTGAAAACCTTCGGCGATTGTTCTTCACTTCCTTGACTGATTTTTTTAGTCAATTTTGCTTCTTCATGCATGGTATCTTCATACTTTAAATTTTCCTCATCATCATGTTTGACCTGGTAACTTCTAGTCTTCTTCAGTTTTGAAACTGACTCTTCAACTTGAAACATGTATGTCTCATCTTCATCAAAACTTGTAATCATAAAACAATCATTAAAATCAAAAGCATAAAAACTTTGTGTTTCTTTTTCTTCTAGAAACATCTCAGCTTGCTGCTCTGATTGTTTCTCTTTCATCAACACTTCAGTATGTTGATTCTCCAAATAATTTTCTAAAGAACTCTCAAAATTGTCAATAAGTATTCTCTTCACATCATCTGCTTTAATGATGTCTCTCTGCTCTTATTTATTGTAATGAGATTCTTTCTTTGTAATATCAATTTGTTGAACTTTCATTATTATTATCTTATGATTGTCATTCATGACAATTTATTTGTCTTCCTTTTTCAGCAATTTATCTTGAGGAAATATCCTCTGTTTTTCCAACTTTCTTCTTTGAAGATATAACTTTCTATATAACTCAATAATCTCAATTGGAGTATAATTTGGAAACTTTAAACAATTTTCAGTTCCTTCACTTGTTGTTATACCGTCATTAAATGATTCTTCTTCTTTTTCTAAATTCAAATTATCCTACTTAAGAATTTCCAACTCATTAGGTACAATAAATACCTTTTCTTCATGTCTTAACTCATATCTGTTATTCAAATCTTTAATGTTACCAGCTCCAGCTCCAATGTTTTGCTACATATTTCCATTAGACCTTTCTGTCTCCTTTTGTTTCTAAAAACTTGTTATCTCAGTCTTAATCTGAATATGTTTTAGATTCTGCTCCTTCTTCTTAACAAAATCTAAAGTTTGTTCATCATCCTGTGATGTACCTGCAATCATACATAATTCATTACTATTAAAACAAACAAAAATTTTCACTCTCAGTTGATATTCTGGTCATACACTCTTCATCAGAGTTATCATCATAGTTCACAGATTCTCTGCTATATTTTCCTACAATTTCATTATCACTTTCTTTAGCAACTGTCTTTTGTTGTAATTCAACTTCTTCGAATTGTTCTGAACTATTCCAATAGTCTATGAGATCTTTCCCATTGTCCTCTTTACCCAAAATTTTACCCTGTTCTGGTCTACAAATGGAAACTTCCATTTCTATTTTTGTTTCTCTGAATTTTTCTATCAACTGATTCACTTGTTTCTGTTGTAGCCTTCTTTGTAGCTTAGACCATATCACTGTCCTTTTCTTCAAGACCCAACCTTTCCTTTGGTTTTCCTCTATCAGCATTGTTAACACATCAAATTCCTTTCTCATCTCAACCAACTCCTTGTCAAGCTCCTCTTGAGTCATCCGGTTCTTGCGGATTGTTTTAGCACCTCTTTCTTTCATCTTGTAGCCTTATTATGAACCTTCTCTATGACTTTCCACAACCATCTTTACTTCTATGTGAGCTTCTACATTAGCAGCCAATCAACTTCCTTCTGAGTTGATATTCTCACCAAACTTCTTCTCTGTTTGGTCTTCAAGTTCTCTTTTTCTCAGAACTTGTACTGAGCAATCTTGCTCTCTTCTCTGGTTGCTACACTCACTTCAAATAAAGACACCACTTTCCCTATATATTCCAAGCCTTAGAATGAATAAGGTCCTGCTACAATTTCTAAGAACTTTCAAAATTTCTTCCTACAGTCTTACTGCTACAATCTTGTGCCAAATTTCCACTCCTTTAATCTATTGTGGTCTTTCTCAGAACCCCTACTATGACTATCAATGGTCATCTTCCTCTTTCCATCTCTATGAGTTCATCACTCACTCCCTCACAATGAGTTTTCTAAGCCTCTGCAACAACAAGTCCTTCCTGTTGGCACTTACCTCACCAATTTTTTTCTAGACTTGGACTTTTGGCAAGTATGGTTCTATATCTCTGGGACCTCCTTTTGAGAATTTCTCTCTGTTCCTTCTAGGATTTAACTTTTCTGCACTTTTGAGAACACAATTGTCCCTTTTATCCAAACTCTGTTGGAATTCTTCAAGGTTTTGCTCCGCACTTTTATTTCACTCAAAAACTCTTACCAGTTTCCTTCATCACTGCTTTTAATCCTATGATCTTCTTTTCTTGAGATTCTCTTCAACTGTCTGCAACATGTATTCTGAAAACAATATCTTCAAACTAGATTAAAATAACACATAACACCTCACCTTCAAGATCTCTGTGTGATCATGTTTCACCACTCATTACACTTTGAATGGATTGTTCTGTATTTCCTTGCTTCTGCAAATTCTTCGAATATTCTGTTACACTTTATCTCTAATAGCATGTAATTTGTGAGATTCAAATCTGATCTCCCTTTCCATTGTACATGTATACACACCTTTCAAAATATAAATCTGTAAATCTTCAAAGCTCATTTGATTTATTTACTCACCTCTTTCTATCACAAAAAATCTCCTTGTTCTGCTTCATTATCAAATGTCTTCAGCATAGTCAACTCTACAACAATTACCATTATTTGCTCTGATACCACTTTGACGTAGCCAAATCTACATCTATACCCACATCGTGCATATAAAAATGCATGTCAACTGCATGTAAATTCATGTTCCTAGAATTCAATTTTTCTGTTGTAAGTTTCAATGGTGAATCTACTTTTTTTTTTTCAAACTATTCATCCTTTCAATCTGCATGCATAGTCATTTTCCTTTTGGGCTTTTTTCTTATAATTCTGCACTTTAGTTAAACAACTTGTAGCATACCCGCATTAATAAATATAACTCGAAGCTTTCGACTTTGGTGAAAACCCTTATGTTGACAATATTATATCCGGCCCACAAATATATCCTGATGCACTTTTCACCAACAATCTATACGTGCCCATTAATTTGACGACTATCGCACTCTGTCTAGTACGATACTCTATTCATTGATAATGTGTGAAATAGGTGGTTTTTGTTTGCGATGTGTTGTCACCATATCATTTCGCACATCCCTTGGTAAATATCGCTTACCACTTTTTACCCTTGCGAAAACCAACATTGGTTCCTAAACCCGCTTCATGGTTCCATGCTTACACTGGCTCATCATTTCAACTAGCATGCATACCTTCTTATGCGATTTTATTAGAAATTCACATCTGCTCACCAATTATCGAATGCACATATCGACTTGCAATATTTGTATATCGTTTCCGATTTAAACCAGACATTCCTGAAGCTTTCTTGGGTTTCAACTAAACCCCCACCAGATTGACAGTCACACATATATAATAAAACTTCGGAAATTTAACAATCATGCAAGGTTATTTCTATGAATCGATTAAACAGAATTCTGCTAGAATTCAAACTCAAAAGTATTTCGAAGGGAGACAAACCCTCCCGGATTTGACATTTTTTCCACTGCTTACTCAGAGATACAAAGAAATATCAATTTCCATATACACTTGAAAACTTTTGGCAATCATTATCAGAGTTTTAATTACATCACATACGATTTCATGGCACTGTATATTTCTCCTTTACTTCACTATTTTGGATGTTCTTCCATGTGACTTCTTCCTCAGCTCTGATTTTGGAATACTTAATCGTATTCAAAACAGATCTGTCCTCTGCAATCTCCTCTACATGCTCTTCCTTATTGAATTCTCCTGCCCATATACACTATGCAAACTCTGATTCAACACACAAATTATAAATTGAATTTATCAATGCACAATTACACAACATATGAATTGGGGATCTACTCACTATATTAACAATCAAATAATTACATAAAAATTCCTCCTCTAACCTGATCTTCTGTATTAATGGCCTTTTCTCTAATCTCCTTTATGTTTGTTTTCTTTCTATGCTTATCTATATCCTTTTCATGCCTTTGAGGCTTACAATTTATACAAATGGATTCTACAACCAATTCTGGTTTAGATCCAAAACTTGCTCAACAAAATCTTGAATATCCTCTAAGTCCTATTTTGACTCAACTAATCCCTAAGGATCCTCTCTAATCCACAAAATAATGAAACCAATTCCTAATCTAAGATTTACAATTAATTCCCAAATCTCTCAATCCCTATGAGCTCTCAACTATCCTAATTCTCTCATGTTCTCCAACATTCGAGAACATCTAAAAAATTCCTCTCAATATTTAATTAATCCCTATTCTAAATATATCTTATTAAAATCACTCAAAAATATTAATAATTACACTAATTTAATACATAGGAAACCAACTTTCTTAAAACACAAGACCCCCTATTTCTACTTATAATACAATGAAAATTTTGAGTCGGATGGTCCTGCATCAGACTCCCAAAGTAGAAAATAATCATGATCTCCTGATCATGTGCTTCCAACCTTTGTCCTCCTGGATCCCATAATTTGTTCTGTAATCTATCTTTGGTTGTTGTTCTCTAGGTCTCGACACTTTATGTCGCATTGCCCCACTAGCTATGCTTTCACAATCTGTTGTTGTTTTTTGTTTCATCTTACTCTCTTTGTCAATCGAATTAAATTTTTGATTGATTACTCTTCCTGTTGTTGTCCATCTCCTCCATATGTAATATTTTATCGTTAATTGCCATAATTCTTCAATCTCCACCTCCAGCATATCCTTAGATTGATACTCATTCTGCCATTCACCGCTATCTCCTTGTCTTTGCTTCAGTTTGTTGTTGTTGTTTATTAACTCTTGTATCTTTACTTTCTATAATTTTTCAAGCCCTTTCTCTTTCAGATTAATTCTTCCTTCATTGAATTATGATTTTCCAGCATTCTCTCCAGCACTCTAATATCTCTATTCCAATCATCTTCAAACTGTTGTTTGTTATCTTCTCATTGAAGTTATTGGAGTATTACTGTTGCCCTTTCATCCTTACCCTCTTGTTGCTTTCCAAATAACTTTTGTTCAATATCTAAAAATTCATTTTCAAAAAACTAATTGTCTTCCAACTTCCTTTGTACTTGATTCCTTTCAAATACATCACTATGTTGTTCATCAATTTCAGCATATTTCCCATCCTCTTCTCGGACAACCTTCAGTGATTGTTCTTCACTTCCTTGACTGATTTTGTTAGTAAATTTAGCTTCTTCATGCATGGTATATTCATGCTTTACATTTTCCTCATCATCATGTCTTCCTTGGTAGCTTCCAGTCTTCTTCAATTTTAAAACTGACTCTTCAACTTGAAACATATATGTCTCATCTTCATCAAAACCTGTAATCATAAAACAATAATTAAAATCAAAAGCATAAAAAATTTGTGTTTCTTTTTCTTCTGGAAACATCTTATCTTGTTGCTCTGATTGTTTCTCTTTCATCGACACTTCAGTATGTTGATTCTCCAAAGAATTTTCTAAAGAACTCTCAAAACTGTCAATAAGTATTTTCTTCACATCATCTGCTTTAATGATGTCTCTCTGCTCTAGTTTACTGAAATGAGCTTCTTTCTCTATAATATCAATTTGCTGAACTTTCATAGTCATTCTCTTATGATTGTCATTCATGACAATTTCTTTGTCTTCATTTTTCAGCAATTTATCCAGAGTATTTATCCTCTGCTTTTCCAACTTTCTTCTTTGAAGATATAACTTTCTATATAATTCAATAATCTCAATTGGAGTAGAATTTGGAAACTTTAAACAATTTTCAGTACCTTCACTTGTTTTTATACCATCATTAAATGATTCTTCTTCTTTTGCTAAATTAAAATTATCCAGCTTAATAATTTCCAACTCATTAGGTACAGTAAATACATTTTCTTCATGTATTAACTGATATATGTTATTTAAATCTTTACTATTACCAGCTCCAATCTTTTGTTGAATATTTACATTAGAACTTTCTGTCTCCTTTTGTTTCTGAAATCTTGTTATCTCAGTCTTAATCTAAAAAGATTTTAGATTATGCTCCTTATTCTTAACAAACTCTAAAGTTTTTTCATCATCCTGTGATGTACCTACAATCATACACAATTCATTACTATTAAAACCAAGCTAAGTTGATATTCTGGTCAGACACTCTTCATCAGAGTTATCGTCATAGTTCACAGATTCTCTGCTATATTTTCCTTCAATTTATTTATTAATTTCTTCATCAACTGTCTTTTGTTGTAATTAAACTTCTTCGAATTGTTCTGAAATATTCCAATAGTCTATGATATCTTTCTCATTGTCCTCTTCACCCCAAATTTCACCTTGTTCTAGTCTATAAATGGAAACTTCCATTTCTGATTCTGTTTCTCTGCACTTTTCTATCAACTGCTTCACTTGTTTCTGTTGTAGCCTTCTATGTAGCTTAGATAATTTCACTGTCCTTTTCTCCAAGACCCAATCTTGCCTTTGATTTTCCTCTATCAGCATTTTTAACACATCAAATTCCTTTCTTATCTCAACCAACTCCTTGTCAATCTCCTCTTGACTCATCCGGTTCTTGCGGATTGTTTTAGAACCTTTTTCTTTCATCTTGTAGCCTTCTTTTGAACCTTATCTATGACTTCCCACAACCCTCTTTACTTCTATGTGAGCTTATACACCAACAACCAATCAACTTCGTTCTGAGTTGATCTTCTGACCAAACTTCTTCTTTGTCTGGTCTTCAAGTTCTCTTCTTCTTAGGACTTGTACTGAGCAATCTTACTCTCTTCTCTGGTTGTTGCACTCACTTCATTTAAAGACACCACTATCCCCATCTATTCCAAGCCTTAGCTGGAATAAGGTCCTGCTACAATTTCTAAGAACTTTAAAAATTTCTTCCTATAGTTCTTCATTTCACACTTCCCTTGGTAAATACTGCTTATGGCTTTTTACCCTTGCGAAAACCAACACTGGTTGCTAAAACTGCTTCACGGTTCCATGCTTACACTGACTCATGGTTTCAACCCATGGTTTTAACCAGCATGTGTACCTTTTTATGTGATTTTATCAGATCATCGCATCTTCGCACCAGTTATCGAATACGCATATCCACTTGCGATATCCGTAGATCGTTTCCTATTTAAACCAGACGTTTATGAAGCTTTCTTGGGTTTCAACTAAACCCCTACCAGATTGACAGTGAGACATATATAATAAAACTTCAGAAATTTAAAAATCCTATAAGGTTATTTCTATGAATCGATTAAACAGAATTCAACTAGAATTAAAACTGAGAAGTATTTCGAAGGGGGACAAAACCTCCTGGATTTGACATTTTTTCCACCTCTTACTCAGAGATACAAAGAAATATCAATTTCCTTGCACTATTGAAAACTTTTACCAATAATTATCAGAGTTTTAATTACATCACATATGATTTGATGGCTCTGTATATTTCTCCTTTACTTCGCTGTTTTGGATGTTCTTCTGTGTGACTTTTTCCTCAGCTCTGATTTTGGAATACTTAATCGTATTCAAAACAGATTCATCCTCTGCAATCTCCTCTACATGCTCTTCCTTATCAAATTCTCCTGCCTATATACACTATGCAAACTCTGATTCAACACACAAATTCTAAATTGAATTTCTCAATGCACACTTACACAACATATGAATTGGGAATCTTCTCACTGTATTAACAATCAAATAATTACATAAAAAATTGTCCTTTGACCTGATCTTCTGTATCAATGGCATTTTCTCTAATATTCCCGTAGGCTTACAAAAAAAACTCCTATATGGTTGTTTTATTTCTATGCCTATCTATATCCTTTTCACGCCTTTGAGGCTTACAATTTATACAAATGGATTCTACAACCCATTCTGGTTTAGATCCAAAACTCGCTCGACAAAATCTTGAATATCCTCTAAATCCTCTTTTGACTCAACTAATCCCTAAGGATCCTCTCTAATCCACAAAACAATGAAACCAATGCCTCATCTAAGATTTACAGTTAATTCCCAAATCTATCAATCCCTATGAGCTCTCAAATGTCCTAATTCTCTCATGTTCTCCAACATTTGAGAACATTTAAAAAATTCCTCTCAAT
The DNA here is from genome assembly GCA_034641835.2 of Pinus albicaulis. Taxonomy (NCBI): domain Eukaryota; kingdom Viridiplantae; phylum Streptophyta; class Pinopsida; order Pinales; family Pinaceae; genus Pinus; species Pinus albicaulis. The sequence goes on from CM076569.1 coordinate 117,753,257, forward strand.
ATTTAATTAATCTCGATTCTAAATATATCTAATTAAAATCACTCAAAAATATTAATAATTACACTAATTTAATATAGAGGAAACCAAATTTCTTAAAACAGAAAACCCCCTATTTCTACTTATAATACAATGAAATTTCTGAGTCTTATGCTCCTGCATCATACTCCCAAGGTAGAAAATAATCATGATCTCCTGATCATGTGATTCTAACCTTTGTCCTCCTAGATCCCATACTTTGTTCTGTAATATGTCTTTGGTTGCTGTTATTGTTTATTGATGTTCTCCAGGTCTCTACACTTTATGTTGCATTGCCCCACTAGCTATGTTTTTACAATCTATTGTTGTTTTCTATTTTATCTTACTCTCTTTGTCAATCGAATTAAATTTTTTATTGATTACTCTTATTGTTGTTGTCCATATCCTCCATATGGCCTGTTTTATCATTAATTTCCATAATTCTTCAATCTCTATCTCTAGCATATCCTTGGACTAATACTCATTCTGCCATTCACTGCTATCTCCTTCTATTTGCTTCAGTTTGTTGTTGTTGTTTATTAACTCTTGCATATTTAATTTTTGTAATTTTTCAAGCCCTTTCTCTTTCGTGATTGACTCTTCCTTCATTGAATTTTGATTTTCTAGCATTCTCTCCGACCCTCTATTATCTCTATTCCACTCATCTTCAAAATTTTGCTTGATATCTTCCCATTGAAGTTGTTCGAGTCTTACTGTCACCCTTTCATCTTTACCCTCTTGTTGCTTTCCAAACATATTTTGTTCAATATCTGCAAATTTATTTTCAAAAAATAAATTGTCTTCCAATTTCCTTTGTACTTGATTCCTTTCAAATACATCACTATGATGTTTATCAATTTCAGCATATTTCCCATCCTCTTCTTTGAAAATCTTCAGTGATTTTTCTTCACTTCCTTGACTGATTTTTTTAGTCAATTTAGCTTCTTCATGCATGGTATCTTCATGCTTTAGATTTTCCTCATCATCATGTCTCACCTGGTAACTTCTAGTATTCATTAGTTTTAAAACTGAATCTTCAACTTGAAACATGTCTCTCTTATCTTCATCAAAACCTGTAATCATAAAACAATCATTAAAATGAAAAGCATAAAAACTTTATGTTTCTTTTTCTTATGGAAACATCTCAACTTGGTGCTTTGATTGTTCCTCTTTCATCAACACTTCAGTATGCTGATTCTCCAAAGAAATTTATAAAGAAGTCTCAAAACTGTCAATAAGTATTTTCTTCACATTATCTGCTTTAATGATGTAATGAGATTATTTCTTTGTAATATCAATTTTCTGAACTTTCATTATCATTCTCTTATGATTTTCATTCATGACCATTTCTTTCTCTTCCTTTTTCAGCAATTTATCCTGAGTATATATCCTCCGCTTTTCCAACTATCTTCTTTGAATATCTAACTTTATATATAACTCGATAAATTAAATTGGAATAGAATTTGAAAACTTTAAACAATTTTCAGTAACTTCACTTGTTGTTATACCATCATTAAATGATTCTTCTTCTTTTTCTAAATTCAAATTATCCTGCTTAAGAATTTCCAACTCATTAGGTAAAGTAAATACCTTTTCTTCATGTCTTAACTCATATCTGTTATTCAAATATTTACTGTTACCAGCTCCAATGGTTTGTTGCATATTTCCATTAGACCTTTCTGTCTCCTTTTGTTTATGAAATATTGTTATCTCAGTCTTAATCTGAACAGATTTTAGATTCTGCTCCTTCTTCTTAACAAACTCTAAAGTTTGTTCATCATCCTGTGATGTGTCTGCAATCATACAAAACTCATTAATATTAAAACCAAGAAACTTTTCACCCTCAGTTTCTAGTCATACACTCTTCATTAGAGTTATCATCATAGTTCACAGATTCTCTGCTATATTTTCCTTCAATTTCTTTATCACTTTCTTCAGCAACCATATTTTGTGGTAATTCAACTTCTTTGAATTGTTTTGAACTATTTTAATAGTCTATGAGATATTTCTCATTGTCCTCTTCACCCATAATTTCACCCTGTTCTGGTCTACAAATGGCAACTTCCATTTCTGATTCTATTTCTCTGAATTTTTCTATCAACTGCTTCACTTGTTTCTGTGGTAGCCTTCTCTGTAGCTTAGACCATTTCACTGTCCTTTTCTTCAAGACCCAACCTTGCCTTTGGTTTTCCTCTATCAACATTGTTAACACATCAAATTCCTTTTTATCTTAGCCAACTCCTTGTCAAGCTCTTCTTGACTCATCCAATTCTTGCGAATTGTTTTAGCACCTTTTCTTTCATATTGTAGCCTTCTTCTGAACCTTCTCTATGATTTCCCTCAGGACTCGTAGGACCCCATACCCATAGCTATTTTAGACCAATTGGTATAGACCATTCAACCAAAGCCATCCATGAATTGGTTCTATCATATGTCCAAAGAAAATTTTAACTGATTTTACGAACGCTGCTAATAATACCCTTTGGGATGTATGTGATAGATATCCAATATACATGTATATTTGCAAGATATGATTTTAATAGTATAAGATTTCCCCCTTGAGAGAGGAGTCAGTGGGTCCAAGTTGTTATCCAAACTTCATACATTTTTAAGTGTTTTATCCTAAATATGCTAGAAATAAATTTTAATGTAGCTTGTAATCTCCAAAATTATAGGGAAAAAATCAACTAAGTATGAAGAATAGGAGTCAACTTCCAAGTTGATCATTTGAATATTTTTCATCTCCTTTCCTTCAGTGTGAAACTAAATTGGGAATAGTTCATGAGACATGAAATTATTATTAAAAATACTTATTGTAAACTCCATGAATCATGCAATGTCATACAAATTTAGATGCCTTCTTAGTCAAAGGGTGTCTATATAAGTTTACCAAACTCACTCATTACAAAATATCCACGGCCATTTCTCATAGAAATTTAATGAATGCAATCCCATTTATCTCTCAGGGAAGTTTATGAATGAAATCCCCATTCTCCATTTCAACAAGCCCAATTTATGTAATGCTATGGTACAAAATTCCTCCATGGATTCTAAAGTAGAATTTTCCCATTTCTTCACTTGAAATTCATTATGCTTATGGGTGGGTGTAAGCTAATAATTAATCGAGGTGGCTCCATGAAACCTCAAATATCAAAGTGCTCAAAATTTAACAGAAATACTACCAAGTTGTAGTGCTTGTCGTTACGATTCCAATGGCACAAATGACACTAAAAGCCGATCCATATGACTAACTTAACACAATTTGAAGTTGACAAGACAATCAAGAAAGGAAGTCCTACAACATGATAGGTGGGACCCACAACTTAGATGACAACCAACTAGTGGCCTACTAGTGAATGACACTTGTCATTGGCTCAATGGTTCCTTGGGCCCTATAACAAAAAATAGCCATATATAAAAAGTGGTTATTAATATAACCAAATGCATATATTATCATTTAAAATTGTTTTAAAATAACATGGGTGGTGGTTTTTTTATAACCATTAAATATGGTTATATACCCATATGGGTATTAATACTTTAATGTAACAACAGATCAAATTTTATTAAATGGTCATGATGAACTATTGTCGAAGTATGGTGGGTATATATAACCATATATATATATGGATATAAAACTATTTTAATAAATGCTCATGTTGTCTCTTTGAAGACAGTTCTAGGCTTAGGAATTGTGCCAAAGCATCTATGTAAAGGCTTTTAATTCGATTGGATGACCAATGAATCAAACCATTAACACTCGTATAATCCAAAAAAATGTAAGATTTTCAACCTATTGATTTTATTTCCTAACAAGATACAATCCTTCAATTGATTTTGAAATGGAAAAGGGGAAAATATATGAAAAATAAACATTCATAATGAATACTTAATTAATCAGATATAATAGAGGCGTGTAGAGAAACTTGTACAACCAAACACATATACATTCAAGATATAACAGAAGGCGAAAATCAAATGATGCAAAGGTACTAATTTAAACATATTGTTCAATTATCTAGTCTCCATTATGATGATAACTTTGTAGTGGTATGTTAGGGAAGTTAATATTTAACTTCGCCTTCCCTAACTCCTATGTTACCTTGAACATATGATGAAAAAAAAAGATGAATACACCATAAAAACTCACATGAACACACGTCTTGTTAAAACTGAAGTAAGAATCCTTTGATTATCTTAAAAAGAAGTTAGAAAAGTATAATGATGTATCTAGGCTCTCACAAAGGTTCAACCCTTCTTACTTCGTATTACAAAATATTTATAGAGTTTAATTAAAAAATATCTAATCTAATACAATATTTTACAAATAAAGTTTTATCCAAATGATTTAGATATATCTAATTAATAGAATACAAAAAATTTTTTTTGAAACTGATTTGCGTATTCAACACACCATTGGAGGGTGTTGTTTATAACTGTTGCCTTGAAAAATGTCTCTTCTCTTTGTGCTCCTCATTTTATTGTACTCCCACCTAAAGTTATGTATTCACCTCTTGTTTTTCCTCTACTCTTGCTTGCAATTCTGCATTCAGTTTACTAAATAATTTTGAGTAACTTGTCCTATTTTTAATTATCTGGAATTGAAAATTTAATTACCCTCCTATAGGATTCATTTACTTATGTATACTTTTCAAAGGTTGGCTAGGTAATAAATAAATTATTGATCTCATGCTATATAAATAAAGCATATTCTAGACCCTCTAGAAATTTTTTACCACTTATCACTCCCTTTACCTTCGCAAATTTTGACCTGTCTGCTACTATGTATTGCAATTTTTACTAGTAATTTTCTAGTGGAATCAATTTTCCACTAGAATCTCTCAAAGGTGGAATTCCTTTTTGGTGGAAGATAGAAAATTTTCTACGAAATTTCATAATTTGAGTTTCTAATTTTTTGGCATTTATTCACCAATTGTAACATCAAATTTCTCTTAGTAAATTTTTTTTTGACTTCCAGGAGTGTATCTGTTATGTCTTCAATTCCCAGAACTTCGAGCTCATATTTATTCTTTGAATTCAACATTTTAATAATCCTTTGTGCTTCTTATGCCTTATGATATAATTCCTCTTTGATTTATGTTATAGTTGCTTTGGATTTTTGTACCATCTACTCTTGCTCAAAGATTATCTCAATGGATGTCCAAAGATATGAAATCGTTGAATTGATGTCAACCCAAATATTTTCCCTTACCTCACATAATGTTTTTGAAATAAGTGATTCATATGAGTATTTTTCAAGTTTTTTGGTTAGCTTGAAATTATTTTTTGTTTCAAATATATATGGCTTATCAACCCTGATTTTGTTCTCCTCCATTCTCTACAATGCAACTTTCAATTTTTCCATTTTAGCATTTCTTAAAGATAAATCTCCCATGGCCTTTGATAATATTTCAGTAGCTTCTTCACTAGTTGAATCTATTTTCATTATAGAGGTTCTTGCACTTTTCTATTGTTATTTCTCTTTTAATAGGCTTTCCATATGAGCTTCCATTTTCAGGATTTGAATATTTTTCGCCACAATCATTCTCAACATATTCTATTTATCATTTTCTAGTTATACTAATTCCTTAGTTTGTGGATGTTTTAATGTAGGCAATTTCAGCTTTTTTCTTAGTGCTTGGTGATGGGCCTCTAAATTAGACATAAATTAAGGCCCATATAACCTTTCTTAGGCCCATCTACCTTTCTTAGGTGCATGAAAATATATATTAAATCTCTCCTTCTGCACTTAATAATGTTTTCTTATGCTTTAATATTTTCTTAGGAAGGTTTAAAGGTAATTGAATATTTGTGCCTAATATTGGTTATTTTTGTAGAATATTGTGAGAATATTGGGTAGATTATGTAGATTTGGAGAAGGAGATAATTTAGGTACTTTCTCCCTACCACTGGAAGATCAAGAGTGAAGAATAAATGAGCACAATATCAGGAAATTTGGGAGAAATATTGGAGAGATTCAAGGGGGTTGTGCACCCTCCTTAACTCTCAAAGGTAGCCAAAGGATCCTCATGACATCCCATCAAACAATTTGAATTCTAGAGGCAGCAAAGCAACTCAAGACCAAGTGCACTCAAGCCATACTTCACTTGGAGTCAAGTGGACTAATTACCTATTTTTTAGGGAGATGTTGGTAGCTTCCCTTGAGGATAAATAAAGTTGATCAAGAGCTAATTAGGGTCGATTCTGGTCGATTCTGGTCCATTCGATGCAGTCCATTCCATCCCATGCCATTCATTTTCCATTCTATTAGGATTTTTTTGTTTAAGACCTTCAGGATGTAATAAGATTGTATTTTTAATGCAATGAGTATTCAGATGACTTTTAATTGATCTAGTTCCAGAGAGTTGGGTTCGTGGGTTAGGGCCCAACCTATGTGCCTCAGATTCTCTATTGTTTTCATTATTTCCTTTTTTTCATTTAGCTATTTTTGTTTATGTCATCTAGTTAATCTTGCTTCTCATAGTTTCAAGTTGTTGTTTTGAATTGTTGTTGTAGGTTTTCATTTGCTTATGAGTAACAGAATAAAGGATAAAACTATAAAAGCTATGGATCTAGACTTACCTTCTCATCTCTGTCAATAGAAATCGAGGGGGGTATACTTTCCCATAGGCAAAAAAACTTCTTTCTGTTCACTATTTTTATCACACACTTGTCTATTTTTTTTTGCATAACTAGGCAGGGTTGATTGCAGGTGCAAGAATCTTCACCCGGAAGAAGTTCATTGACACCTCCCTGCTTCATTTCCAAAATCCTTTCCATCTCTGTTGTTACGCTTATATTCCCTTCTATTTCACTTATTGTAGCTGTCGCACCCATTTTATTCACAAAAACCATAAAAGTTGGATCTCCGCTTTTGCTCCTCGAACTTCCTGCTACCATACTTCACATTTTCGTAAATCACACTTTGCATCTTTTTCCTTTTTCCTTTTAAGACTTCTTGCTCATGTCTGCCGATTGCGATATTGGTATCAGGCTCTGCCACCGGTCCCACCGCCACGTCATTTGACTCATTGCAACCTTTGGCCTTTTTGAAAATCGCACTTCACAACCTTTTTCATTTTTTTAAGACTTACTACTCCAAACACCGATTTGCAATAACTCCCCATACTCCGCCGCATCACACATCGCAAATCACATCTTTTACTTGATTCTTGAAATACCTTCCACTCCCAATTCCAATTGCGATATTGGTATCATGCTCTGCCACTAGTCCCACCACCACGTTATCCCATCGTAATTCACAATTCTCTCTTGCTCCTGAACAACACTTACGCTACCCCTCTGGCTTTACGATATTGCGATTGCAATATCACATATCGTATATCACACTTCCAGCCCTCCATCGCAGCTCTTCCATTGCACTTGTTAAATCATTTCGCTCCAAATAATTTTTTGTGCCATAATAAAGCTTTAATAAGGTTGAAACCCACTCTTTCCACCTCTAAACCTTGTTTCATGTGTTGAGTCCTCCATTAGCACCTTTAGCACGTTTTTATCCAAACTGCAAGCCACACTTTGTCAAGTTTATTTTATCATGAATAGTTGCATGGTTAGAAGCATGATAACATGGTAAATAGATCAGAAGATAAGTAGGATGTTTTTAATCGATTGGCCTAGCTAGGTGCAAATTAGTTTAGTTTCTTTTCAGTCATTTCCTTTTGTAGATTAAATTAGTTTCCTTGTTGTCATTTCCTTTTTGCACATTAAATTAGTTTCATTTCTGTCATTTCATTTTTGAAAATTAAGTTAGTTTCCTTTCTGTCATTTCCTTCTAGAAATTTACTTTTTAGATTTTATCATAGTTTAATATATAGCACCCTTTCGTAAAGTAGAAGAGGATGACATGAAAATAATGCATCTGTTGTGTATATAGAACTTTCACCTCTAAGTTTTTACGAACCCTGGGTTGATAAAACTAAAGTAGGGCAGCCCCTAGGTGTTGCAGCACTCTTGGTACAATACCAGGGCTCACCACTTTTTAGCGTCATTGTCGGGGAGGTGTCTAGTAGATGCTTTGATTATGTTTTAGCATTATTTTCTGCTTTCCTTTTTCATGTTGTTTCTGAAATATTGAAAAATACAAAAAATATGATTTTCATGCCTCATAGGAGTAGGAATACTCAAAATGTTTTTAAAAATACTTCTCCAATACCAACCCCCCCCCCCCCCCCACTTGACCACGTGGTGCAATAAGAACCACATCACCATACACTTTTGAAGGTATAAGAGATGAATGTATATAATGACAATGAAGAAGATCTTATTGGGTTTCCTATTCAAGATATGGAAATCAATGTACATATGAAGAAAATCTCTCCATATTTCCTTCACAACTTCCATGGTATGAGGACAGAGGATCCAGAAACATTTCTCTTTGAATTTGAGATACTTTGTAGATCTTATGGCTACTTATCACACACTCAAAACTTGAGATTCTTTCCTGCAACATTGAAGGATAAATTTATTAAATGGTTCTTGAGTCTAGGTACTAATTCAATAAGATCACGGAATGATATGAAAAAGATATTTCTAGAAAAACATAAAGATCGTGATCTTAGAGAACAATTTTTTAAAATGAACCAAGAAGAAGATGAGAGCCTTGAGAATCTAATAGAGAGGTTTATGTACAATGTTAAGAGGGAAAAATTGCATCATCTAGGATTTTACACACTAAAAACCCTTTTACTTAGAACAATTATGGATGAGTGGATTGATCTCCTTAAAATCATGAGTAGAGGAGACGTATACCAATTGTCATTTGAAGAAATTTGTGAAACATGAAAGCGCATATCAAGAGGAAGGGAAAGAGTAAGTAAATCTACCTCAACATTGGTAAGGAAATATGAACTTGAAAATTTTCTTGAAAACTTTAAAACAGAAATTCTTAGCAATCTGAGTGAACACGTAGAAATATTAAGAATGAAAAATGAGAAAAAAGAAGATGTTGATATTTTTGTTTTCCATGAAAATCATATGCTACTAAATGTTGTCCATCATTCTGCAGATTTAAAGAAGTTTACCAGGAACACAATAGGGCAAGGCAATCACCAAATAAGATATGTTATGTAGCTCCAAGGATTCCTTGGTAGCCTAGTCAACTTGATATGATGCGAGGGCCCACTTCACAATTTCAAGCTTATTCCCATCCATCTCAAACTAATTGGGAGACACTCCCTCCTTGGCAACCTCGACCATCTCAACCTGAAAACCAATCGTGGAAACATGGTTGGTAACAACCTTATTGGGAAAAACCACAATATCCTCAATATTTCCCTCAATATCCTCCATACACAACTCCATGATATCCCTACCATCCACCTCTACCACAAACACAACCTCAACCATATCCATCTCATATATCCACCCCCACTCAACTACCTGTACCACCATTTCCAAACCCATACAATGAAGTATCTCAACTCACTTACAATGCTGAGGTACAACACTTCCATACATCTCCTATTGATCTAGATGGTATTCATTGTAGTTCAAGAAAGGTACTGAAAAGAAGATATTTTCTTAATATCATTGAAGGATAAAATCAAGAAGAAGAAGATCCAAATGAGGAGATCAAAAGATAAAGGGGTGCAATTGATGAAGAGGTAGCATCAGAATCATATGCTGAGAAAGTTTCCTCATGTTGAGAAACTAATTTAATTTGCAAAAGGAAATGAATGAAAAGAAACTAAACTAAGTTGCACCTAGCTTGGCCAATCGGGTAAACACACCCTGCTTATCCTCTGATCTATTTGACATAATATCATGCTTCTAATCATGCAACTATTCATGATAAACTAAACTTAACAAAGTGTGGCTTACAGTTTGGAGGAAGACAGGCTAAAGGTGCTAATGGAGGGTTCAACACATGAAAAAAGGCTTAGAGGTGGAAAGAACAGATTTAAACCTTATTAAAGCTTTATTATGGTGCAAAAATGCTTTGGAGCGGCATGATTTAACAAGTGCGATGGCAGAGTTGCAATGGAGGGCTAGCAGTGTGATATGCGATATCAGAATCACAATATCGCAAAGCCGGACGGGTAGTGTAAGTGTTGTTTGGGAGTGAGAGTGAATTGCAAAATGCGATGGGATAACGTGGCAGTGGGGCCAGTGGCGGAGCACGATACCAATCTCACAATCGGCTTTAGGATCGGAACGTGTTATGAGAACCAAGTAAAATATTTTTTTTACAATGTGTGATGTGACAAAGTACAGAGAGTTATTGCAAATCGTTGTTTGGAGCAATAAGTCTTAAAAAAAGGAAAAAGGTTGCGAAGTGCGATTTGCGATAAGGCCAAATGTTGCGATGAGTTGGATGATGTGGTGGTGGGACTGGTGGTGGAGCGTGATACCAATATCATAATGGGAAGACAGGAGTGGTAAGTCTTAAAAGGAAAAATGAAAAAGATACAAAGTGCGATTTGCGAAAAGGTAAAGTACGGTAGCGAGAAGTTCGAGGAGCAAAGGCAGAGGTCAAAATTTGATGGTTTTTGTGAATAAAAAGGGTGTGGCAGCTGCAATAAGTGAAATATAAGGGACTAGAAGTGTAACAAAAGAGATGGAAGGGAGATGGGAAATGAAGTGGGGAGGTGTCAATGAAATTCTTCTGGGCGAAGATTCTTGCCTACTTATGCAAAAAAAACAGACAACTGTGTGATAAAAATAGTGAACAGAAAATAGTTTTTTTCCCTGTGGGAAATTCAGTACCCCCCTCGAGCTCTATTGAAAGAGATTAGAAGGGAATTCTAGATCCACAACTTTTAGAGTTTTATCCTCTATTCTATTACTCCTAAGCAAATGAAAGCCTACTGTAGGAATTCGAAACAACAAATTGAAACTATCAGAAGCAAGATTAACTAAATGATAGAAACAAAAATAGTTAAATGACAGAAAGGAAAGAATGAAAACAACAAAGAAGATGAGGCACATAGGTTGGGCCCTAACCCATGAGCCCAACTCTCTGGAATTAGATCAATAAAAATTCATATGAATACGCATTGTATTAAAAATTCAATCTAATTACATCCCGACAGTGTTAAACAAAAAAAACCTAATAGAATGGAAAATGAATCACATGGGATGGAATGGAATGGATTGCATCGGATGGACTAGAATCCACCAGAATCTATCGGAATTGACCGTAATTAGATATTGATCAACTTTATTTATCCAAGGGTAGCTACCAACAGCTCCCTAAAAAATAGGTAATGAGTCCACTTGACTGCAAGTGAAGTATGGTTTGAGTGCACTTGGTCTTGAGTTGCTTGGTTGCCTCTGGAATTTCGATTGCTAGAGGGGATCTCATGTGAATCCTTTGGCTGCCTTTGAGATTTAAGGAGGGTGGACAACCCCCTTGAATATATCCAATATTTCTCCCTAATTTCTTGATATTGTACTCATTTATTCTTCACCCTTGATCTTCCAAAAGTGGTGGACAATCCTTTATCTCGTCGCAAGTCACATATTAAAATATTTATCCACTCCTTGTTAAAACTTAATTCTCATGTTTGCTGATTGCGATATGGTGATATCACATATCACAGGTCACAACCTTTGCGCCTTTCACAAATTGGATTTCGCTCCCACTCATGAACTATACTTCTGCTTCTCCGTCGTCGTACTTTTCAAATAATTCCACTCCAAAGAATTTTTTTTGTGCTATAATAAATTTTTAGTAAGGTTTAAACCCCCTATTTCCACTTCTAAGCCTTGTTTCATGTGTTAAGCCCTCCATTATCCTCTTTGGCATTTTTTCCTCCAAGATGAAAATCAACACTTTCTCAATTAGAATTAATTCATGGTTAGCTTAGTTGCATGGATAGAAGCATGGTAGATAGAGCATAAGATAAGTAGAGTGTGTTTAGCCAATTGACCAAGTTAAGAGTGGTTTAAATTAGTTTCCTTTCTGCCATTTATTTTTAGCAAGTTAAATTGTTTTCCTTTCTATCATTTCCTTTCAACAATTTAGTTTAGTATCATTTCTGTCATTTCTTTTTAGCAATTTAGTTTAATTTCCTTTCCATGATTTCCTTTCTGCAATTTAAATTAGTTTCTTTCTTGTCATTTCCTTTCAGAAATTTAGCTTATCTTCCTTTATTTCATTTATTTTTTGCAATTTATTCTAGTTTCATTGGAGTGTGATAGAATTCACTGAGAACCCCTAGAAGTAGCACCCTTTCGTAGAGCGGAAGAGGATGACATGACTGGAATGCATCTGCTGTGTATATAGCACTGTCACCTCCAAGTTTGTATGAACCCCGGGTTGATAAAGTAAATTAGGGCAGCCCCTGGGAGTTGCAACACTCTTGGTCCAATACCATGCCTCACCACTTGGATCTCTACATTTCTATTGTTTATTATCTCTTCTGTAGTATTGACATCATTAGGATCTAATCCTAATTTTATCACTAAATCTTCCAACCCTTTTTATTTTGGTATCCTTGGCTAAGGAAGAAATTATTTATAGCTTGAGTTGAGAATGAATATTGTTTAGGGAAGCCTGCAAGTTCGATGATGCTATAGTTGAGCTTGTTAGTGAGGGAAAAATAATCTCAGTTGTATGTTTATGAATATCAATATGATCTATTGGATGTGTCTGTTTGGCATGAAAAGAAAACATTGAATTTATTTACTCATTTTAGGAACCACTTTTATTAAGTAATGTAATTGAAATTTCCTCCGTTAAGGTTCAGTGAAATAAAAGTTTTAAAGATATGGAGCATTGTTTCGCAAACTCAATTGGTAGAAATTTCAATTTCGTATTTTTTTCATTAACTGAAAATGGCCTGATGTCTTCGAAGAGAAACAAAAGGCATAGAGGTGAATCATTATTGTTTATTTAGCTTGCTTTGTGAAGAGAGAGGTCACCATCGATTGTTTTGCACTCTAGAAGATGTTTTATGAAACAACTTGCGATGCAAATTCTCTGAAAAATTGCATACAGGTGATTGGTTGAGGAAAGAGAAATTTTCGTAGAAGAAAAGACTCTAAAATATGAGCTCGCTAAGTTAAAACATAAGATTTTGACAATTCTCTGTGAGGGAATCAATTCAAAAGATGAAAGAGTACTCGAGGATTATTCTATAAAAGTTTAGAAAATTAATTTAGGGTTATAGAAAGAATTCCATTGTTTCTAGCAACTATAACTCAATGATCGATGATCGTAAATATCATTAAGTAGGTGAACAATTCTCGAAAGTAATGGGTTTGATGAAAAACGAAATTGGGGTACATAGACTTCGTAAGTAGAATTCATCAACATATCCAAATTCTTTTCGATAACCAATCGCGGGAGATCATAATGGTCAACTACATCAGTTTTACTAAGTTTGAATTAGTTATCAATCATGAATTTATCCACTTATCATGGTAAGGTTGGACCTTCAACAACTAATTTGGATTTCCCTTTTGGACTTGTCATTTCAGAAATTCAAATAATAAAGGATAAAAAGAGAAATTACCCATTGAATTTGCGACTAGTAACAATGGTAATTGTTGTAATTGATCGATATGGTGTCATAGAGTTCATTTGCTAAAAATGGAAGACAAACAATCAATAGATTAAGAGCAGAGATTTAAAATTATCATCGATTTTGAGCATTTTTATTTTGATAACCGTTATTGGTGCATCTTCATTTAATAGTTCAGACGTTGGTTAGAATGACTTTGATAATTTAACGATAATATGTTAAATTATCAGGAAACTTGGTGACAGTTATTTTGGCGGAAGCGTTGGTAGAGGGCGGAGGTGGTTTGTGGTAGGGGGTGGGGGTGATTGGTGGTAAGTGGTAAATGGAAGGGGGTCCCAAAATTGGTTATTAGTCATTGATCATGGTGGATGAAATCTGGAGCGTCGAGAGAAACACAAAATTTATTCCTCTGGTGACAACACTTTATTTAAAATAAATAATAATAAATATAATTATTTAAAAAATGACATTTAATCTAGCACGCTTATTACAAAGTGCATAAAGAAACTTTAACTTAATTCTTTATCTTTTGAAAACTATGCACTTAAAAAAAATGTATAGGTAAAAATAAGTTACAACTTGGATCCATCTGGGGATTGTTTCCCCCGTGGGATGCAGAGAACTTGCAGATCCATGTGCCTTCTCCTCGGGCTATGGAGTATTTGTTGTGAAAAACCACACTTGTTATGGAAATGTAAATGAAAATGTATATTTATAATGATGGTGATGAAAATATTACTCAATATTTTATGTAATGTTTTTAATATTGTCCATTGACTGGAAATGAGAAATATTCTCCTTTCAAACTCTGAAGAATGAAGGTCTTGTTTCCTTTGACTTCTACAATGTTGAAAGGTCCTAACCAAATATTGTCGAACTTTACATGCTTTCCTCTTTCTTCTCTTCTTTCATCCCATATGAGAACTAAATTTCCTTATCTGAAATCCCTTTCTCTAGCTTTTATGTCAAATAAACTTTTTATCTTGTCTTGATATTGTAAAAGTTTATGTTGAATTTATTTTTTTCTTGATTTAATTCGATAATGTTATTTATCCTTTTCGGAAAATCATCAGTTTCTTCATATTAATCGTTAAAAAAATTCATGATTGGAAATTCTAATTGAGTAGGGAAAATAGCTTTTGTTCCATAAAAAAGTTGAAAATGAGATTTGCGAGTATACATCTTAGGTAAGACCTTGTTTTCCCATACTGCATATTTGAAATGATTGTCTTAGATCCAATAATACCTTTCTTATGACTTTGATCATAATTTATTTGATGATTATGCTAATCTATTCCATCATGGATAATAAGGTGTTAAGTGATGTAAAGCAATATGATACTTTTAACAAAATTCAATCATTTTAATATTACTAAAAGCTTAAACATTGTCTGTAACTATTTGACTTGGACAACCAAATGTAGACAAACTGTTTTCTTCAATCAATTTCATAAATATAAAACTCACTACATTTCTCACAGGAATAGTCTATACCCACTTTCTGAAATAATCAGTTGCTGTAAGTATCCATTTGTGTTGATAACTTGAAGAACGAATTATTTCACCAATAAAATATTGTCCCCACTGTAAGAAGGGAGCTTCAACTGAAAGTGAAATGAGAGGGCGAGCAGTTGAGTCTTTGTTTTCCTGCAACAAATTGACAAGGAATCCAACTCCGTACCTTTGAACCAACTTGTGCAAACAACTTTGGCCAATAAAATCTTGCTCTGAGTATTTTGTGCTATTTCTTTCCAAGCATAATGACCCCCACATACTCCGCAAAACTATTCAATCACTCCTTCTGTTTCACGTTCAGTCAAACAAATTAGGAGAATATTTAATGGATCCTTCCAATACATATTTTTATTTACTATACAATATTTCATTTGTATAATCTTAATAGATCTATGTTAATTCCTTCTGAATTGAAGAGGATATGCAAATCATACAGAAATTGTACAATGTCTTTATACCAATCTGACAATAAAAAAATTTCATCAATATGTAGAGGAACTGATATTGAACTGGGAGAATTCTCTTGTGGATTCTTATCCTCTAAAACCTGCATGACTGAGTTGATTCCAAAAGAATTATAATTTAATTATGCCAATAACTTAGCTAGACCTTTTCCTTTAATTAGTTTTGTAGGTTTTATATTTAGATCAAAATCTAGGATCTTAGCAATCCATTTCCCGATTTTTCCATCTGTATCAGGCCGAGCCAACATTCTTTTCACTGCATTATTAGGCACATAAGAAATTATGGGATAATGTAGGAAATATATTCTAGAATATTTTAGATCTTGTACTAAATCATAGGCTTATTTTTGTATTATGTCATATTTCATTTCTGCATCTCTCATGACTTTTCTAAAGAGAGAAATTAGTTGCTCATGTTCATCTTCATTTTTCTACAATAAAACTATTGCAATAGGGGTGTTTGAAGCAAATGAAAAAATTCTAAAGAGTTTTGAATAATCATGACTAGAAAGTATTGGTGTAATGAGGTGCTCAAAATTATCCTAAAAAATTAAAGTTGTCGAAATGGTGTGGAACCTGAATGGCCGCATAGATTTTTTCATTATGAATCAGGTGCAACTCATTTCATGGAAAACCGATATCATCTGATCCCAGAAACATGTTCTGTCAACTTTTTCAAATAGGCAAATTAAAAAAAATCCAGGGCAGCCAAGTCAATAGTCCGTACAACTAACTGGGCATGCCTACATGGCAAGGTAATTGTGCAGGTTGACTTGGTCAATGGTTATCCTTTGGAAAATGGGGATTGTACCAAATGACACTTTGTTATTGGTTTTATTTTTCACGTTGTGATTGGTTGCGCATGTGGCCAACCACATGCTACCATGTGGTCCAACCGGAGGCCACCACATGGTAGCACGAGAGGCCATAAAAATTTGGGTCACATTCGAGCAACAACAATGGGGGTCGACCCCACGACCTCCAAGTGCAACCACCAAGTTTTTACCACTACACCATGCCTTTTCTCCTTGCTATATAGTGTATGCCACTTTTTTTTAATGTCATATAAAATACACATTGGGGGTGGGGGTCGGGGTCTAGCCCCAACCATGGTAACCAAGCCAGGGGCAGGGACCATGGGCGGGAGGCTAGCCCCACACCCCCCCCCCCCATAACCATAGCTACAACATCAACATGGACATCATGTGACCATGAGACCACTGGTTCGGTAAGTTGCGGAGTTAACGACCAGTTGGCTAACCACCAAGTGTAACTACCTCTGTCTCTACCACTTGTGACCACGTCTAAGTTAACCACCGGTGATTATCAAACCGTCTATTGGGATTTTTGTTTTTTATTTAAAAAAAATAAATATAGACTTTAGGCCTTATTGGAAAAATAAAAGTGCCGACAGTTTCACCCAGATTTTGGAAAAATTGGCGCTCCATTAGATGAATAGTGTAGAAGGTTGGGCAAGTCATAACTAAGTAGACTTTTTAGAAACTTGGAGGCAGAAAGAGGATATACAAGAATTTTTTGGCATTATGGAGCTGATGGAATATGTTTTCAGAGTTGTTTGAGCATTGTAAACAAATTTCATCACACTTTTGATCATAATAGAAGAGGGCCATGCCACTGGAAGTTGGACCTGTTAGGAATCTGTAATTAGCAAGATTGGAAAAGTCCAATCACAGAAACAACATCATTTCAACCAACTTTGGGATTCTGGGATCTAGCCCTCCTGAATCTGGAGAGGGATCTCTCCAATATGTACAAAGATGGATTTGTCTTTGAAATTTGGGGTAATAATATTAGGCTAGTTATGAAGGCCAATGGAATGTTTTTTTTTTGGATGGTTGAGCAGAAATATTGTTTGAGGTGGAAAATCCTAAGTTTAAAGAGTTTCAAAGGTGAGAAGTAGCAAGTGAATAGAATAGCTAGGCTAAGAAGATAGATATAACATTGGTTTTTAGTCCATTGGGCTATGGAGTCATAACAGGGCTTTAATTGAACAACAACATCAAGAGTGATCGAAGGGGCAAGTCATCTACACCACAATATTATTGAGATTTAAATGATGGAATGGGAAAAATAAAGTGTTGGAGGGGTGGAAACTGATAATAATTTCACAAGGGATTTATAGTCAGTCCAAACAAGAAAAAGCCTCTTAAGTAACTGTTTAAAACCAACCAAGTGCAGGGCTAACCATTGACTTCTTGGGCAAGTTTGTATTAAAGTAGCTTAATTAACAAACAATCCAGTAATCCACATAATTACCTTCAGAAAGTATGAAAACATATAAGAGAAGACAAAGTATAAACTTAATATCAGATAAAGTACTTTTAAATCTAGTCTGCTTTCAGTTAACACCAAGGGAAACTTTCAGAATCTGCCTTTGGAGAATAGAAACTAGAAACAGGGCAAACCATCACTTTCTAGTCTAACTTTAACAAGCAAATAAAGAAAATAACTTTCAAGAACAATGTTTAAAGCAAACAGTAGGAGGAGGGAACTCCAGCATTCCTGACTACTTAAACTATATTGAATCATTCTTAAATAAACAATTCGGAGGAAAACATTGAGATAAAGCTTTCAGTCAGAGAAGGTTACTGATGTACAGCAGGTCCTAACTCTATAAATGTTGTTTTTTATCAGAGAATAGTGAGAAATATGACATACATAAAGGAAAACAATAACAAAGAAGGGGCACTTCTCCAGTGATATAGACCAGGATCCCAAGAAACAGCTTGTTTATTGATGTCAAACCAGTTATAGTACTCAGATCCAATGTTTCAGTTCAGCAATCATCTTCACTATCCAGCCTATCAGAACTAACATAAACAGAGCTCCAAGAGCCAGTGAACACTATTTACAATCAGAAGTTTAAGCTCAAATGTATTTCAAAGTTCTACAACCAACAGTTTCTCATCTTCTACAGAAGTATTTATAGAAGGATGAGGAGGTGAGATCTGATAAAAGATCTCTCGAGGAAATTAATACAGATTCAAGACTTCTTGGCCTTTTGAGGGGCTCAATGAAGAAGTTTACAGGTGGTTCACTGTATTGACTGTTTTACAATTAATATGAAAGCTCAGTGGGAGTTTATTGTTGACTTTGATGCTCTGCATTATGTTGGAGTAACTCTGCAGATATTTTTGCATTTATTCCCTTGCAGAAGTAAATCCTTGGCTACGCTGAGGCAAAATATCTGATTCTGCAATAATTTCAGCCTCTATTTAAATGGTTTGAGGCAACACGTGGCTTTTATGGTAGCTAAGAAATCAATTCGCCTCAATCGTGGCGGTGGAGGCCTTTCTGTCTGTTAAACACTTATAATTTTCTATTGACTATGCTTTAATTCTGGGAATTAGGCTTTTGATAAGCATTCTTAGCCGTAATTCCCAAAATCCATCTTCAATCTTCATTTTGTTGTGCTTTTTTTCTTCAAACTTATACTCTTTTAAATCGCGTTTTAAAACACAGTGTCTTGTCGATGTGCAGGCCGCGCAGGGCTTTTTAAATGCATCAATGCTCGTAGAGAATCAACGAAACAATGGAATAGAGCCCGGCAGATGGTTCCCTTTGATAAATCAAAGGCGTGGGAATCGTTATTCTCGGCCCTTGGCACTCTTATGGAAAAACCATTTAAACCTGCAAAATAAACAAAACATTAGGAAATCCTGCGTTTTTAGGTTTTAACTGCTTTCAGAGGGCGGGAAAGGAGCGTGGTCATTGGATGAAAGCATCCAACGATGTATATTTATTCAGATGAGGTAAAAGAAGAGTGGGAGAAAAATAAGTCGGAGTAATTTTGGACCGTCTGATCTGGACACGTGGACGATCCGGATTCAATCGGCAGATCGCAATCGGGGGATCGCAATCAGGGGTGGCGTACAAATGGGTCGATCGAAAAATGCGATGCGATGGAGCACAGGCCATCGATCTACAGATTATATCCACGGTGGAGAACAAATCAGGGGAGAGGCCAATCGGCGGAACAAAAAAGTGGATGCGATGTAAGATTGCGATGCGAGTTAGTGCGGACCTTTGATATGAGGATCAGATCAATGGTGGAAAGTGAATCAGAGAATGGCTGATTGGAGGGAGTAACAAATGGACGCGACGCAATGAAAAAATATGATGCGATGGAGAAGTTGCGATGCGATTCTGCGTGGACCATTGATCTAAAACTCAGATCAATGGTGGGAATTTGTTCAGAGAAGATTGGCGGAGAAAACCTTTATAATATGGAAACTCAAACATTTTTGGAATAAAACAAAGGTTTAATGGATCAGGGCGGAAAATATATATAAGACGGATAGGCACTCGATTGTGGGGCCTTTGGATTTTATGAACTGTTATATGCCCAGGGCGTATTAAAACAAGGGCCAATCGCAATCGGGCCATCGGGCCTGGTATTTTTAATATACCCATTGTAACATTTGTGATGCGATTGGTGCCAGGGACCTTTAACACTTAGTTCCGGGAATAGTCATATGAAATGAAAAGGCGGGGGAAGTTTATATGTATAAGACCTGATCGCATCGGAAAGTTTGATGCGGCCTTTTCAATCGACCCATTGTGTTTTCTCCGATTGCGATTGCGCGATTGGTCTTTCAATCTACCCATTTAATATTTAACACGTGATTTTGGTTTTTAGACAAAAACTTTGGAAAAGTGGGTTTTTGAATTTTTACAAAGGAAAAAGCAGATCGGGAATGGATTTTCAATGGTTTTAAGCGCGGAGGCGGGCCCACAGGATATATATAAAATAATATGATCGAAGGATAGGGCTCAATCGCAATCGAAATTTCGGAAGACACCAAAACAAACTGGTGCGCTGAGTTTTTGCGATGCAATCGGGAAGGTTTATACAAAATTGATCGCATCGAGGTTTAAAAGGAACACAAGACTTGTGCACCATCGAAAGTTTCCGATGCGATTAGCGCTATATGGGTTTGGCGCTTGGTTTTTATGACAAGGGCACATGTGGGGAAGTGGTTTAGGACTTAGCCCAAGGGGCTTAGGTCCATAGTAAACAAAACTTTGCATTTTTTATGAATTTTCAGAGTTTTCAATGGATTTTAGAGGTTTCGGTAAAGCTAAAGAAGGAGTCTCTAACCTTGTAAGAGTGATTTTCATGAGGGGAAGAAGGGAAATCAAGAAAAATAGAGGATTTTATGGAGAAAAGGGGAGCAAATGGAGGTTGATTTTGAGTGAGAGAAGGGGGAAAATGATGGTTTTTCAGCAGTCCTTTCTCATGAAATCAACAGATTTTCCGATTATAAAATGGAAATAGTAAATGAATATTTTCAGACAGAGGTATGAGGCCTTATAGAGTCTTTAAGAGCCAACAATTTTTAGCAATGAAATTTGTTCCTTGAAGGCTCAAAAAAGTCTTAGCCACCTTTTTCTATAACAAATTTTATAGGTGGCTAATAGTGGCTCCATTTGGGGATGATGCCTTCTTGAAGGCATCAAGAACTTCAAACTTGCATTCTTTGGGAGGTTGATCAGTTGCCTCATCCATTATTCTCTGGGAGGCTGACCTGTGCCTGATCCATTGGGCTGCTCTTTGTTATAGCATCATTTCTCACCTTAACATGATTCATGATTGCTACATGGCTTTTGGGCACCCATTCCTACAGACTTGGACAAATTCACTTAAAAACAGTGTAAAATCCCTCATACGCGACTATGCCCATACTTTTCCGCGTGTATACGCGAGTTCAGCTAGAATTTTCCGCGTATGACATTAAAATGATTAAAAATATATATAAAAAATCCCTAATTTCGCGCTGGGTTGATGGTTACTCAGGTAGTTCAACCACCCCAGCCCGTGGCCAACTGTTTCCAACTGCTGAAACTACTTGGAGGGACTATAAAAAGCCCTCATGTGTATGGTCTAAGAGAGAGAGAGAGAAGTATTGATATTATACTCTGTTGGTATTCCCTATCCATGTCTGATTCCCCGTGCCTCCTGCACTTTCCCGGTTCATTGGAGGAAACCCTTGTTTCCTTGAGATACACATCCCTTTATATGTTATCTCATATGCACCAGTTTGGAAGGAGTCTTAGCGAGGCAAGGGCTGGACGGATCCGGACGACGGTCTGCGAAGGCCTTGGAAGGATCAGGTGATCTCTCCTCTTGATTACTTTTGTACGTACTATTTATAATACAGAAGTATCATGCTGTTCCCGAAATAAACGTGTTAGTGAATGCTTTAATGTATGAAGAATATTTGTTATACAAGCATTCATTATGATTTATTTAATGTTTTATATGAATCTCACTAACATATAGAGTAGATATATGCTGTACAACTTGTCCTTTGTGCTGGTTTCTTCTTGTATTTCAGGTTAAGGATGAAGGATGGTTGCAGGGAGTTTGGACTCCACGTGGATCTACATCAAACGTAGGACCAACGGGTAAATCTCTCATTCTGCTCTATTTAGTTTTTCTGAACGTGCATGATTGTGTGAGTCTCTGTTAAGTAGTACGCCCCTGCTCTGTGGAGGTTGTATCCCAACCAACCTCTAGGGTGTTATTTCCCCGAAACAGAACTGGCGACTCCACTGGGGATCACATTCTTGTGATTCTCCTGTTGGGTTGTTTCAGCTGTTTGGTAGGTTGCCAACAGTTTTTTCTGTCTTTTACAGTCCAGTTTGCTTTCTTGCAGTCAGTCTGAAGTCTTGGTGTCTTTCCCAGGCTTGTCTTTTTTGTTTTTCATTATCTTTCTTTCTATACGCTCTTTTGTCTGCACACAGTCGCGTATACACGCGAGTTTGTATAAAGGGACCCGCGTATACGCGAGTTTCCCTTAACACAGACGCGTATACACGCTGGTTGCATAACTGCTAGGTCGCGTATACCTAGGCAGATTTTGAAATTTTAAGATTCTGGTGTTTTTGGTCCTTTCTGGCTGTGGAGGCCTGTGTCTGCAGAGTCTCTGTACTTACTAGAGTGTGACAGAAGTGGTTTCAAGTCTTTTTTCTCTTTCGTTTGTTCGAAAACTAATCTTTTTGGCAGAGTGTTCTTGTTGGTGCTGGCACTCCTGGATTGAGTTCCAAGATTGCTTTCTGAGCATTCTTGGCTGTTCTTCTTTATCAGAACAGAGAGCTTCTGCTCACTGACTCGCTCCTATCTTTGTGTTGTGCTTTGCATTGCGTTTTTTGCTTTGTTTTCGATTGGTTTTCTTGAGTTTCATAGGCTAGGGTTTTGTTGCAATTTTCAAAGAACTTTTCTTGCTTCTTTGGAGTCTTTTGTTGCGGCAAGTTTGCACTATTCGTCTAGGCTGCTTGGCTGAGTTTTTGGTCTTACGTTTCTCTTATTGATCTTGCTATCATTAGCTTTATAAGGTTTGGGAGCATAGTTGAAGTTTGTACTTAAAATTCGGTCTCGTTTTGGCTTGAATTGTGATAGTTGTGCTTGGTCTTCTTGAGCTCTTGTTTTATAAAACTAAAAAGCCCAAAAAACATTCGTTTTGCTTTTTGTTTTTTGCATTTCAAAAACTCAAAAAACATTTGGTCTTGTTTTTGTTTTTGTTGTTGCGTTTTTCATTTTCGTTTGGCCTTATCTTTTGGAGCTTTAGTGAAGTTTCTTGCTTCTAGTTTTTGGTTTGATTTTGAGGAGAAGTTGTCATTTGATTCCTTTTTCTTGTTGTCAAGTATTTTTGTTGTCTTATATTAAGAGTTCTTGTTTCAAGAATTGGCTTTCTGGACAACAAAAGATGAGTTAAAACTGAAGGAGCTTTTTGGGAAATTTCACCTTGTTTCAAGGGACTTTTTGCATCTTAGAATTTACATGCTTGTAGTGATTTGCATTAGGTGCATTGAATCATTTAGTTAGCTTCTTAGTTTTTGTGAGTGTGAGTTTGTAATTCGAAAAGAAAAATACAAATTTTTAGTCTCGTAGAACCTCTATAGAGATTACTTTTCATCGAAAGACAAAGAACTGCATGTGCATGTAGTCAGGTTTTTATTAATTTCTTTTGCGTCAAAAAATCATTGGTTTCATCTCCATATCCTCGTGACTTAATACAACAGCCCTTAAAATAATCGATTTAATCTAAAATCAACTAGCAAGTTTTTCTAAGTGTCAATCACCAACTAGCTAGGTTGTAGGGCCTTGGAATAGGTGAGTGGAGAGTTAACTCTCCAAGGCCGCTCAAACAAACATAGAAGTTTATTAATTGAGCGAAATCCAACTCCGTGAGGTGGACCGGGAAAGCTCTCATCCGAGAGTCAAGCGCGAGGGGAAGTGAAGGTTGAGAAGAGGGATACCCCCCCTCCGATTAGCTGAATCTGACCTCAAGACCGTTCCGCCCAGCTTCTAATACGGATTGGTGTCCATAGTTGTCGTTCCTAGGTTCCACACAGGTGACTGCGGGGGGGAATACCCGTGGTACCTGAGGCAGACGTCGCATCACTTTCAGCAGTACTTCTGGGGGGTGCCCTTGCGAAGCTTGGGTGCTTGAGCCGGCAAAGGCTGTCGTTAGGAGGTCGGCGTAATTGTTTCTGATACCTTCGCTAGTTGTTCTGGGCCCTAATCATCCCAGACTGCTTTCGGAAGGCCCTATACTTCGCTTTCCTGTATTTTGGTGTCCGGTCCTCATCACCCGGAGCGGAAATACTTGGAGGCTGTTTGCTTGTTGTTTCTCAGGGATTTTTTATTTTAGTAAGTGCTCTTTGCTCCTAGCTTGCCTAGCTTTTCACTTTTTTTTAGTCTAATATAATAAATCTTTAAAAGTGGCGGATCAAGCACCTCGACGTTCGAGGAGAATCCGGGGGTTATCTCCCGAGAGTGCAGAGCCTTCTTCGAGAAGGCGTAGGAGCGATTTAGCAGGTGGTTTTCACCCTGTGGAGTCTGACACTGTGGAGAGAGATCCTCCACTAAGGTCTGAAGGTTTCGTTGCCGATTCCGGTGTCGGTTCCGAGAGGAGCGTTCCGCTCACCTCGCGAGTGTTATTTCCTCAGGAAGAAGATTTTCAGATAGAAGATATACCTGAGCCTGCAGCTACAGGTCCATCTCCTCTTCCTCCTGATCATCCGTTTGTTATTCAGTACGTCGGACCGGAGTCTGAGAGACCGCCGGATCTTCCATATCTTTCTTATCTTTCGATGGCCACGACTGGGAACGCGGCTTCTACCGTGAGTGCTATGGGCATTCAGACCCATGCTTCTGTCGAGGCAGGGGGCACTCTTGCTTTGTCTTCGATTGCTTCTAGCACTGCTATGTTTGGCTCTGGGTTCACCCAAGCATATGCTTCTCATTCTGGTCCCTTCTGTTCAGGGATGTCCATTGCTGGAAATCCCTCTTTTTCCTTTACCGCCGGTGCAGCTGGATCTACGCCCATGTCTAACATGGCTAGTGGATTAGCTTCGTTTCAGGGTTTCCCCTTTGGGACTGGGCATATTCTCAGTCCCAATCCTTCTTTAGGGTCGTTTCCTTTTACGTCCCAGACCCAGAGTTTCAACCCTTGGTCTGGGGGGCAAAGTTCGACCACTTTTATGGGATGGAATCCTATGTTTGCAACGTCGGGGGCAGGGAATCAGTTCTTCGCGAGTCATCAAGGGAATGCTTCTTTCCCTGCATCGAGTGCTTATCAGTCTTTTTCTCCTCTGTCTAATGCGTGGAACCCCTACTAGGGGCTTTCCTCTTCAGTCAATACTTCAGCGGGGGGAACTAGTCTGGGTTTTGGTAACTCGGCGTGGGGAGGAGGTTCTTCTCCGTTTTCTACGAGTCCTTTCTGGCAGCCTCGTGCCTCATCAAATCCAGGCTATTCTTTTCAGAATGTTGGAAATCCATCCCATCAAGGATGGAATTCTCAGGCTCCGCCTCGATTACCATTTCTGGCAACATTAAACTTGCCAGACTTGTCGAAGTTAACTAATGACCCGATTCGGTATAGTCCGGGGTGGCCTCCGGTTCCAACCAAACTTCCTTCAGACATTCCTAAGTTTGAAGGCAAGAATGGTGAAGATCCGGCAGACCACATCACCACTTTCCACTTATGGTGCTCTTCAAACTCTCTGATCGACGACTCGATTAGATTGAGATTATTTCAGCGCACCTTAACTGGAAATGCCGCAAAATGGTATATAGAGCTCACTGGGGGTAGTTTCACCACATTTGGAGAACTGGCTGTCACTTTTCTTAACCATTTTCAGTTGCCTGTCAGATATGAGGCTGGGACCGAACTCCTGGCTAATTTTAAGCAGGATGAGGCAACTCACATTTCTGATCACATTCAAGAATGGAGGAGAAGGAAGAGGCTTATCAAAGCCCATATTCCAGGTGAGTTCCTTCTCGAGTGGTTTTTGAAATCGCTTCAGTCAGACATTTCAAAGGATGTCTCCCTATCAGGGGTATATTCCGAGGAGCAGGCCATCTTTAGGGCCCAGCAGTTAGAATTGATCTATTCTCAGTCTGGGGTACTTTATAAGTATTTGCCCAATGCTCCTCGCTCCAAGTTGGATTTATCGAAACCCAAACCTGGTCCGCATGGTGACGGGCTTGTCGGATCGGTCAATACTAGTGCAGCCAGCCTGCTTTCTCAATTGCAGCAGTTGTCTTTACAATCTGCTCCTTCTGGACAGGTTGTGCCTGCTGATTCATCACCTTCCCAGTCCTTGTCCATAAATGTTGTCCAATCTTCCGAACCCAAAGGAAATCAACAATCCGATGGGAAGAAGAAGGGACGTAATAACAAGAAGAAGGGCAAGAATGGGAAGGGCAATGCAAATAAAACCAACGAGCGTGTTGGTGAGGGCCAAAAGGAGAAAAATAAAGTGAAGTTTCCATGCAAGCTTTGTGCTGGAGACCATCTCACACACCTTTGCCTGAAAATTCAGGATGCTCAGCGCCTGTTATCTCAGCAGGGTTCTTCTAGTTCCCAGGCTGTGCTAACAAACCCTTTTCCCCAAGGGCAGCAATTAATTGCTGGCGCGAACCAAAATCCCGGGGCTTCCTCTGGAGGTGCCCAGGAAGGGGAAATTCCATCGAATATCTTTATGATGAGTGCTCACGTGGATGTCGCTACGAGATCCCGTGATTATGGCGGAGAGGAATCTTCGAAAGCTAAGGAAGTCCCTGATGCTACTGAGCCGCTTCACATCACGAAGCCAACTGTTGAGTCTATGCCTCGGATGCCGAAAGCATCTTCTAAGCGGTCAACGATTAATCCGAACGCGAGGGCTGCCCAGAACTACTCGATTGTAGAAGATCTGGCGCAGAGTCCTTGTGCTATGTCAGCTTTAGAGGTACTCCAGTCTTGTCCGGCTCAGCGCAGTGCTTTGCTCACTGCCATTGGAGCTATTGATCCGAAAAATTCTCTTCTGATTACCTTTGATATGAAGAATTTTAAGAAGAGACTTCCTCATCATATGGCCTTCCATATTAAATCATCGTATCGGAAGACTAATATCTTTCGCACGGTCGTTGATGAGGGTGCTTCTACTTGCGTGATGTCTCTCGCATGCTGGAAGACACTAGGATCTCCAAAAGCTGTTCCATCCAGCACTATTCTTACTGCATTCGATGGCCATTCTCATAGGCCCCATGGTATTGTCCCGGCTTTGCCCATCTGTGTTGGGGGAAAAACCGTTAACATAGAGGTTGAGGTAGTAGATGCAGCCTTGGACTACAACCTTCTGCTGGGGAGGAACTGGATATATGAGATGGATGCCATTGCATCCTCATTGTTTCGAATTGTATGTTTCCCCCACGAAGGGAGGATAGTCACGGTGGATCAACTGGACTGTCCTCCTGTAGACCTGGATGCGCCTTCTGACTCATCTGTGCCTAAGTTGGATAATACTAAGGCGCCTGTCGAGAATCTAGGAGTTGGAATGTATTCTTCCCCGATGGGTTCTTTTGATCTTCCTCCTCCTAAAGTGTCTATTAATGCTATTTCATCCTCCAAGGCTCCCCTTCGAAGAGAGTTCTTTCGAACTCATTATTTTTCGGACCCTTGGACCTTACCTTCTCCAACAGCCACATTGGAAGAAGGGCAAGTGGGTGGAATGGCATTCCCGATTTCCGCAGCTGAGATTGCATATCAGTCTGTTGTTGACACTGCAGAATCTGATCCAGCTCCTCTTTCGCCGGAAGAGTTGGATGGTGATGTGGCTCCGGCTTGGACGCTTACTTCTTCTTCTGCCCAAGATTGTCTAGATACCACTCTTCCATCTGAAGAGGCCATCCTGGAAGCAATGACAGGTGTAGATAGGCCGTGGGATGATTTGCATCATCGGTCTTACTTCCTACCTGACTTGAGCGAAGTCGAAACAAGTTTTCCAAGTCCTCAGTCTCCTGGATCTGTTCACCCAGTCTTGAGCCCCTGAGCACCAGCATAGGTTTATGCTAAAGGGAACATGGCTGTGATCTCTCCTACTATCCCGGTGAACATCTCCAGGAATCCCAATATTGTCGAGAATGTATTCATTGGAGTTGAATGTTCCAGTGACGAGATTCAAATCTATACCGAGCTCTTCAAAGAGTATAGGGATGTTTTTGCTTGGTCTTATGAGGAAATGCCTGGCATAGACCCATCTATCGTCCAGCATGAGATCAAGACGTATGAAAACGCTAAGCCGGTCAGGCGAAAACTTCGTCCGGTTAATCCTAGGAAGGCAACAGCTATCAAAGCTGAAGTTGAAAAGCTGCTTAAGGCGGGATTCATTTTCCCAGTTCCTCTGACTGAATGGGTTTCAAACCCCGTTCCGGTAGATAAAAAGCAAGGAACGATTCGAGTATGCATCGATTTCAGAGACCTGAATAAGGCGTGTCCTAAGGATAATTACCCCACACCGTTCATTGATCAGATTATTGACGAGTGTGCCGGTAACGAGATTTTCTCCTTCATGGACGGTTTCTCTGGTTATAATCAAATTACTATCCGTCCAGAAGATCAACATAAGACCGCATTTATTTGTCCCCGGGGTACGTTTGCATATAAGAAAATGCCTTTTGGTCTTAAAAATGCTGGAGCTACCTTTCAGCGGGCCATGTCTTACGCCTTCCACGACATCAAGAAAATTATCGAGGCATACTTAGATGATCTAGCTGCTCATTCTCGAAAGAGGATGGATCATCCGGGACACCTCCGGCAAATATTTGAGAGATGTCGTTTTTATAAAATTCGTTTGAATCCGAACAAGTGCGTTTTCGCGGTAACATCCGGTCGGCTGTTGGGATTTATCGTGTCTAGAGAAGGGATAAGGGTAGATCCCTTCAAGGTTGAGGCAATACTTCGGTTGCCTCCCCCGTCTTCAATCCGTCAACTTCAAAGTCTCCAAGGGAAGTCTAACTTTCTTCGGAGGTTTATCGTTAACTATGCTGAGATCACAAAGGGATATATGAGATTGTTGAAGAAAGGAGTTCCTTTTCTTTGGGACGACTATGCTCAACGCTCATTCGATGCCTTGAAAAAGGCATTGACCTCTGCTCCTTTACTGAGTCCACCCGATTATAGCAGAGATTTTCTTTTGTATCTGGCTATAGCAGAATCTACCATTGGTATGGTTCTGGTTCAGGAGGATGATGCTCTTATTGAGCATGTTATTTACTACCTTAGTCGAGGACTGGTAGGACCTGAACTTCGATACACCCCGATAGAAAAATTAGCCTTAGCAGCGGTCCATGCTGTGCAGCGACTCCGGCATTACATTATTCTTCGCAAAACTTATGTCTTGGCAGCTGCCAATCCATTTCAGTTTGTCCTCAGCAGGCGAGTGATTGGGGGAAAATATAATAGATGGATTGTGATATTACAGGAATTCGATCTAGAGTTCATGTCTGCCAAATCCAAGAAGTCATTAGTCTTTGCGGAATTTATCTCCGAGTTGCCTTGTGGTGAAGAGATGATCTATGACGAGTCCTTTCTGGACGAACACTTGTTTTTAATCTCTCCACAAGATCCTTGGTATGGGGATATCATTGTGTATCTCCAGACTGCGAAGTTTCCCTCTTCTTTTTCGAAAGATGAGCGTCGTAAGCTGCGTCACTTAGCAAAAAATTATCTGATTATTGGTGATGCTTTGTACCGTCGAGGGGTTGATTCAATCCTAAGACGCTGCTTAAATTTCGAAGAAGCTGAGGCTGTGCTCAATGATTCTCACAGTGGAGCTTGTGGGGGTCATTTATCAGGGCTTGCTACAGCCCAAAAGATTTTGCGTGATGGCTACTTCTGGCCCTCGATTTTCAAAGATTGTATTGAATCGGTCAAGAAGTGTCATCCTTGTCAGGTGTATATGTTAGAGTCAGCCTTTACAGCCTTCCTCCAGTGATCAAACATGCTCTTACAAAGTGATTTTAAGGTGTCAAGGTCAAATTTTGTCATTTCAATGAGTCTTCAAGCAAAATTTGGTCACTAGGCATTAGGTCTAGGGTTTGCTTTCACTTCTTCAAAAGTTGTCCAAATGTCAGTCCATGTCACCATTCAGCTGAGTGTACTATCGTTCAGATGGTTTTCATCATCATGTCAGGTTCCAAAGAGTCATTATACACCTCGTTCATGCTTCAGTTGTGTCTAGGTAAGGTCCATTTCTCTCTCCTAGGGTTTTGGAGGTAATTCCTCTTGGATGGTCAAATCATCGGAAAAACTTGTATCTTGATGTTCACACACCTTCCCCTATCCTTAATATACCTCATTAAACACTTCCCATCACTTAGATCCCTAAAATTCCTCATTTTTGCACAAACCCTAGTTTCTAGCCACAACTTGGCAATTTTCTAGGCTAGGCCTGTGTTTTTCCCTTTTGGACCCCTTCCCCTCACTCAATCTCTGTGATTCCACTTTCCCCTGCTTCCTAACATCCCTCCCTACTTCCAAAAATTTCCCCAAGAATTTATAAGCCCCCTATCCCCTTCATTTCGCTTCATTTCGACAAAATCCCTTGTTCCACACATCGGGATCAGTTTCACTCAAAAGATGTTTCAGAGAAATCAAAGATGAATTTTGGAAAACTGAGAGAGGTTTTTGTTTAAAACATGCCACGGAAGAAACACCTCTTTCAATTTTTACACAGGTATCATGGTTTTAGAGAAATATCAAAAATACCGTTGCCTCAGGAGAATTGAATGCACCTCTGAAGTGACCTTGGGAAAATCAAGATTTCTCCTAGCATGGTTGGCTAAATGACTTGCTTTATGATTTAAATGATAACTAGACAGAAATACCTTTCCAATGAGCTATGATGAGCTCACTTTGGAGTTGAGGAAGACCTTCAGAAGTTGACTGCAACAGCGCTCTGCCTTGAGGCAGCCTCATTCTGCTCATTTTGACTAGTGTTGGGAGATTTGGTTTTTGACAGGGTAAATGGAATCCAAATTGCATAATTCCACTTTTTTTGGAAAGTATACTCCAATATATTTCCAACGAGCTATCACACGCCCAATTTGGACACCGGGAAGGCCTCCAAACGCTTTCTGCAAAATTCATTATGTGGCAAGAGCGACCCACTTGAGCGGAGCGACCCACTTGAGCGGAGCGACCCACCTGGGCAATTTTCACAGTGTAAAAATGAATGGGAGCGACCCACCTGGGCAGAGCGACCCACTCATCAACAGAGGTTCAAAAATTTGTTTTGAGCGCCCAGTCTTGTTTGGGATCGCCCCCATTGGCCTTCAAACAGGTTTTAAACAATTGCTCAATGTTTTTAAATGCGTTGGTGGCATCATTGATGATTTCAAACACTTCAAATGGAGGATTTAAACCCCACAGTCATGGCAATATCGTTTTCAGGGTTTTAAAATGAATATGGATGGTTGCATGAGTTTGTCTCCTATTTTATGTCAGTGATATATCCAGCCTTGCATATATTATCAAAACCATATTATTCTCATACCCATTATACCATTGTGGTCATTGTTATTACTTTACCATGTTCAAGACTTTTGTTCCATGGTGACTATGGTTATATTGTATCTCACTGCCCAATGATAAAAACATTCTCATGACTTTGTTTCAAACTGCCCATTGACACTTTTGTTGTTATTACTCATGGACAAAAACATTCATATGATGCCATGCTCTCCTTTGATAAGATTTGTTCAATATTTTGAAAGTCGCCCGCTCCCTTTGATCAAAGTTTCACTTGCATTTAAAACATAGATTGTGACTCTTTTCCAATCCATTTAAAACAGAGATTTTATCCATGGTTTGTTTCCTCATGGTGTTTTGATGGTGGGGATATTTGTTGGGTGTTAAAACACACATCATAACTTTGTTTTCACTGCATATATATCAGTATACATAGTGCCAATATCTTGTTCCAGGCCATGTCAGAGACAGAGTTAGTGTAGGAGCAGGAGTCGAACAGTGACTCAATCGTTGAGGTTGATGCACTAAGATGGAGCATAGCAGTGCACCAGTAGTGGTAACATATCAGAGAAGCCACAGAGCTTTGTTTCAACATCACGACAAGTACTATCTTCACCCGGGGTGGAAGGGGTCTCGTTGACTTCATCAGCAACGCGAGTACTATCTCCACATGGCGTGGAAGGGGTCTCGCCTTCTTCATCAGCGCAGGTACATTCACAGGATAATGATGGAGACAAAGACACCAAGGTCCCATTTTTTATTTTCAACAGGTTGAACATACACATTGCTACATCATGACTGACAACAACACATCATAGAACCGAGACAGTGTTTTCACCACAGGGGCTGCATGCACCAGGAAAGCACTAAAATGGCGGAAAAGGCCTGATCCACTCCGGATTTTGGTCGAGGCTTCATTTACTGAGCAAGATACATGATGGAGGGTCTTCGCTCTGAATTTGAGCAAATTCGGAGAAAATTTTGTCATTTTGAAATTTTTTGGTCTAAAAACAGGGTTTTCAGTTACGTGGGTCGCGCGCTCATGCGCTCACTTTTTTTTGGGACACTTGCTGTAGGAAATTTTTACATTTTTGGATTTTTCATGGTTAATTATGCATCCTCTGAAGTCAACTTAGCATTTCATCGAAATCTGGGTGGTCAAAAAGCTCAAAAACACCATGAAAACCACCTTGCTGCCACCTTTTGCACCAGCAGGGAGTGACTCTGGGAGAATGAGGTTTTGGAGCGTCAAATGAGCTCCAAATTCAGAAATTATACTTGGGTTGGACAGTAGACATCCAGGGCTTTCCAACGAGCTATCATGAGCTCAATTTGGATGCCGGGAAGTACCTCAAAATCAGCCTGGAACATGAGCGACCCACACGGCTCAGGAGCGACCCACTTGAAATTTTTCCTGAATTTTCAGCTGCCAGCTCAGTTTTTCGCCTAGTATGGACCAGTTTTGCTTGTGGATAGAATTTTTGGGTTTTTATGATGTAAATTCATCTTTGGCATGTAACTTTGGCTTATTTTTATCTCTTCTACAAGATTCACTCTCAAATGAGTAAAAAATCATGTAATGGATCAGTTTCCACTCTTTTAGAGGCAAGTTGTTAGCTGCCTAGATTGTAGTTCCATGATTAGAATTGGTTGAAACTGATCCCCGAAGAGGGAATTCGACCCCTAGAGGTGGGGAAAGGGGTTAGAGTGATCTATATATTGTAATTTCTGAGGCATTCTACAGGTTGGACTCTTGGGATACTTTTGATACCATTGTACATATTTTTCATATTTTGGCTAAGGAAAGATCAGGGGTTTTGCGGCACTTGTTGGGATCCTTGTGGTGTTATGTTCTTGATGGTGTTTCTTCTTTGTTTACTGTAAGTTTCTTCATGTTTAATGTATGCCATCCTTTCATTATGCTTCTGAACTAAGTTGAATGAGTGAAATAAGGTTGAATCCATTGTTTACAGTGCTTAGCCTTTGAATTCAGTTAGTTCTATATGTTTTCCGCTGTTTGGAGAGGATCCAAGTTCTTCTTTGCCCTCTTCAGCTCCTCGT
Organism: Pinus albicaulis; assembly: GCA_034641835.2. Taxonomy (NCBI): domain Eukaryota; kingdom Viridiplantae; phylum Streptophyta; class Pinopsida; order Pinales; family Pinaceae; genus Pinus; species Pinus albicaulis. The sequence goes on from CM076569.1 coordinate 117,786,623, forward strand.
CGGTCTAATCTATCCATATATCCAATTTAAAGCATCAATATCATCACCTACCTCGCCCCAGCTTGAACTCTGCAAAGGTCTGACCTTATCCCCGGACCCAAAACTTGTTTTCCCATTACTCCAGCGAAAACCCAAAAAACCAAAAACCAAACATACCTATCTCTTTACTAGCCTAAAATCAGTTCTTATTGTAAGTCATCTCGCATCCTATTGCTTATTTTCTCGAGATTGACGGAGAGAGCCCTCTCCCGTCCTCGTAGGGCTAGCTACGAGGCTGAGCGTGGTTTGATGTAGCCTTGAGTTTTACTTCATTTCAGCCTGAGGTAGATTTGAGTGCTAACATAGTGGCGACCATACTGGGGAAAAACTCAAAACGTTTGCTAGTTATAGACGGAGTCTGAAGTCACGCCAGGTAGCCTTCGAAACGCTGTTGCTATGCATCAGCGAAGTAGATAAACGCTGCTTCAGTCGATCTCCGGTATAACTTGTAATCGTAGTATTTAACTTGTAAATTGCCCCAGTACATGTATCAAGTTCATATCTGATCGTTGATGGTGAACAACGGTCAGACATAAGAAGGCTGAAATCATTCACCTGGCGATTTCATTCACTGAACAATCCAGAAATCGATGCTTCATGGTGACTTCATTGCAGCGAGATCAGTAGCTGTGAGATTTTCAAGATGGACCGAATCACGAGAAGATACGCTCCCATGAGCTGAGATCACATTCCAGGTTTTCCGAATAAGATGCCCAAGGTAGATTGGTCAAGGAATCTGCCTACGTTTAACGATGATGGTAAGAAAGATGCTGCTTTACATTTGGTTAGATTTCACATGCATATTCGCAAGTTGAAGGTGGATTTTTCTGAAGATTGTTTGATGAAGATATTCCTGGCCACCCTGGAAGTTGAAGCCCAATCTTGGTATGAAAATTTGCCGTTGGCCTGTATTTACTGTTTAAAGGATTTTCATGTCGTGTTCATTGAAAGATATCAAGTTTCTTATCCATCGTTAAATTTAGTTCATGATTGTTGCAAACATGCTTCTACTTTTATTGAAAGCCTTGAGAAATATTATGAAGATGATAATTTCATGGATGATGAGATCATGGAAGCATTGTATGAAAATCCATTTCAGCAGCATAAAGACGATCATGAGAATTTGCAGCAGGATCAAGATCTTAGTGTGGTAAAAGATGAAGGAATTTTGCATCTTGATAGTGAACAGGAATTACATGAAATGGATCAGCAGTATGAGGAAAATTTGTATACTCCTTCACTTGAAATCAATGAAGACAATCACTATTTGAGCAAAAGAAAACAAAAGGTATTATCTCCTCTGTCTGAAGATGAGATAGATCAGCTATTGAAAGGTCATGTTCCAGCTCAAGTTAACGCAGATCCGCATTGTGCACATGGTCAAGAAGGTGATGGTGGAACTTCTTCCTTTTCTGAAATGGATGACAGTCCTGTAAGCAGCCTTATAGATCAGCAGGTTGAAGATGTCTATATGGCTGAAAGTGATGAAAGAGAAAGTCTCATTTCAGATCTGCCCACGGAAGAAGACAGCATGCAAGTAAGTCCAGTTTCAGTTTCAGATTGTGATAATGACCAGCCAGCTATTTCAGATTCAAATCATGATGACCAAGAATACCTTGTGCTGAAACCCATCAAGGAGAATTCTGCTGTTGAGATCATCCGGAAAGAAGAAGACAAAGGTATGGACTCAAATGTTTTCAGTTCATTAGAACACAGCCTTCATGATGAGGTAATTCAGTCAGTTTATGCAAAACAAGATGTCATCTCCGTTCAAGTAAGTAAAGAAGTTCCTTTGGATGAATTTATGGTAGATGATAGAGATATCATGTTTGAGCATCAAGAATCAGCTGAAGTTTCTTTTCTCATGATTGATGACTGTAATGAAAATCCGGCTGTCCTATCATATGAAGATGACCTATCATATTTTCAGAGTACAAAAGATCAAAACATTCCGGATTGCTTTTCATTTTCTTCATATGTCTCATGTGTTGAAATGTTTTCTCAAGAAGAGATTTGCTCACCTACCTGTTCAGAGTTTTTTGAAGCCCAGGAGCATACTTTTGCTGAAGTACACGATAAAGACAGATCGGAATCAGAAGAGAAAGACACCTTGTTTCTTCAGCAGGAGGTAAATCTTCATGTTTTTCAGGATCCAATGACAGATTTGTTACAGTCAGCAGTGAAAGTGATTATTGCAGTGTTCAGTGATGAAGGAGATCATGGTCAGCTACGTTTTTGGATGCCCAGTTATCAGTTTGTATTGTTGACCAGCAGATCTGATCAGGGAAATCAGTCAAGAAGGCATCTACTGGTTTGGTTACATTGGAAATCCCACTATACATGATTGTACATATTTCATTTGTATGCAGGTGGTTGTCATCATGATTCCAAATCTTGATGGACTGCTGCCTTTTTCCAAAAGCTTGGTAAGGTTTTGTTTTAAGTTAGTCATGAGTCATTTGTGTTTGGTCTGTTGAGTGAGTTTTTCAAGTTATTTCAGTTTGCCATCGAGTCGGTTTGAGTCAAGTTTCAGTCAAGTTTCATTCATTTTTCAGTCAAGTTTTCATTCAATAAATGTGTCAAAGGTTTTGGTTATCCGTTTAAATAATGATTCCATCGCCCAATGGATGAAGGCACTGGTCTGCTCTCCCAAAGATCTGCCGTTCTTGGCACCTCCAAGGAGCTACCATCCCCATTGGAGCCAATGTTAGAGTCAGCCTTTACAGCCTTCCTCCAGTGATCAAACATGCTCTTACAAAGTGATTTTAAGGTGTCAAGGTCAAATTTTGTCATTTCAATGAGTCTTCAAGCAAAATTTGGTCACTAGGCATTAGGTCTAGGGTTTGCTTTCACTTCTTCCAAAGTTGTCCAAATGTCAGTCCATGTCACCATTCAGCTGAGTGTACTATCGTTCAGATGGTTTTCATCATCATGTCAGGTTCCAAAGAGTCATTATACACCTCGTTCATGCTTCAGTTGTGTCTAGGTAAGGTCCATTTCCCTCTCCTAGGGTTTTGGAGGTAATTCCTCTTGGATGGTCAAATCATCGGAAAAACTTGTATCTTGATGTTCAAACACCTTCCCCTATCTTTAATATACCTCATTAAACACTTCCCATCACTTATATCCCTAAAATTCCTCATTTTTGCACAAACCCTAGTTTCTAGCCACAACTTGGCAATTTTCTAGGCTAGGCCTGTGTTTTGCCCTTTTGGACCCCTTCCCCTCACTCAATCTCTGTGATTCCACTTCCCCCTGCTTCCTAACATCCCTCCCTAATTCCCAAAATTTCCCCAAGAATTTAGAAGCCCCTTATCCCCTTCATTTCGCTTCATTTCGACAAAATCCCTTGTTCCACACATCGGGATCGGTTTCACTCAAAAGATGTTTCAGAGCAATAAAAGATGAATTTTGGAAAACTGAGAGAGTTTTTTGTCCAAAACATCCCAAGGAAGAAAAACCTCTTTCACTTTTTACACAGGTATCATGGTTTTAGAGAAATATCAAAAATACCGTTGCCTCAGGAGAATTGAATGCACCTCTGAAGTGACCTTGGGAAAATCAAGTTTTCTCCTAGCATGGTTGGCCAAATGACTTGCATGATGAGTCAAATGATAACTAGACAGAAATACCTTTCCAATGAGCTATCATGAGCTCAATTTGGAGTTGAGGAAGACCTTCAAACGTTGACTGCAACAGCGCTCTGCCTTGAGGCAGCCTCATTCTGCTCATTTTGACTAGTGTTGGGAGATTTGGTTTTTGACAGGGTAAATGGAATCCAAATTTCATAATTCCACTTTTTTTGGAAATTATACTCCAATAGCTTTCCAACGAGCTATCACACGCCCGATTTGGACACCGGGAAGGCCTCCAAAAGCTTCCTGAAAAATGCACTATGGGGCAAGAGCGACCCACTTGAGGGGAGCGACCCACTTGGGCATTTTTCACAGTGTAAAAATGAATGGGAGCGACATACCTGGGCAGAGCGACCCACGCATCAACAGAGGTTCGAAAATTCGTTTTGAGCACCCAGTCTTGTTTGGGATCGCCCCCATCGGCCTTCAAATAGGTTTTTAGCAATTGCTTGATGTTTTTAAATGCGTTGGTGGCATCATTGATGATTTCAAACACTTCAAATGGAGGATTTAAACCCCACAGTCATGGCAATATCGTTTTTCAGGGTTTTAAAATGAATATGGATGGTTGCATGAGTTTGTCTCCTATTTTATGTCAGTGATATATCCAACCTTGCATATATTATCAAAACTATATTATTCTCATACCCATTATATCATTGTGACCATTGCTATTACTTCACCATGTTTAAGACTTTCGTTCCATGGTGACTGTGTTGTATTGTGTCTCACTGCCCAATGTTAAAAACACTCTCATAACTCTGTTTCATTGCCCATTGACCCTTATAACTCTGTTGTAATTGTTCATAGACAAACACATTCATATGATGCCATGCTCCCTTTGACAAGATTTGTTCAATATTCTGAAGGTTGCCTGCTCCCTTTGGTCAAAGTTTCACTTGCATTTAAAACAGAGATTGTGCCTCTTCTCTGATCCATTTAAAACAGAGATATTATCATGGTTTGTTTCCTTATGGTGTTTTGACGGTGGGGATATTTGTTGGGTGTTAAAACACACATCATAACTTTGTTTTCACTGCATTTATATCAGTATACATAGTGCCAATATCTTGTTCCAGGCCATGTCAGAGACAGAGTCAGTGTATGAGCAGGAGTCGAACAGTGACTCAATCGTTGAGGTTGATGCACTGAGATGGAGCATAGCAGTGCACCAGTAGTGGTAACATATCAGAGAAGCCATAGAGCTTTGTTTCAACATCACGACGAGTACTATCTTCACCCGGGGTGGAAGGGGTCTCGTTGACTTCATCAGCAACGCGAGTACTATCTCCACATGGCGTGGAAGGGGTCTCGCCTTATTCATCAGCGCAGGTACATTCACAGGATAATGATGGAGACAAAGACACCAAGGTCCCATTTTTCATTTTCAACAGGTTGAACATACACATTGCTACATCATGACTGACAACAACACATCATACAACCGAGACAGTGTTTTCATCACAGGAACTGCATGCACCAGGAGAGCACTAAAATGGCGGAAAAGGCCTGATCCACTCCGGATTTTGGCCGAGGCTTCATTGAATGAGAAAGATACATGATGGAGTGTCTTCGCTCCGAATTTGAGCAAATTCGGAAAAAATTTTGTCATTTTGAAATTTTTTGGTCTAAAAACAGGGTTTTCAGTTACGTGGGTCGCGCGCTCATGCGCTCACTTTTTTTTGGGACACTTGCTGTAGGAAATTTTTACATTTTTGGATTTTTCATGGTTAATTATGCATCCTCTGAAGTCAACTTAGCATTTCATCGAAATCTGGGTGGTCAAAAAGCTCAAAAACACCATGAAAACCACCTTGCTGCCACCTTTTGCACCAGCAGGGAGTGCCTCTGGGAGAATGAGGTTTTAGAGGGTCAAATGAGCTCCAAATTCAGAAATTCTACTTGGGTTGGACAGTAGACATCCAGGGCTTTCCAACGAGCTATCATGAGCTCAATTTGGATGCCGGGAAGTACCTCAAAATCAGTTTGGAACATGAGCGACCCACACGGCTCAGGAGCGACCCACTTGAAATTTTTCCTGAATTTTCAGCTGCCAGCTCAGTATTTCGCCTAGTATGGACCAGTTTTGCTTGTGGATAGAATTTTTGGGTTTTTATGATGTAAATTCATGTTTGGCATGTAAATTTGGCTTATTTTTATCTCTTCTAGAAGATTCACTCTCAAATGAGTAAAAAATCATGTAATGGATCAGTTTCCACTCTTTTAGAGGCAAGTTGTTAGCTGCCTAGATTGTAGTTCCATGATTATAATTGGTTGAAACTGATCCCTGAAGAGGGAATTCGACCCCTAGAGGTGGGGAAAGGTGTTATAGTGATCTATATATTGTAATTTCTCAATCATTTTCAGAGGTTGGAGAGGTTGGACTCTTGGGATACTTTTGATACCATTGTACATATTTTTCATATTTTGGCTAAGGAAAGATCAGGGGTTTTGCGGCACTTGTTGGGATTCTTGTGGTGTTCTATTCTTGATGGTGTTTCTTCTTTGTTTACTGTAAGTTTCTTCTTGTTTAATGTATGCCATCCTTTCATTATGCTTCTGAACTAAGTTGAATGAGTGAAATAAGGTTGAATCCATTGTTTACAGTGCTTGGCCTTTGAATTCAGTTAGTTCTATATGTTTTCCACTGTTTGGAGAGGATCCAAGTTCTTCTTTGCCCTCTTCAGCTCCTCGTCGGTCTAATCTATCCATATATCCAATTTAAAGCATCAAGATCATCACCTATCTCGCCCCAGCTTGAACTCTGCAAAGGTCTGACCTTATCCCCGGACCCAAAATTTGTTTTCCCATTACTCCAGCGAAAACCCAAAAAACCAAAAATCAAACATACCTATCTCTTTACTAGCCTAAAATCAGTTCCTATTGTAAGTCATCTCGCATCCCACTTGCTTATTATCTCGAGATTGACGGAGAGAGCCCTCTCCTGTCCTCGTAGGGCTAGCTACGAGGCTGAGCGTGGTTTGATGTAGCCTTGAGTTTTACTTCATTTCAGCCTGAGGTAGATTTGAGTGCTAACAGTATACTCGAAAAATGCGCGCTCATCCAGCTCCGCTTTTTCCAGTCGTTACTGTCGGACCCTTTACAAAGTGGGGTATGGATTATACTACTTGTAACCCGCCTTCGGCAAAAGGTCACAAGTACATTATCGTAGCGGTAGACTACTTTACGAAGTGGGTCGAGGCTATGCCTACTTTTGGTAACAATGGTGAGACTGCAGCTCTTTTCTTCTTCAACCAAGTTATCGCTCGTTTCGGTATACCTAGAGAGATTGTCACTGACCATGGCAGTCACTTTCAGAATAGTATGATGGCTGAGTTGGCTCTTAAATTGGGTTTCCGGCAAGAGCATTCATCTCCATATTATCCTCAGGCCAATGGGCAAGTGGAAGCCGTGAATAAATCCTTGAAGACAATTCTTCAAAGGACAATTGATAAACATAGATCCAACTGGCATATTATGCTATATCCCGCACTTTGGGCATACAGGACGTCAGTGAAAACTGCAACTGGCTTTACTCCGTTTCAGTTAGTCCACGGGGTGGAATCCGTATTTCCCATTGAATGCGAGATTCCTTCCCTTAAACTGGCTGTTGAGCTTCTTCCCGACACTTCTAGTCTGGCAGAGCGGCTTCTTCATCTGGAACATCTTGATGAGCAGCGTCGAGATGCCGCCACGTTGAACGAAGCACATAAAAACCGAGTTAAAGCTCAGTACGATAAGGCAGTTAAGCCTAGGGTCTTTTCCGAAGGTGACCTTGTTTTGGTCTATGCCCAAGAAAAAGATGCCTTGGGGGCAGGAAAGTTTAATTCGATGTGGTATGGCCCCTATATCGTTAAGAAGGTCCTTAAGAAAGGAGCGTATACCTTGGTTGACTTCGAAGGGAATGAGTTGCCGGAGCCCCGAAATGGGCTCTATTTGAAGAAGTATTATGCCTAGGCTTTGGCCTGGAATTTTGCTTTGTATATAGTAGTTTTTTGCTTTGTACATATCTGTTTGATTTTCGATTTTTGATGAGATGGTGATGTTTTTGATCTGCTTTGGCAGGTTGTGTTGATGTCATGAGTCATTTTGGTTTCGCCGATGGTGCTAGTAGACACACCCGTAACTTAGCTTCCGCGGCTTGGGTGCTTCATTATCCTTCCGGTCAGCTGTTGGTATCAAGAGGAGTCTGCATTGGTCCTGCTTCCAATAACGTAGCAGAATACACTGCAGTCATTCATCTACTCTCGGAGGCAATATCCTTGGGTGTTGATTCGTTGGTAGTTTTCTTGGACTCCCAGCTGGTGGTGTCGCAGTTGAACAACACTTATCGGGTACGAGATCCAATTTTATTACGATTGTTCTTGAGGGTACGTCTGTTACAAAGGTCATTTAAATTTTTAACATTCATTCATATTCCTCGAGCTGACAATTGGTTTGCTGACTCATTAGCTAATCAAGCTTTAGATTGGCATATTAATCATTCAATACAATAAATTTTAATCATCAAAAACATCATATATTTGATACATTTATCACATCACATCAAATATCGCTGTATATATATCATCGGAGTGTCAAAAAACTTTACAAAATTTGGATCCATAAATGTCGTACAAAACTTGGGCTTATGCCCCATCATGTTCAGTCTCAAAAAAGAATATACAGTCATCTAATATATAAAATCTGTCTACTCCTGAGGACCCTGCCCAGAAGTCATGTTCCTATAGAACATAACTGCAGTGGCCACACGGCGGAATAGTCTAACCCAGTCCCGGGGTACTCCTACAACCCGTCTCTGGACGGCTTCCGGCAAGTCCTCCACAGCAGCCATAGGGATTTGGCGGGTCAATCCCTCCAAGTTTCTCTGCACGGCCTGGAGAGTCCTGTCGGAATCCACTGTCTCCGCCTCACCTCTGCGGCGCTTGTGGCGCGGTAGGCCCTCAGGACGAACTGGTCCAACATCTGAAACATGATCATTTTTAATTGTCAGTCATTATGAATCCAATCCAAAAACATGTTTGTTTTTCATTTTTTCATACATAATTAAAAAAATCCAAAAAATCATATAAGTCAAAATTTTTGCAAAAAAAACTTACCGACTGCTCCCCATGCTGCGCCGGGCGGAAGTACTAGATCTGGATCTCCTCGGAAATCCATCCCAGCATAGGGATAGTCGTCCACTGCGATGATATGTTCTCCCCACCACAGGAAGAACTCATCGTCCCACGTGGTTCGGGGTACTTCGCTGCCCCCCAATCTCTTCATCATGTCTGCCCAACGGGCAATTCTTAGGTCCCGCGGGCTGCTGATAGTCGAGATGACTCTGGGTCTCAAAGCTGGAACTCTCTCGAAGAAGAATGTTGTCAAAATGGTACCATAGCAAAAATGTTTAGTTTTTGTCTGGCGAATAGAAGTCAGTTGTTGTTTCATATTCAGTAGCAGGGTGGTGCACCAATCGTAGACGTGAATCAAAACACTCTACAGCTATACTCATTTGCGTCCTGGACGCCTGATGCAGTGAGGCAGATCCTGCCACTCTGCCGATGGTGAACAGGAGGATCTTCATGTGCAAATCCCTGATATCTCTAATAGCAATCTGCGTTCCAACTTTCTTGGAATTATCTACGCAATATAACTAGACATAATCTTCCATAGTTAACCCTCCCAGGGGTTTTCCGTGAAGGTCTACTGGGTCTCCCCTCCTGGAGAGTCCAGTGATGAAATATATATCCTCCACTTCTATGCGTAGTGGCATCTGATCAATTATGAAGCAATCCTGATCTGGTTCCCAGTAATTTACGAGCATTTCAAGCAATCGCACATTACTTTTCATATTGGGCATTTTGAAAAATTTCAATAATCCACAGTTTCGGAGGATGTTTTGAGCTGCGCGGTCCTGCATGACCTCTTGGTCTACTGCACTATGCTCACGTTCCCTCCAAGAGATAGTCATCCTGAGAAATTTCATCAAAATTTGCATTAGAAACACTTTTTTGAAATCGGACCTGCGCATACGCGACTTTCCCTGTGCACAGTCGCGTGTATACGCGGCTTTCATTCATTGAACCCGCGTATGCGCAGATATGCATTTTTTAATAAGGGTTTCAAGGTAAAAAATCACTTAATTTTAGTTTTTAAACGGACAAAATGAATCAAAAGGATGATTAAGGAGCCTACCTGAAGTTTCACTGAATTTCGACGGTCGGTTGTCCCTGATTTGACGAAACAAGTTTTTAGCTCCAGAGCTCTTTTTCCAAATCAGCTATGCAATAATGAACCAAATGAGAGGTAATTTGTGTATTTATGGCTAAAAATTGAAAATTTTCGGAAAATTTTCCTTATGTTTATTTTTTCGATCTATCCTATGCTGTATAACTCGATTGCTTGGAAGTGCCCAGTTTGGTATATTTTGAGGTACATTTTGACGATTTTGGGATTTTTCCGGGTTTTTGATCCATGATTTCCGGCTCTTCACGGCAGGTATATGATCTTCATTGGCATATAGGTTAGGGAATCACTTTCCGTTGCATCTTGCATACTAGCCTCCATACTGATCACTTGCCTTAGGGTCGATCCCATCAGGTCATGAGCATTACACCCATTTCACTCGCCGATTTTTAATCATGACTTGATGGTAGAGCCTTCCTTTACATGGGCTTCCTAGTTAGTTCCTCGCTATCACTTGTTGCCCATGCTACTTTTTATGTAGGCTCGGGAGTCCTCTTTAGTCCCGCCATGTCTTCTGTGTTGAAGCTTCATTCTTCTCCTTCATCACTTATCATTTTTCTGGCTTATACCCTAGAGGCTCCCTGGTGTCGTTAAGTTGTATTACCGCATTGCATATTGGCTACTTGTTTATCCTGGCCTTTAGCCGGCTTCATTTGGACTCGATGTTTAAGCCAACTTTTGACCTTGACTTTCTGTACAAGTTAACCACTGCATGCACTTAGCTATCACGACTTGACACCTTTGTACCCATGGATGGAACGTTCCTCTGAGTATCACTGACCAGTTTTCGCCACCTTGCATTGAGCATAGGATTGTTCCTATCCCAGGAACTAGTGCATCTGCTTTCTTGATAGTCATTCTATCCATTGTACCATAGCATTCTTTTATTATTTTTCAGGCTTATTATATGAAAAAGACAAAAAAATCAAATATAACAAAAAGAGCGGGAACGGGATGTATCTTCGTTATTTTGATGGCAGTACAGAGTCAGTTTGTCGCCCTTGAAAAAAGCACATATACTTATATATATTTCCTTCATTTGGGATGGTTCTAGTTTGACCTAGGTTCAGCCTTTACCATGTTTCACTTGTCAGTTCTTCCCCGGTTGGTTATCTCTTCCAATCATATGGAGAGTTTGTTTTGCCTCCTGCAAGACAGACTTATACAGTGTCACTTTTTACTGCCATGGTCATCACACAGTCGTGCTTTTGTTCAAGGGAAGTCTAGCCTGAGTCGGCCATTCTGCGGTGTCTCTTGACTCATTATTCAGTCGGCCTTCCCGGTCTTGTCAGTATCATGTTCTATCACATCAGATGTTTTGGTCTACTGCTCGTGCTAGTTTGAGAAGGTCCCCATTGACTTCTTGCCGGCGGGTTTGTCTCTTATCGACTACGACACATTGCTCTGAGAGAAAACCTAGAGCCGCACCTTGGGCCTATTTCCATCATTGATAGGTGACCTCGTGCTCGGCATTTGATCATCATCATGGGTCTTTGACTGAGTGGTTTCCCCTGTGTTCGACGTCAGCACACATTATCACACTTGGGATTCGTGCAGTACCTAGATTTCCATTTGACCCTATCGGTGGATTTCTCGCCTCTGTGTCAGCTTTCATTATTGGTTGGTTCAGAGGGTTTCTTCCGTGCGCTAGCTTCATCTTGTGCATGTCGGAAACGTACTTCGGTTTTGGTTCCATCACTCTACTTCGTCCGATTCCTTCCAAATCTTGGCCCGCGGGTTACACTCGCGCTGGACTGATGTGGGATGCCTTAATGCCTTCCTTCCAGCAGATCTTTTCCCATCGACTCCGACTCATTGCTCTGGGAATAAGGTCTAGAGTCTTTTTGTCAGTACCTTAGGGTTTGCAGTCATCAGTGGCAGACTCTTCGCTATCGACAGCGGGGATTCATCATTGCCTCCTGATTGGTAGATTCTTTCAAGTGTTCGACTTCAACTCATTCATTCACACTTGTCAGATTGTACTGGGGCACCTTGACACTCATTATCATTATCGGTGGGTTGTCTCGCGTTGGTTAACGGAAAACATCATTGCCCGGTAATCCAACGATTTCTCACATGGTCGACTTCAGCTCATTTATTCCCATTGTGTAGAATTGTGCCGTTGTGATCGGTGAAGACCTCGGGTTGTATCAGCATTTCTCGGTTCACTGTTGACAGTCTTTTCAGTTTCCGCCAGTGTTGCCGTCCACCCTTATATGTTGCAGTTCAGCACATCAGCATCTTATATGTTGGTCCCCGAGTTGCGTGATTGTACCGTTTGATCCACCACTTATGATCCGGTACTTGGAGATTCAGTTACTTATTTGATCAGACATCCAGTTGCACCATCTTTGCTCAGCTTTCTATATGTGATACTTGGACATTGATACAGACTTGTATTTCCGGGCCCTGCTCAGATGATTCACTATGTACTTTCAGTTTAGTTATACTTGTATACATATTGGATCTCTTTCAGTACTTTCCATATGATGTATTTTTGACTGAGCATGGGTATGCCCGCCTCAGCATGAGTTGACTCTCTGGTTTCTTTCATTGGTTTTTGGCAGGCTGAAATCTGGTGAAGTCCTCTCTTGTCCTTGCGAAGTTCTTTCTATGTGCATAATACATTTCGGCCATCATGTACCCCTTCTAACCTCATATATTAGGGGGCATCTTTTATAGCATCATTTCTCACCTTGACATGATTCATGATTGCTACATGGCTTTTGGGCACCCATTCCTACAGACTTGGACAAATTCACTTAAAAACAGTGTAAAATCCCTCATACGTGACTATGCCCATACTTTTCCGCGTGTATACGCGAGTTCAGCTAGACTTTTCCGCGTATGCCATTAAAATGATTATAAAATATATAAAAAATCCCTAATTTCGCGCTGGGTTGATGGTTACTCAGGTAGTTCAACCACCCCAGCCCGTGGCCAACTGTTTCCAACTGCTGAAACTACTTGGAGGGACTATAAAAAGCCCTCATGTGTATGGCCTAAGAGAGAGAGAGAAGTATTGATATTATACTCTGTTGGTATTCCCTATCCAAGTCTGATTCCCCATGCCTCCTGCACTTTCCCAGTTCATTGGAGGAAACCCTTGTTTCCTTGAGATACACATCCCTTTATATGTTATCTCGTAGGCACCAGTTTGGAAGGAGTCTTAGCGAGGCAAGGGCTGGACGGATCCGGACGACGGTCTGCGAAGGCCTTGGAAGGATCAGGTGATCTCTCCACTTGATTACTTTTGTACGTGCTATTTATAATACAGAAGTATCATGCCGTTCCCGAAATAAACGTGTTAGTGTATGCTTTTATGTATGAGAATATTTGTTATACAAGCATTCATTATGATTTATTTAATGTTTTATATGAATCTCACTAACATATAGAGTAGACATATGCTGTACAACTTGTCCTTCGTGCTGGTTTCTTCTTGTATTTCAGGTTAAGGAGGAAGGATGGTTGCAGGGAGTTTGGACTCCACGTGGATCTACTTCAAACGTAGGACCCACGGGTAAATCTCTCATTCTGCTCTATTTAGTTTTTCCGAACGTGCATGGTTGTG